>CM044959.1:4604735-4647339 GCA_024516035.1 Bactericera cockerelli
TGCCAGGAGCCCAGGGCCGAGCTAAGCTTGTGTCGGATGGTGGGGTAGACGACGGTGCTGAAGTATTGGCCTGGGGGTGTTTAATAATAAATAATAATAAAAAAAAATAAAAAAGGGGCAAGGACTCTGGAATGTTACATACAGACCTCTCTTTAAATAAATATTCATTAAAAAAATAAAAATAAATAATCTTCTTCTTCTTTTACTCTGTCTTATCCCGCTCAAGCAGGGTCGACGTTGTTCAACCTCATGGTTGAGGTTAGTTGGTTTTGGCACATTCTTTTACAGCTGGATGCCCTTCCTAACGCCAACGATTCTATTTGATTTAACGTCCTGGACTTGGACGGGGGTTTTTACCTCCATTCGCTGGGAATCGTACCAGCTACCCACATTAACCTCACCCAGCCTGGGTAGGGCCGGAAATGCCAGCCTCACATGTACGGAGGGAACAGAATTTTCTGTGTGAAAAGTCTGCTCCGACCGGGGATCGATATCAGGATCTCTGGACTACGGGAAGTAGTCACAACCGTTACACCACGGAGGCTGGCGTAACGGTTGTGTAAATAATAAATAATAATAATAATTTGTAGTAATACCTCTGTGGCGCTAAGTCACAGTTTGCGTACTGTGTTCGATAGGGAAAACCGAAGCTTGGAAATGACTTGAGTTATAGAATCTGTCTATGTCATTTATTTATATAATTTCATATACAATTTATTTATATAAACTTATATAAATTTCACATTTATATAAGTTATATAATTTCACTCTGAATGGAAATAAGGTTATAGTTATATTTACAATGAAACAGTGGAAGTAACACCAGGAGAGTTTAATGCTCAAAGCATTTTCTACCACCTAACCCTCAGAGTCTTATTATTATGTGGTCACAGACTGAAATGAAGGAGGAAAAATTCATGCACTGGGTGGGACTCGAACCAACGGATCCCTACGCTACCTGGTTTACAAGACTAGCGCGTTAACCACCAATGTACGTATAAAAATAAATAAGAACTTCTACGAACCAGGCGCGGCCGTTGCTAAGGAGCTCATTTATTTATTCTACTCACCCAGCAGTGGCACCCAGGGCAGCACCCACGCGTGTATGAGCACCGTATCCGTGGTGAAGACACTCATTTATTTATTCTACCTACCCAGCAGTGGCACCCAAGGCAGCACCCACGCGTGTATGGGCACCGCACTCGTGGGTGAAGAAACTCATTTACTCATTCTACCTACCCAGCAGTGGCACCCAAGGCAGCACCCACGCGTGTATGGGTACCGTACACTCGTGGGTGAAGAAACTCATTTATTTATTCTACTTACCCAGCAGTGGCACCCAGGGCAGCACCCACGCGTGTATGGGCACCGTATCTGTGGTGGGATTCCAGTCTTCAACCTCGGCGAGAATCTTGGGCATGATCTCCTGCTGCAGAATGTTGGCGGTCATCCAGGTGGGCAGGAGTGGCTTCCAGGCCTCCACTAGACGCAGCATAGGCTCACACTGCTTCTTACAGTTCCACGAGCTGAGAGCAAATAGGAGATAAACCATATAGTAAAGAAGATAAACCATGTATTATAGGAGATACATCATAAATAATAGAAGATAAATCATATATTATAGGAGATAAACCATACGTCATGAGAGATAAACCATACGTCATGGGAGATAAACCATACATGATGGAAGATAAACCATACGTGATGGAAGATAAACCATACAATAAAGATAAGAAATACATTGTAGAAGATAAATCATAGAAGATAAACCATAAAATGTAGGAGATAAACCATACGTGATGGAAGATAAACCATACAATAAAGAGGATAAGAAATACATTGTAGAAGATAAACCATACATTAGAGGAGATACATCATAAAAGATAAACCATAAAATGTAGGAGATAAACCATACGTGATGGAAGATAAACCATACAATATACATGATCTCCTGCTGCAGAATGTTGGCAGTCATCCAGGTGGGGAGGAGTGGCTTCCAGGCCTCCACTAGACGCAGCATAGGCTCACACTGCTTCTTACAGTTCCACGAGCTGAGAGCAAATAGGAGATAAACCATATAGTAAAGAAGATAAACCATGTATTATAGGAGATACATCATAAATAATAGAAGATAAATCATATATTATAGGAGATAAACCATACGTCATGAGAGATAAACCATACGTCATGGGAGATAAACCATATATTATAGGAGATAAACCATACGTGATGGAAGATAAACCATACGTGATGGAAGATAAACCATACAATAAAGAGGATAAGAAATACATTAAAGAAGATAAACCATACATTAGAGGAGATACATCATAGAAGGTAAACCATAAAATGTAGGAGATAAACGTGATGGAAGATAAACCATACAATAAAGAGGATAAGAAATACATTATAGAAGATAAACCATACATTAGAGGAGATACATCATAGAAGATAAACTATAAAATGTAGGAGATAAACCATACGTGATGGAAGATAAACCATACAATATACATGATCTCCTGCTGCCGAATGTTGGCAGTCATCCAGGTGGGCAGGAGTGGCTTCCAGGCCTCCACTAGACGCAGCATAGGCTCACACTGCTTCTTACAGTTCCACGAGCTAGGAGCAAATAGGAGATAAACCATATATTATAGGAGATAAACAATACATTAGAGAAGAAAAACCATACATTATAGGAGATAAACCATACATTATAGAAGATAAACCATACGTTATAGGAGATAAACCATACAATATAGGAGATAAACCATACAATATAGGAGATGAACCGTACATTATAGGAGATAATCCATACATTATAGGAAATGAACCATACATTATAGGAGATAAACCATATAATAGAGAAGATAAACCATATATTATAGGAGATAACCAATACATAAGAGAAGATAAATCATACAATATAGGAGATAAACCATATATTATAGAAGATAAACCATACATTATAGAAGATAAACCATACATTATAGGAGATAAACCATACATTATAGAAGATAAACCATACATTGTAGGAGATAAACCATACGTTATAGAAGATAAACTATACAATAAAGAAGATAAACCATATATTATAGGAGATAAACAATGCATTAAAGAAGATAAACCATACATTATAGGAGATAAACCTACAAATTAAGAAGATAACCATATAATATAGGAGATAAACAATACATTTTAGAAGATAAACCAAACATTATAGGAGATACATCATAAATTATAGAAGATAAACCATATATTATAGGAGATAAACCAAACGTTATGGGAGATAAATTATTGATGGAAGATAAACCATTCCATAAAGAGGATAAGAAATACATTAGAGGAGATACATCATAGAAGATAAACTATAAAATGTAGGAGATAAACCATACGTCATGGGAGATAAACCATACGTGATGGAAGATAAACCATACAATATACATGATCTCCTGCTGCAGAATGTTGGCAGTCATCCAGGTGGGGAGGAGTGGCTTTCAGGCCTCCACTAGACGCAGCATAGGCTCACACTGCTTCTTACAGTTCCACGAGCTGGGAGCAAATAGGAGATAAACCATACATTATAGGAGATAAACCATATATTCTAGGAGATGAACAATACATTATAGAATATAGACCATATATTATAGAAGATAAACAATACATAATAGAAGATAAACCATACATTATAGGAGATAAACCATACAAAGTAATAAGATAAACCATATATTATAGGAGATAAAGCATACGTGATGGAAGATAAACCATACATTATAGGAGATACATCATATATTATAGAAGATAAACCATATATTATAGGAGATAAAGCATACGTGATGGAAGATAAACCATACAATATACATGATCTCCTGCTGCAGAATGTTGGCAGTCATCCAGGTGGGGAGGAGTGGCTTCCAGGCCTCCACTAGACGCAGCATAGGCTCACACTGCTTCTTACAGTTCCACGAGCTGGGATCAAATAGGAGATACACCATACAATAAAGAAGATAAACCATATATTATAAATTATAAGAGACTAGCGGGTTACACCCGCCGCTTCGCCAGCCCATCAAACACCACACACACGCACACACACACACACCCACACATCACACACACCCAACACACACCCACACACATCCCACACAACACAACCCACACACACACACCCACACAAACACAACCCACACACAACACACACACACCACACACAAACACACCACACACAAACACACCACACACAACACACCACACACAACACACACACCCCACACACACACACACACACACACACACCACACACACACCACACACACACACACACACACACCACACACACACCACACACATACAAACACACACACACACCACACACACACCACCACACACACACCACACACACACCACACACACACCCACACACACACCACACACACACACACCACACACACACAAACACACACCACACACACACAAAATGTCATTTAGGTTTGAAAAAAAACCTGAATATTTTTTGTCGCCCGTCTATTTTCTGGTCTTACCCGGCGTAGCTCAAGAATGGCTCATCACAATTTCGCGATCAATATGTCAAATGAAAGCCTAAACCCTTGCCTAAAACTTTCTCGCTTTGAGTTGATAGGTCGTCACTTCAAATTTCGAGAAAAAATCTCATTTAGGTCAAAAAACGTGAATATTTTACATGTTACCCATCCATTGTTTTACCTTACCCGGCGTAGCTCAAGAACGGCTTATCAGAAATTCGCGATCGATATGTCAATTAAAAGCTCAAACCCTTGCCTAAAATTTTCTCGCTTTGAGTTGATAGGTCGTCGCGACAAATTTCGAGAAAAAATGTCATTTATGTCAAAAAACGTGATTTTTTTTGCGTCACCCATCCATTTTTATCCTTACTCATTGTAGCTTAACCTCAGGGAGATATAATCTAGCCTAGAAGAATTTCCTGATCCAAAGGGACCTATGTGCAAAATTTCAGGTTTCTCGGTCAAACGGTGTGGATTTGTATAAAGAACATACATACACACATACATACATACACACATACATACATACAGACAGCTTTCTTTTATAGATATAGATAAACAATACATTATAGAAGATAAACCTCCACTAGACGCAGCATAGGCTCACACTGCTTCTTACAGTTCCACGAGCTGAGATCAAATAGGAGATAAACCATGCAATAAAGAAGATAAACCATATATTCTAGGAGATACATCATACATTATAGAAGATAAACCATACAATAAAGAAAATAAATCATATATTCTAGGAGATACATCATAAATTATAGAAGATAAACCTCCACTAGACGCAGCATAGGCTCACACTGCTTCTTACAGTTCCACGAGCTAGGGTCAAATAGGAGATAAACCATACAGTAAAGAAGATAAACCATATATTATAGGAGATAAACAATACGTTATAGCAGATAAACCATATATTATAGGGAACATTTTTTGTAGGCATTTTTTGTTGTTGTTGCTAAAACCTAATACTCCGAAAAATAAAGGGATACGGGTTTTTACGTATTTGTATATTCTCGGCGGTTTTTGAGATACGAGGGGTGGACCGGAATTTCTTTTCCTCTTATATCCAGGTTTTTCTTATCATCTTTTCGACTGTATTCTTACCTCACAGCGATGCGGAAGCAGGGCATCAGCGCGTCCCACACGATGCGCTGGTAGGGATCGGTGGCGGAGATAGTACTCAGGGAGTGCACCTGTTCTATCTCGAGGATACTTTTCCACTCCTGAAAGAGGGGGAGGGGCCGGCGGGCGTCCTCCAGCGGGTTCCAGGCGGAGAGCAGATCCTTGAAGATGGGCTTGAGCAGGGACACGGCGAGGGAGGACAGGTCGTACAGGCAGTACTCCGCGAAGTGGTTCTCCTGGGAAGTCATTTCATGTTGTTATTAAAATAGTAGTCACCGTGGCAGAGTGAGTTAGCGCGCTAGGCATTGCACACATGGTGACCTGGGTTCGATTCCCAGCGGGGGAGGATTTTTTATACTCTGTACTTGGATGTTCGGGGTCCACTCATACCTCGTGAGGAAAAATGAGTAGCTGCTTTAATGTGAAGCAGCGACCAGTGGCAGAATCTTAGGCAAAAAAATAATACAAGATATTGTAAATTAAAGTGATAAAGTCCTATGATTCTGCGCTACCCACTAAAATTGTGACATAATAACACGCATTATTATTATTATTATATTACTATTATTAAACACTTTATTAGATAAAAAGACATATGTACAATATGGAAAAAATGGAAACAATATATACAATAAAAAGGAAAAAGAAAAGAAAGATATATAGAAACATATGTCCTAACTAAATGAGCGCACAATTAGCTCAGTGGTTAAGCACTCGCTTGCCATGCTGAAGGTCCCGGGTTCGAACCCCCGTGCCGACGAAAATTTGTGTTCTTAATTTAGTTACAATTATTTGTAAGATGGGCTTTTAGAATTTATAATTTATTGTTTATTCGACATTTATAGAAATGTATAAAACATAGTCACCCTATCTACAATTCTAGATTTCTATATGCACACACACACGCACACGCACACACACACACACGCACACACACACACACACACACACACAGCAGGGACACGGCCAGAGAGGAGAGGTCGTACATGCAGTACTCCGCGAAGTGGTTCTCCTGGGAAGGGATTTCGTGTTGTTATAATAATAATAAATTCCGTGTCCGTGAGATAGGTATTGATAACTAAATCACGGTGGTGAGAGGATTATATGGACCCCCAGATCCAATGTCTAGGCTCCTTTCATGTCCATTGATTCTATTTGGTTTTAACGTCCTGACTTGAAGTAGACAGGACGGGGGTTTCACCCTCCATGCGCTGGGAATCGTACCAGCTACCCACATTAACCTCACCCAGCCTGGGTAGGGCCGGAAATGCCAGCCTCACGTGTTTGGAGGAAACAGAATTTTTTTTCGAAAAGTCTGCTCCAACCGGGGATCGAACTCGATCCTTTCATGTTGTTATTATAATGTCATGTTTATTGTTATTGAAAACATCAGAAGCATGCTAGGGTTTGAAAGTTTAGAACATAGATTGTCAAAAAGTAGACTGAAATGGTTTGGACATATGATGAGGATGAATGAAAATAAATTACCGAAAATAATGTATGAAAAGAAAGTTCAAGGAAAAAGACCACGAGGAAGACCCAGACATCGTTACAAAGACACTCTGAAATTAGATATAGAAAAGACAGGGTTGGCCATTCAAAGGGGGAATGCAGCCAGCATTGCGGGCTCATTCCCCTTCACAAATTCATTGAATGAAGTCTTTCTGTTATAGTTCAATAAAAAAATTCTCTAGAAGTAATTGAGAGGGACCAGAAATATAATAATAGACTATGGTGGAGAGGCTTCGTCGATCGACCCGTTACGACGGAACGAAACCGGTTTGATTGATTGATTATTGTTATTAAAATTCATGTCATGAAGCTAGCCTCCGTTGTGACTACTGCCCGTAGTCCAGAGATACCGAGTTCGATCCCCGGTCGGAGCAGATTTTTCACACAGAAACTTCTGTTCTCTCCCCGGACATGTCAGGCTGGCATTTCCGGCCCTACCCAGGCTGGGTGAGGTTAATGTGGGTAGCTGGTACGATTCCCAGCGAATGGAGGTTAAAACCCCCGTCCTAATCCAGGACGTTAAAATAAAAAATAAATAAAAAAAAGCCTTAAAAATGTGCCAAAACCAAGAGATTTATAGCGTTAAGTAGGGAAAATTTGTATAAATGGGTAGTTCCCGTAACTTTATAAAAAAATATTCTACCTTGTCTTGTCAAAAAAATGTCTGTCCCGGTAGCTCAGTGGTAAAGGCGGCACTCTGTGAATCCACAGGTTCCAGAGGTCGTGGGTTCGAAACCCGGCCGGGACATGACAAGTTATCCTCCCATTTGGGATATTTACCACATAATAATGCGTCTTGGGCTTACTGCTCGAATAATGGGACTTTAATAGTCCTTATCGGGCAGTATAAATAAAGCGATATTATTATTATTATCTTCAATTTATTTTAGTAGACATTTGAGCTTGTTTGAAGAGAAAAAAACCCTGATATTTAGTAAAAAATCGGGGCTTACTGCTGGAATAATGGGACTTTAATAGTCCTTATCGGGCAGTATAAATAAGGCGATATTATTATTATTATTACCTTGAGATCTTTGAAAGTGGTGGCGGTCTCCTCGAGCGTGAGAGTCTTGTGTTCGCTGGAGAGGGTCATGGAGGCGATGATGTCCAGAATCTTCTCCAGCTGGTCTATGGAGGTCTCTTCCTGGAGGCAGAGGGTCTCCAGAGTCCTCACCTCCTGCTCGATGTGGACGTTGCGGTTGTCAATGTACTGGAGCTTCTTGTCCGTGTCTATGATGTTCTGGGGGGGAATAGGGTTTTTTTCATTAATTTGTAATTAATTAAAAAAATAAATAAAAGAGAGCAAAATCATACTTAATACAACGAATAAGTTTGGCTGTTCAGGTTGGAAATGCGGCGAGTGTGTTGGGAACAATGAAGAGGACAGCAGATATGCGGGAGGTGTTTTATCTATGAGTTAAACGAATTTGTATTTTTATTCAAGATAATTGTCCTAAAAACAGATATAGTCCATGTGATGATGCATCTTATAATATGGAAATTTGTAATTTATTTGCATTAATAATAGGTATAATAGGAACATATATTTAATGCGACTACCCCACACTAAGGGGACACAGTCCTCTTGTTTTGTATGGTAGTTTCATTTCTTTAAAATAGTTTTCATGTTATTAATAATAATAATAATAATAAAACTCTTAAGTGGAAGCTAACCTCATTAATTTGAGTTTGTGACCACATAAGGGAAGTATTACTGTCCTAGAGACTTAGAGATCGGTGGTTCAAGTCCCAGTTTCAGCGTGGCTTTAATATGTACAGCGAGTTTGAGTAGTTGTGATATCACGAAAGTGATTAAACTGTTAGCATAATGGGACTCCCTGTCTCGAGCCGACATCGACAGTCTAAATAAAGCACTACTATACTATACTGTACTATACTATTAACACAAATATGATAGATATTATTACTGTAAAGGGACTCTTTAGTGTAAAGGGACTCTTTAGTCTCATTCTTATATGATAAACAGAGTATTGTATTGTATTACCCACTGAGATCATATAACATAGAGGAAACCCGTTGTATCGAGATTTGCGTCCAAGAGGGACCATCAGCTGATTTCAGAATCAGTGCCGGAGTTGTAGTAATTTTTCTCTCGCGAAAGAGTAGGTACCTAAACTACCTAATTCTTCTAAATAATATTTTTACTTTTTTCATACTTACCTATTAGTTATTTTGGTCTTTGCTTCCTCTTTTACTTTCCTCATTTTCTACTTATTATGTAGTAATATATGACTTGGTATCTGACGTGAAAATTAAGGATGTTTAGATATCCGCCACTGCACGAGGTAAACAAAAAATTCAAATAAATTGAACCAATCAGAAGCCGGGATTTGTTGAAAGAGGGACCATCAGCTGTTCAAAGTTGGACGCATAAATTTGTTCAACTCGAGATAGGTAAGGTTCCCTCTATGTTATATGATCTCAGTGGGGACTATAAACAGGGAGTAGACCAGCATTGGCTTGGTTCTGGGGGCCCTCGTCAATTTATTAGCCTCCTTGTAAAGACAGTGGTAGAAGTGCTGAGTCATTCCTCCCCTGTCTGGTTACCATCGCTCACGATGCCGCCACCCTATGATATGATGATTAATACCTGTCCCGGTATTAATACCTGTCCCGGTAGCTCAGTGGTAAAGGCGGCACTCTGTGAATCCAAAGAATCCAGATGTCGTGGGTTCGAAACCCAGCCGGGACATGACAAGTTATCCTCCCATTTGGGATTTTTACCACATAATAATATGTCTTGGGCTTACTGCTGGAATAATGGGACTTTAATAGTCTTAATCGGGCAGTATAAATAAGGCGATGTTAATATTATTATTTTTCTTGTTTATATTATTAATATTGTCAATTTTTATATTTAATTTTTACCATTATTTGTCTGTATATATGTTCCACAAATAAAGAGTTTCTAAATAAATAAATAAATTCATATTATGTTTATTAAGTTGCAATGGAGGAATGAATATTAATGTACTATTTTTTTTATTTTTTTTTACCTTTACATCCATGTCATTCCGGAAACGAAAAATTTTGATCAGAAATTTCCGCTCCGGCCGGGATTCGAACCCGCAACCTCCGGGTCAGTAATGTAATGTACTAACAATACCTGTTCGCACATATCCACAATGAGGTTGATATTATGCATCAGCTCGGGGACGGCAAAGTTGGCGAACTTCTTGTCCTTGCGCAGCTCCCACTGGTCAGAAGGCTTCTGCACCCCGCAGATAGCGTGGTAGCCGGACAGCACCCGCTGCTCTGGGCCCGTCATGTCTATCACCTTCACCTTGGCCAGCTCACTGGAACCAGAATAATAATAATTCCAAGAATAATAATAATTCCAAGAATAATAATAATTCCAAGAATAATAATAATTCCAAGAATAATAATAATTCCTCTGTAGCATATACACTAAGTGTATCAAGTTTTGTCCTGTTAATCTCATTTTCTATGTATTGTATATATTCTATGTAAATAAAACTTGATCCACTATGTTTAATAAGTATATAAGCGATTTGATGTTGCTAGATTTTAGTCTAGCTTAAATTTCGGGGCGCGGCACCTGTCGAGACTTATCCTTATTTATACTGCCCGATTAGGACTAATCGCACTAATTTTGCTGCAATCCACCACATACTGAAAAGTAAATTGGACTGCAGGAACTATTAAATATTAATATAAGATCATATTTTATAACATAAAATTTAAAGGTAGTAATTGGGGGTGTTAAATATTAAATGAAGGATGTGTATATTAAATGAAATATAATAAAGTTATTGGAAAGTCCCAATATTCCAGCAGTAAGCCCAAGACGTTTTATTATGTGGTCAAAATCCTACATACGAGGATAACTTGTCATGTCCCGGTTGGGTTTTGAACCCACAACCTCTGGATTACCAGTAGACGCCATGACTAGGAACTGCTAGTAGGAAAACTACACTGAAGGGCACAATTTAGAGGAACGGAAATATATGTCATTTAATGACATATATTTCCATGCGGCTACAAAGTGTTGTAACAACAACAAAAAGAAAGATTTTTATTAAAGGTTATTGTGACAAAGTAATAAATGTGTTTTCTCTGTGTTATTATATTACCAATTTAGTGGCTGGAGCAGAATTATAGGACTTTTCCGTATTTTCAATACATCAATATCATTTTTGCCAATAATTCCGCCATGGGTCGCTGCTACCATTATTATTATTAAACAAGTTGGATCAAGTTTTATTTACAAAATAATGACATAGAATATACAGGGTGAGCATAAAGTCTCACCCCACCCCCAGTATCTCGAGAATGGCTAAAAATACAAGAAAACGCAAGAACCCGTGTTCCTTAATTTTTAGGGGGATTAATATTCAGCCAAAAAAAATTTGCCTACACGGCCCCAGTCAGGCTGGGCATGGACCAACTTTAAAATCTTAAATAGAATGGTATGTCTTGTGGCATATTGTTTTAAAAGTCTCATAGAGAGAAGTTCATTACAACAAATTTTAGTGAGCTGCAACTTACCGTTCTCGAGTTACAGGGTCGAACGTCCTGCGTAATATCCATATATTTTGACCTATAACTCGTTGACCGTAAATTCCAGAAAAATGAAATTTGTTGATAATAACTCCTTATCGCTAGAACTTTCGAACAAATTAAAACTGGATTTGTTTTTTCGTTAAAATTTTTCGGACTTTTCGTCCGGGTGGCTGACGAAACCGACCAGAAAATAATATCTACAGAGTATGTCGAGTTATAATTTTTTCGAAAGTGCTTGTCATAAGGAGTTATTATCAACAAATTACATTTTTCTATAATTTAGGGTAACGAGTTATAGGTCAAAATATATGGATATTACGCGGCACGTTCGACCCTGTATCTCGAGAACGGTAAGTTGTAGCTCACTAAAATTTGTTGTAATGAACTTCTAATAATGGGACCTTTAAAACAATATGCCACAAGACATACCATTCTACTTAAGATTTTGAAGTTGGACCATGCCCAGCCTGACTGGGGCCGTGTAGGCAAATTTTTTTTGGCTGAACATTAATCCCCCTAAAAAAGAAGGAATACGGGTTTTTGCGTTTTCTTGTATTTTCAGCCATTCTCGAGATACGGGGGGTGGGGTGAGACTTTATGCTCACCCTGTATACATACATGGATATTAAAATTAAGAAAACAAAACTTGATCAAGGGCGGTGCTAATGCCAACGGCATTCTCTTCCAATTAAAGCAGCTACTCATTTTACCTCACGAGGTATGAGTGGACCCCGAACATGCAAGTACAGAGCAGAGAAATCCTGCCCCGCTGGTCTCTGCTTACATTAAAGCAGCTACTCATTTTACCTCACGAGGTATGAGTGGACCCCGAACATCCAAGTACAGAGCAGAAAAATTCTGCACCGCTGGGGATCGAACCCAGGTCACCATGTGTGCAATGCCTAGCGCGCTAACCCACTCTGCCACGGTGACTAGACTTGAGGTGACTCACTTGTATACGGGCTGTGGTTTCTTGGTTCCCAGCTTGCTCTCCTCTATCACATCTTCGATGCTCTTGTACACATACTGGACGTTGCTTTTCTCTTTTCCCTCCTTCCTCCAATGAGACACCTAAAAAAAAAAAAAAGTTATCATGTACTTGAATAACCCAATCAGAGTGTAGTTGAAACGAAGATTTGGGGATTATGAGAGTGAGATAGCTTTCTGGAAACAAAAAATATTAAAAAAAAGATTGACTCAAAACACTCTTCAATCTTTTAAAAAAGATTGAAGAGTTGGTGCAACCTACAGGAAGTACAGGATATTTAAAAAAAAAAATTTAACATATTTTTGTTAATCACTTTCGTGATAACACAACTACTCAAACTCGCTTTACTAAATCTACGCCGGAACCGAGACTTGAACCACCGACCTCCAGGTTACATGTCCGCCGCCTTATTGATCAGGCTACTGAGGTCGGTCCAATGTGACACTTGCTATGACTATCAACAAGATATGAACAAAACCCTAAAAATGGTGATGCTTACCTTCACTTCTTGTTTACCCTTGATCGCCTTTTTCTGTTTATCATCTTTTCCACATGTCGGCAACTTTCTGTTTGGTCTCCGGCCCATAGGCCCCAATAGCGCCACGGCCCTTGCGTAGTTTGGCCTCAATGGGGGCCGCAATACCTTGCAAACCTTTACCAAGACCCCTACCTGGTTGGTAACCCATCTGAAAGAGAGCAAAAAAATATTCTATTAAATTAAAATAGTAAAACATTGTATTATGAAAATATTAGGGGGGTTTAATTGCTAGGGGAATAAAAAATGGTTAATCTATAGTTAAGATAAAACCCAATAAATAATAAAAAAAATTGTCTTTTTTTCTCTCTCTTATTATTACTCTCAGAATGATACTACACTTCAAATTAAACTATCCAAATGATGAGTCATGCCAATTCAGCTGTTCCTCAGAAAAGAAAAAAAATTACAAGAATTATGAAAACTGCTAAAACAAATTGATAAATCAGTCTCTTTTCCATGCATTTATCCAATACACATAACCCAGCAACCCATTGCACGTCTTCCCTCTTCTTCTCAAATTAAATAAATCAAAAGCAGTCTCATTGCATAGCGAAAAAAATAATGACAACTGAATAGACAAGTATCGAAAAGGTAGATTTCTGATGGAGAATTTATAGTACTCAAATTATTTTTTTGTGTGACCACTCAACTTTCAATGACGACAGAACTAAATAAATAATCATTTGTTATAATATGTTATTCTTTAAGTCTGGCATTGAAAAACCATCTTTTCATTTTAATAGCTCAAGTATTTTTTTGACCAATACCTTCAAAGAAGGTAGCTGTTCCCTAAAACCAGGGCATAAAGTGCCCTTAACATCCATGCCATTCCAGAAAAGGAAAAACTCGGTCAGAATTTTCAACTCTTGCCAAGATTCAAACTCACAACCTCTGGGTCAGCAACCATTGCTCTCAACAACTGAGCCACTAACCAATACTAATCTGAGAATTTATCAATGTTTATAAATTCTATGAGGTTCATCAATGGCAAAATTAATAGGCATTTTGTAATAACTCTGTGGTGCTAAGTCTCACATTGCCTCCTGTCTTAGATGGGGAAAACCAATAAAGCCAAATAAAAATGGATTAGGATGGGTCCTCTGTATAAAAAAAAAATATGAAAAATAAAACAAATTATTTATTATTATTATAAAAAAAGCTAAGCAATGACTTGAGTAATCAATTATGTCTTTTTCTGTCAATTACCTGCAAGAGCAACTTGGCTCCAATCCCTTTAGTGTGTTTCTCCCAGTTGCCAACACCTTTGTTTATAGTAGTCGAGGAAACAGGCTGCTGGGATTTCTTCCTCATCCCAGCAATATCCCCGTCAATCATGGCTATTTTCTTGCTACCGAATGATGGTCTCATATCTTCTTCATCACTTGAATCTTGAACATGACCTGAAAATAACAATATAATAAGGAATTATTCTATACTCCAGTTTCCATTTTCAAGGCCTCAAAATGTGTAGGTACTTCAAGAAAAGAAAAAAATAGTTGGTGGGTATAAGCGTATAAGTTTTAGATAAAATATAGATAAACTAACCAATAGGTAGGTATAAGAAACTCAAATTACCTTGATCAATCTGGTGTTTTTCTTCATCTTCAGATTCATCATCCCTTTGTTCTTCCTTCTCTTTATTCTTCCCAGCCTGTTGCACTCCACCTGATATGAAATTAACAGGAGCTGTGTAGTTTTTTGGTTTCTTTTTGGAGAATGAGGGTCTGCCTGTGTTCTCTTCTTCATCATCACTGTTGTCTGCCCACACACCTGTAAAATAAAAATAAAAATATCACATTGTTTAGAATGCATGATTAGCTCAGTGGCAAGATAGTCATTTACCATGTAGAATGCCCTAGGATTGATTCCCTAAGTAAACAACTGAATCTAGTCTAGACAAAGCTTTAGGGTAAATAAGATGTGCACCAAAGATAAGGCAGATCATCCTTCAAATTGGAGTTTCAACCAATCACAATACACTGTAAACTGACTTGATTTAAGATCCGTCTTATCTTAGTTGTAAACCTATTTTTTCTTACAGCTTAAATTGTTCTCCCTAATTTCCCAACCCTGAGGAACATAAACACATAAAGTAAATGCACTGGTAGTCAAGTGGTTAATGAGCAAGTATGGTAATACAGGTGATTTAGAGATCCGTTGGTTTGAATCCCACCCAGTGCATGAATTTTCCTCATCAAATTGACTTTGTGACCACATAATAATTATAATGTATTTCTTTGAGTTATTATATCACAATTTTAGTAAGTAGTGCAGAGTTATAGGACTTTTCTGTATTTTTAATATCCTAAAATCTTATTTTTGCCTATAATTCTGCCACTGGTCACTGCTAACATTAAAGCAGCTACTCATTTTTCCTCACAAGTTATGAGTGGACCCCAAACACACAAGTACAGAACAGCGAAAAACCCTGCCCCCCTGGGAATCAAACCCAGGTCACTGTGCATGCAATGCCTAGCGCACCAACTCACTTAGCCATGGTTACTACTTTGTGACTACATAATAATAAGACTCTAAGGAGTAGGTGGTAGAAAATGCTATCATAATGATAGCATATCATTGCGTATCAATGATATGATAGTATCATCATTGTTGTTGCCAGCTTGGCTACTGCTGGAGGGGTTAGTGCTGGTCTCCAGCCAACTTTATTTCAAAGTTGGCTCGTCCTGAACCACATATTTCTATGTGCGATCAACCATTATGAGGACTTGTATTTTTATGTACAAGCCATTAAACCCTTAGGAAACTGCAAGCCTGGCTTGTAAGGGTTGGCTAGTCTGTTCTCTATTTATAGTCCTCTAGCGAGACACTGGTCTTCTCCCCCAGCCAGACAGCTATCATCATTAACCTCGCCTGGTGGTTATCTTTCATTAAAGAGTGTTCTTATTATTTTAAGTAAAAGCTTCTCATGGGAAGCTTACCATAGATCATTTGATTCTTGGTCATTTTCCTCCTGGGTCTGTTAGTGTTGAACTCATTGTCCAGGTCATAGTCTGTCACTTCAAACTTCTCGTATTCTCCGTCCGACATTGTTATGAAGGAATTTTGACGATGGCCCTGATCAGTTGTCACTAAAATATATCACAATTTTATATTTTTATCAAACACTACTCAAAAGTTTTCTATCAAAACTCAGAACTGATAAGTAAAAACACTAAAAACGATATTTTTAAAATTTACCGCAAAATTCAAATTTTATGTTCATAATTTCGAATTGAAAAATCGTTTATACAATTTTACAGAAATCTGTGGTCCCTTTTGCACCTCTTTTGGGTTCCTAAAATCGTGCCTAGAGAGCGTGAGGCGCTAAAATTTAAAATTCAACTGTTTAAAAAAATTAAAATAAAATCAACAAAATTTCGGCTTCTTTTATCTTCGTCAGTCAGCCAGAAATTACATTTTCATTTTTCTTCGATTTTCTCAAATAGTTATGTAAAAGTGTGAAATTATTATTTCAGTGTTAGCTATCTTATTTTCACAGTCTTTACTTTTATGGCTTCTCAATTACTCATACTTTCTGACTCATATACTCAAGAGCTCCATACTTTCTGACCAATTCAGAGGGTCCTACAAACTAATCAAATCTTCTGAAATACTTCTACCTACTACTTTGGAGCTTTAAAGTCAAAAACTATTAGCTGAGAGACAAATATTTTTGAAGGAATTTTATCTTTTTAATTTACATCAGTGACAGACTACCCATCAACATGATACCTGTTAAAATGATTTCTCAACATAGTATCAGCAGTATTCTCCCAGACTTCATTGTAAGTTGTTTAAAAATAAATTGATTTGAATTGCTCTTGTTGAAAAAAGTAATAATAATCTTTAGTGGAAGGTGAACTTAACCACCTGGCAAAGTTAATGCCTATGGCATTTATACTACCAAACCCTGAGAGTCTTATTATGATGTGGTTGCATTCTCAAATAAATGAAAAAATTATGCATTGAGTGTGATTTGAACCAACAGAGCTCTACACTACCTCAAATACCAGACTATCACCTTAACCACTTGACTACCAAGCATCTTAAAGAAGGTAGTCGAATCTAGGTACATGAGAATAAACTCTATCAATAAACAGAGTTATCTTGCTATTTATTAACAAAGAAAAAAGGATATATGTGGTAGAAAATTCTTTAACACGTTCGTTACCAAGCCAATTTTTTCAAGTTTTACGTAGGGACCAGGCGGTAAAGTCGCTGTTGCATCCTGGGTACCAAAATGATTTTTTTTTTTGCATATTTGGCATCGTATTTGTACAAGAATTGATCCTATATCTGTTCTAATACTAACAACCTACCTCAAAAAGGCCATATATGGATGTCCGGTCCCTCGTTAAAATTTTGATAATGGCCACATGTGTGTTTCGGTCCCACAGAAAAACACAAAAACATCCACATATGGCCGTTCGGTAACGAACGTGTTAAGAATTTTCTAGTGGTTACCTTCCACTAACAAGTGTTATTATTATTATTACCCTTGAGTCTCAAACCCTAGAAGTTTTCAGTACTTATGACTTAAAACTACCAACTTTCAGGACATGAGTCTGCTACTATATATTTCATTTATTGGGTTCCTTAGGAAATTACCTACCATGAAAATCACTGAATTTGATAAATTAATAACAATGTTTTTTTTTTTTTTTTTTTTTTTCATTTTTCAGGACATGTTTGATAGTTTCAAATTCAATTTTGAAAAATCCCAAGCAAATATAATCAATGACAAATATACATTCTACAAGCCTGCTTGTGAATATGATAAGAAATCAGCTCTTGAACAGTCTGTTCGACAGTATCTTATTCAGCTCCTCAAGAAACCTAACATTGAAACTAGTGTCGTGGAAAACTATATTGCCCTGTGTGTAGAACTCTGTATGAAGGACCTTTGCAACTCAACGCTACCCATCATTCTTCTCAGTGACACATTTGACATGAGCACTCTTGACAAGTGTGAACAGCTCTTCTACTTTGTGGAAGTCAACGTCAACATTTGGAAACAGCCAACTTTTTTCATGTCCTGCAAAAACTATCTTCTCCGCATGTGCAATGGTAAGTCAGGAAGAAATATAAATTTAATAAACCTACATAGGTAGAGTAATATCTAAATATGATCAGCTGAAAGATTTAGTACTGTCATTTATTTAAAATAAAAAAAATCTACCACTTTACCCTTTGAGTGCTTTAAATATGTGGTGACTACCTGTAGATAACAGACTTCAGAACACCCCTCCTTAAGAAACAACAATAAATTGTTTTATTTTATATTCATGTGGTCTTTTTTTACTTTCAACTAGAAATTAAATATAAAACACAGCCAGCCAATCTATTTTGGTATTGGTATAACTAGCGCTATCGGCTACGAAAGCTCTTTGTCACTGCGACCTTAAATAGATCTTTTGTGACATGCCCCTGTAACTCTAAAAGAGATCAAAGCTATTAATGTAGCTTAAGATTCTTTTAGGACTGATTTCGGTAACTTCTTTAGGTGTTAGAATCAGCCTTGAGAAGTGTTTCAGTCAAGCGTGTGAGGCTGTTCCACATTCACAGAGAATGTGTTTTGCTGTCTCTGGGGCCTCTTTACAGAGACTGCATTTTAGGTCTTGAGCAATGTCCATTTGTTCAGACGGTGGTTGAGGCTACAGTGGACTGTTCAAAGCCAGTAAGGATTCCTCTTTGCTCAGACAGAGTATTTCATTTGCTCTTTTGGGTGAATAAGTTAGGAACATTTTCGCCTGCCTGTGGCCGGGACTCATTTGGGAACTTCTTCAGAATTACTCCCACTTTCAAAGACTTCAGGGCGTTTATAAAGCTTTGAGAAGCAGTTGGGGTTTCGAATGCCACCTCTGAGCTATCTCTACAAGAGAGTATAGTTGAGGTTGTTGGCATCTTCTGCTCTTCTGCTCCATTAGCTTCTCACCCTGATGCTCTGAAGTGGTTTCTTCTGAACGAGGCTTCTTTTTGGTGCTTTTTACTGGAAAGTGGCTCTACGGCTTTGAGCAGCCATTCGAACCTCCTTCCAGCAGCTCCTGAGAGTTTTAAAAAGTTCTCTTTATTTTGAAGCTTTTCAGCAGCTTCTGAGAGACTGCATTTTGCGTCTTGAGCAATGTCCATTTGCTTAGACGGTGGTTGAGGCTACAGTGGCCTGTTGAAAAGCCAGTAAGGATTCCTCTTTGCTCAGACAGAGCATTTCTTTTGCTCTTTTGGGCGAATAAGGTAGGAACATTTTTGCCTGCCTGTGGCCGGGACTCATTTGGGAACTTCTTCAGAATTACTCCCACTTTCAAAGACTTCAGGGCGTTTATAAAGCTTTGAGAAGCAGTTGAGGTTTCGAATGCCACCTCTGAACTATCTCTGCAAGAGAATATAGTTGAGGTTGTTGGCATCTTCTGCCTCTTCTGCTCCATTAGCTTCTCACCCTGATGCTTTGAAGTGGTTTCTTCTGAACGAGGCTTCTTTTTGGTGCTTTTTTACTGGAAAGTGGCTCTACGGCTTTGAGCAGCCATTCTAACCTCCTTCCAGCAGCTCCTGAGAGTTTTAAAAAGTTCTCTTTATTTTGAAGCTTTTCAGCAGCTTCTGAGAGACTGCATTTTTTGTCTTGAGCAGTGTCCATTTGTTTAGACGGTGTTTGAGGCTACAGTGGCCTGTTGAAAAGCCAGTAAGGATTCCTCTTTGCTCAGACAGAGCATTTTTTTTTTTTTTTTTTTGCTCTTTTGGGCGAATAAGTTAGGAACATTTTCGCCTGCCTGTGGCCGGGACTCATTTGGGAACTTCTTCAGAATTACTCCCACTTTTAAAGACTTCAGGGCGTTTATAAAGCTTTGAGAAGCAGTTGAGGTTTCGAATGTCACCTCTGAACTATCTCTGCAAGAGAATATAGTTGAGGTTGTTGGTATCTTCTGCCTCTTCTGCTCCATTAGCTTCTCACCCTGATGCTCTAAAGTGGTTTCTTCTGAACGAGGCTTCTTTTTGGTGCTTTTTACTGGAAAGTGGCTCTATGGCTTTGAACAGCCATTCGAACCGCCTTCCAGCAGCTCCTGAGAGTTTTATAAATCTCTTTTATGAAGCTTTTCAACAGCTTCTGAGAGATGTTCCTGTTAGTCGCCTTTTACGACAGGGGGAACAACCCGTGGTCTTATTCTTAGCCGAGAGCCACACGGACTGCCAGCCAATCTAAGATGATATCTAAAAAGCACTCAATGCTCACAGAGAGAGCCCAGTTTGCATCTTCATTTCTTTTTCTATATCTAGTATTTTTTGCTGAAGTACTTCTTATTGCTTCCTTTTTACATTAACAATTTCAAAATTTCCTCTTCAGATTTGCTCCGGAGGCTATCACGCTCACAGAACACTGTCTTCTGTGGTCGCATTCTCTTGTTCCTGGCCAAATTCTTCCCGTTCTCCGAGCGATCTGGGCTAAACATCATCAGTGAGTTCAATGTGGAAAATGTCACAGAGTTTGGTGCAGAAGAAGACATGGAAGTGACAACAAGTGATGTTGAACCCATGGACTCGGGAACTGAAGGGGCTGAGGCGGTGACTCTGGTGGACTTTAACTTTTACAAGAAGTTCTGGTCACTGCAAGACTTCTTCCGCAATCCTGTTCAGTGCTATGCCAAGCTGTCTTGGAAGATGTTTACATCTGTGAGTTTTATTTTTTTTTGGCGTGGGACATTAAAAAAAACATCTAACTTTAGATTTCATTATTTTCAAATTTGAAACCTTTGCCAGCCAGTTGAAACTAGCTCCCCAAGTTTTTAAATGTTTAAAACATTTAGTGACTCCCAAATTAATAAATATTTTGTAACACTTAAGTTACATTTCAATATTGATTTTGTATATTCTTTTAAATGGGAATAGAATATATTAAGAACAGACTTCAACATATAAATATGGTCCTGTATTTTGAATGAACGTAAATGGATTTTATATATTAAGATTTATTTTTCTCCATTTTTTTTTCTTTTCTTTAATTGTATATTATTAATTTGTTATTATCTGTTTATATATGTCCTTCTCCTTAAAAGTGTAAAATGTAAAGAGCGCGCGATTAGCTCAGTGGTTAAGCACTCACTTGCCATGCGGAAGGTCCGGGTTCGATCCTCCGTGCCGACAAAAATTTGTATTCTTAATTTGGTTACAATTGTTTGTTGGGATACCTTCCGGTGCGCTCGTACTGACCGAGCACCTAATTTGGAAGTATTGTGTCACTTCTCGCCCGTATAAAATAGGAAATAAATATAAATATAAAATAGGATGTAAACCATACATTACTTTAAGGTCTCCATTACTATGGGGTGGGTAGGCTGCAACACAGACCACAAACGTCTACAGTAGCTCCTGTTTCATGTCTACGAAATAAAAACGGCTGTGAAACACTCATCTCTTAAAAATAATAATAATAATAATAATAATAATAAATATTTAAATATGATGTTTCATTAAAAAAAAAAAAATAATAATAATAAATATTTAAATATGATGTTTCAGTACGCAGACACCGTGCTTGCAGCGTTCAAAAGCTACAAGCTGGACGACGTACAGTCCTCCCTGAACCCGAGTGGTGACTATTTCGCCAAGTACCTGACCAACCAGAAGCTGCTAGACCTTCAGCTGAGTGACACCAACTTCCGGCGCTACCTCCTGCTTCAGTTCCTCATCACGTTCCAGTACTTTACGTCCAATGTCAAGTCCCGGGGGTAAGCTTGTAAGGTCTTTTTTTTAACAATGAAATATATAAGTTTTTTTACAGTATTTATTATAAAACCTGGTTGCAGGGTTTCGTCTGAAACACCATACAATTAACACTGCGACCTAGTAAGATCTATTGTGACCAAAAAAAATGTAAAATTTTGTATTTTGGAATAATTGTAATTATGTCTTTTAATAAAATTAAATAAATAAACGCACTCCATAAGGAGGAAGCCCATGCGCCGTAAGGGTGCCAAAGGGCTTATTATTATTATTATTATTATTATTATATATAAGTTCTCAGGAAAAACTTATAATTTTACACAACTCTTGGTAAAACGAATAAACATCGAAATAATTTGAAGATGGAAAACACTTGGCTTTTTTGTTTTACTTAATTATTTATTTTGTAAAAAAAACCAAGTGATATCTCTCTTCTTAGATTTTCTCCTTCAGGGAAGTTTCTAAAATTACCCTTTTCTATAAATTTCTCTGGCTAGGGGACGATAAACAAAGAGTAGACCAGTAGTCTGGCTGGGAGACTATACACAGGGAGTAGACCAGCAGTCTGGCTGGGGGACTATAAACAGGGAGTAGACCAGCAGTCTGGCTGGGGGACTATAAACAGGGAGTAGACCAGCAGTCTGGCTGGGAGACTATAAACAGGGAGTAAACCACAGTCTGGCTGGGGGACTAGAAACAGGGAGTAGACCAGCATTGGCTTGGTTCTGAGGCCCTTGTCTATTAGCCTCCTTGTATGGACAGTGGTAGAAGTGCTGAGTCATTCCTCCACTGTCTGGCTACCAGCGTTCACGATAACGCCACCCTATGATGATGTTAAATTTCTCCCTCAGGGAAGCTCTGGAGTTGAAACCAGAGCAGGAGACATGGGTGAAGGACACTACAGAAGTGGTCTACTCACTCATCAAGCAGAGTCCACCCGATGGCGAGCGGTTCAGTCAGGTGGTCAAGCTCATACTCAAGGTAAGATACTCGTCATTGTGACATCCACGTTCGGAGGATTATTCCCATCCCCAGCCTCCGTGCCGTTGAAATGGTTTCAGACTACTGCCCGTAGTCCAGAGATCCCGAGTTCGATTCTTTTTCATTTTTTTTTTTTTTTCATTTTAAATAAACCCGCCCTTTAGGTAGGACTTTATTGTTATTTCCTTTTTACTTGTTTATTTTGTTATTTATTTGTTTTTCCTTAATTTTATACTGTTAACATTGTACTTTGTCCTCCTAATAAAGCATAATATAATATGTCTATTTATATCTAATAAAGTGTTTAATAATAATATTATGACCATGCCGTTGAAATGGTTTCACTAGTTCTAAATAATGGACGCAGCACATGGGAATTTCTTTTCGAAAATATAGCAGTTGAAAGCGACATTAAAACTGCCATAGGTGGAAGAGATTGCCATAGGCAATAACCCCGCCCTTTAGTTAGGACATAGGTATGTATATATTTTATTTATTTTTTTCTTGTTTATATTATTAATATTGTCAATTTTTATATTTAATTTTTACCATTATTTGTCTGTATATGTGTTCTACTAATAAAGAGTTTCTAAATAAATAAATAAAATAAAAAATCACTCATTATATTTTGCAGGGTGAGGAGCACTGGAACCAGTGGAAGAACGAGGGCTGCCCCGAGCTGAAGCGGCCCCTGGCCTCTCCCCAGCCTGAGGAGGGCGGGGGGGAGGCGAAGCGGAGGAGGGGAGGCAAGCTGCCCGGGGATATGCTGAGGGAGGCGACCGCGCAGGGGCGGGTGCTGATGGGGAAGTGAGTGGCTCTCTTTATTATTTTCAAGCGTGGCCAGTGGGAAAATGTTTTGGGGGTGCTGCCACATGCCACATAAACCGGACTAAAATGGCATTTATAGAGTCGCTTTTTCAGTATATCAAGAGTTTGAGTTTGTAATTTGTAATTTATTTGCATTAATAATTGTACATAATAGTTATAATAGGTAACATATATTTAATGCGACTACCCCACACTAAGGGGATGCAGTCCTCTTGTTTTGTGGGGTAGTTTCATTTCTTAAAATATTTTTTTTTTAAGTCTAACTCATAGTAGGTAAACAATGTACAAAAAAAATGTTTCTACATAATTATTAAAATTACTTTTAACAATAGGAAAACTAAAAAATATAAATTTAAATAGATAGGTAGTAAAAAATTTGAAACTTGAAAATTGAAACTCTCTCAGCCAGTCCTTAACCATGCCAATCATAATAATTATGCAATAATTATTCTTGAAATGTATGATAATTTTTACTGTGCACGACCTAGGGACTTGAGAAAATCCTCTCTTTCGTCTGGGGGTGCAGCTTCTTAGCACCGGTTGCGCCTGATTATTTTTTTTTTATTTTTTTTTTAAACATAATTTCAACACTATATTTATAATTCTAATTAATTATAATATAGCAATAACTGAAATGTTTAAAAGATGTCAGGTTTTGTATCTAAATTATTATAGTGATTCATTGCTGCATAAATGGGTGATTTCAGATAATGGTTGTTTCGAGAGTTTGGCAGAGCAAAGAAAGTGGATGAATTGGGACGCAGTCCTGGGATGGGTACTTTTATTGTTTCAGTCGAACCTCGATATAAGTAGGCGACCACAACGAGGACCCTAGACCTCGACCTTACACCCTAGTCCCTACAACTAGATTGAGACGATTTTCGGGACTCCGTTGAGGCCGCTTACATTTCATAACATGTCTGGCTGGGGGACGTTAAACAAGGAGAAGACCAGTGTCTCGCTAGAGGACTATAAACAGAGAACAGACTAGCCTACCCTTACAAGCTTGCAGTTTCCTAAGGGTTTAATGGCTTGTACAGAAAAGTCCAAGTCCTCACGATGGTTGATCGCACATAGAAATATGTGGTTTAGCACGAGCCAACTTTGAAATAAAGTTGGCTGAAGACCATCACTCACCCCTCCAGCTGTAGCCAAGCTGGCTACAACAACAACAAGACTAAAGATTATACGCAATAAAAATGCCCGTCAGAATTTTTTTACTGTCACATTTAAAGTCACAAATCAGCTACTCAAATTAACCTCACCCAGCCTGATTGAGTCCGGGAATTAAATGAATTTCGTTGTTTTATTACTTAGAAACCTTTTATTGAGTTAAGAACTTATACAGAAAAGTAAGTCTAGATGTTAATATATAGAAATTGAACGAAATTAATAATATTTGAAACAAGTGAAGCAAGAAAAAAAAAACAAAAAATAATGATTATACCAACTAAAAGGCGCGGTATTGTCTATGGCATAGTCCTCCACACTCAATTAATCTCAACCCTTTAAAAATCAAGGTTGTTTGATTTCCTCGCAGTCCGGAACTGACCAAACTGTGGAATCGAAAGATAATCCTAGAGGCTTGCAAGTCTGCGGAGCGGGACTTCACACCCTCTCTGGAGAAACTACTTTGAAGAGGCCATCCAACAGGTAATTAAGGGTTCTAGTAGAAAAAAAAGACCATCTACAATGCGTCTCCTAATCAAATCAAATCAAAGTTTTTATTAATGTTCACAAGTCAAAATACATTAAAACAAGTATGAAAAAAGAAACAAAGAGACGAGAAATAAATATATAAATAAATATGTAGAACCTACCTAAAATACATATTGATTATTAAAGATCCCAAAAAAATCCTATTTATGTGTACAAAATTTTCGTTGATATCCGTTCAGTAGTTTCTGAGATTTGCGCGTTACAAGGAATGTATTTAACAGACCAACAGGCAGACACAAAACCAAAGTTAATCTGGAGGTTATGAAACTCCAGAAATATGAGAAGAAGGAAAATTTTTCCGTGAATAGAATTAAGACAAATAACTACTTTGGAGAGGCCATCCACAGGTTATCAAGGGTTCTCTCTAATTGAAAAGTAAGACCAATAGCTACTTGGAAGAAGTCATCAATAGATAATTTTGCATTGGTAGTCTCTCAGAAGTTAGACTCAGCTTCTTTTTTGTTGAAAAGATGAGTGTTTCACAGCCGTTTTTATTTCGTAGCCATGAAACAGGAGCCACTGTAGACGCTTGTGGTCTGTGTTGTAGCCTGCCCATCCCGTAGTATGACTCCCCTCTGATGGCGAGAAGTGACACAATACTTCCCAATTAGGTGCTGACTCAACACGAGCGCACCGGAAGGGTATCCCTTACAAACAATTGGGAACTAATTAAAAATACACAATTTTTGTCGGCTTATAGGAGATGTATTGTTTATAATATCATTATTGTACAAATAAATAAAAGTATTCAATTCAATTGATTCCTGTGCTAGTGCTAGCTCCTTATTATTTGAGGAGTTTCCAGGATAGCTTGAGATAAGTCCACCCTCTTCTGTCCTCACTGTCATCATCATAATAATTTTCATTAAGATCATCACCATTATAATTTTCATTAAGATCATCATCACCACCACCACATCTTATCATAGACCACCACCCTCATCTCATCACACCACCATCATTATTCTCTCCTCCTCCTACCCCACCTATTCTTCTAATTCTGTATGCATACAATTTTTAATGTATAATTTGTACACAATTTTTTTTTTTTAATCTCTATTTTTTTTAAATGGCAACTTACAAATGCTAAATTAAAATTCCTCATGGACCAGCCGAATGGTGGAGGGTCATTCAAAAAAGGAACGCTATACTTACCGTGGCTAAACAACTCCGGACAACAAACAAACAAACAAACATAGGTAGGTAGTCCTTTTTTCTGTTTTATATATAGAGATAAAATAAAAATTCCCCCAGATGGACCCGTCCGCAATGGTGGAGGATCAGTACAAGAAAGTGAACGACAGCAACTATGCGTGGCGCGCGCTACGACTATTGTCCCGCAAGTGTCCGCACTTCTTCCTCAACTCTACGCCTAACGTGGAGAAGAACGCGGAGTTCATCGAGAACATGGTGAAGCGGTGCGTCAAAGTCAAACCCACGGTGAGTGAACGAGACACATTGTATCACTGAAATCATAATAACATAGAGGGAACCTTACCTATCTCGAATTGAACAAATTTATGCGTCCAACTTTGAACAGCTGATGGTCCCTCTTTCACAAATCCCGGCCTCTGATTGGTTCAATTTATTTGAATTTTTTTTTTAACTCATGCAGTGGCGGATATCTAAACATCCTTAATTTTCACGCCAGATACCAAGTCGTATATTACTACATAATAAGTAGAAAATAAGGAAAGTAAAAGAGGAAACAAGAAAAAATAAGTAATAGGTAAGTATGAAAAAAGTAAAAACATTATTTTAGAAGAATTAGGTAGTTTAGGTACCCGGTCCCTTCGCGAGAGAAAAATTACTAGAACTCCGGCACTGATTTTGAAATCAGCTGATGGTCCCTCTTGGACGCAAATCTTGATACATCGGGTTCCCTCTATGTTATATGATCTCAGTGCACTGTATATAATTTTTACAAAAATGACATATTTATAAGGGTGAGGTCTAACACATGCAACTTTGTACATCTGTATCAAAGTTCCTGATGAATGCACTAAAACAGTTTTATGATAACACCAAAACAAATCCAAGAAATGTGTGAGACAGTTCTGAAAGATTCAATACACATCATTCATAACCACATCCATGGAGTATGAAAAAAAAAAACAGAAAATAAAAGAAGAAGAAAAAAAATGTTTCTAGGAAAAAAAATGTATTTTACTGATTGGTATGCTGTGTAATTTGGCAATCAGCAAAAATGCTGACAGCATCTTTGTTAATAAATGAAACATTTGTTTTTCTCTCTCTCTTACCTAAACTTTAAGTACTATTTTTTAATATACATACGTAGGTAGATCAATAAGTACCCGTGTTTAGGGACATGTTACATCATTGGTGAAACTTGTTGATACTTGTTGATGGAACGACATCTCAAATGACCACATCCAAAGTTTGAAACTGATTACTCTCTTAGTTTTCATTTATCGGTCACTTGAAGTTGTTGTGTTGCGTATAGTTGAGTGATATGGAAAAAGAACAGTACCGAGCAGTTATTCGATTCCTTTTTTTGGACGGGAAAAAATGTGATGAGATAAAATTAAAGTTAGATGCTGTGTACGGGAGCTCTTTACCTTCTATGACCACTGTTCGCTTTTGGTTTAATGAATTTAAACGAGGGCGCACAAGCATTTTTGACGAGGACCGCCCAGGACGCCCAGAAGACGTGTGTACCGAGGAAGTCGTGGAAAAAGTGCATGATATGATTCTCAAAGATCGCCGAACAAAAGTGCGTGAAGTAGCTGAGAGTGTGGGCATTTCATATGGAACTGTTTTTAAAATCCTTCATGATAAGCTGGGCATGAGAAAACTATCGGCGCGATGGGTGCCGCGATTGCTCACAATTGACAACAAACGAATTCGGCTGAATTGTTCAAAGGCTAGTTTAGAACTCTTCAATCGCAATCCAGATGATTTTTTGCGTCAAGTTGTGACCGTTGATGAAACCTGGATACATCACTATACCCCAGAAACCAAACAGCAGTCAAAAGAATGGACTTTGGTTGGAGAATCTGCCCCAAAGAAGGCGAAATCGGTCCAATCGGCCGGAAAAGTCATGGCTACCGTTTTTTGGGATGCAAAGGGAATTATTCTTATTGACTTCTTGGAAAAAGGAAAAACAATAACTGCTGCATATTATAGTGAGTTATTGACACGATTTGATGCAAAATTGAAGGAGACACGCCCCCATTTGGCGAGAAAGAAAGTCTTGTTTCACCATGACAATGCACCAGCTCACTCATCTGGAATTGTTGCTGCTAAAATCCATCAACTTGGATACGAATTATTGCCACACCCACCTTACTCACCTGACCTAGCCCCCTGCGATTATTTTTTGTTTCCTAACTTGAAAGTTTGGCTCGGTGGAAAGAGGTTCAGCTCAAATGATGACGTCAT
Organism: Bactericera cockerelli; assembly: GCA_024516035.1. Taxonomy (NCBI): domain Eukaryota; kingdom Metazoa; phylum Arthropoda; class Insecta; order Hemiptera; family Triozidae; genus Bactericera; species Bactericera cockerelli. The sequence goes on from CM044959.1 coordinate 4,633,621, forward strand.
AAGCCAGACAAAGGGCTATTTTGAGGAGTTCGAAGGGAGCTACTTTTTGGAAGGGCTAAAAAAGTGGCAGGATCGCTGGAAGAAGTGTGTAGCCTTGAAAGGAGACTACGTCGAAAAATAGAACCCAAAAATGTAAGTATCTCGCACTCTTTTTTCAAACACGGGTACTTCTTGATCCGCCCGTTATAATTACTCGTACATAGTCATAAAAATTGATGAATTTTTTTAAAATAATTTTGTAAAAAATTTCATGTTCTTTCAATTTGTTGTTATTGATAAAACGTTCTTTGATTTATAAAATTATGAAACAGGACTGAAGTTAAGATAAGCCAGACATGTTGTTGGGTGAAAGAGATTGCCATAGGCAATAACCCCGCCCTTTAGTTAGGGCACGTGTTTATGTTTTATCTATGTTGTTCATATTGTTTTAAATCTTGTATTTTATTTTATTTTTATAATTTATTTATTTACAATTTTAGACATAAAGATACATAGTACATAGTCAATCGTCATTATAAAGAAGAAGAAAAAAAAAAGGTTAAGTAAAAGAAATAGGTAAAAAATAAAATAATAATATTATTAGCTATAGTAAATACAGTGAATATTTCAAAGGCAAAACATTTTTTTTTTTTTTTTTTTTTTTTTTGTACACTTAATAATAATAATAAATACAGTAGAAATCGTTTATAACGACACCGTTTATAACGAACAATCGGCTATAGCAAACAAAATCTCCGGTCCCTTGGAGACTTATGGAAAATTAACATTGGTATCGTTTATAACAAACATCGGCTATAAGGAACAATATCGGCTTTAGCGAACAAATTCTCAAGTCCCGTGGCTACTTTCTATCGGTTATAACGTACAAAATTCATTTTGATGCTCTGTGAGTAAAACAGAAAACATGTTTAGTTATGCAGATTTTTGTCAAGGAGTAGATGAGTGACCTGTCTAATATAGATCATTTTTTTAGGAACTTTAAAGTTAGTATTGTTTCAGATTTTGAATTAGTGGATTATGAATGTACCTACATTCATACATAATTGTACATTTTTCATGTCTTACGAAGTTCCCTTATAACGTACATTGTTCTCTATAAGCGATACATATCGGATATAGTGAACTTGTTCCTTATAGCCGATATATCGGTTATAGTGAAAATCGGCTATAAGGAACAAATCTGTCCGGTCCCTTGAAGTTCGTTATAAACGATTTCTACTGTATTTAAAATTTTAAAAATAAAAATATATTGTGTTGGTGTTTCCAGAGTCAGAACAACGGAGGCGGGGTGGAGGCAGACCCCGTTGAGGCGGAGGAGGGAAAGGAGGAGATTCAGGAGGAGGAGAAAGAGGAGATTCAGGAGGAGGAGAAGGAGGAGGAGTGGGAGGAGAAAGCTGAGCCAGAGGAGGGTGAGTGGTGCATAAGGGTTGGGTGGAAGAGATTGCCTAAGGCAATAACCCCGCCCTTTACTTAGGACATATATTATGTATATATTTATTTATTTATTTCTTCTATTATATTATATATTGTATTTTCATTTGTAAATATTTGTATTGTATATAATATGTCCTTGTCCTAATTGTCCTATTACCTAATAAAGTGCAAATAAATAAATAAAATAAATAAATGATTTTCTTTTTGGTAGTCAAGTGGTTAATGCGCTAGTCTGGTAATCCAGGTAGCGTAGGGATCCGCTGGTTCGAATCCCACCCAGTGCATTATTTTTTCCTCATTAATTTGAGTTCACATAATAATAAGACTCTGAGGGTTAGGTGGTAGAAAATGCTTTAAGCATTAACCTTGCCTGGTGATAACCTTCCACTAAAGAGTGTTATTATTATTATTGGTCAGTTTTTTTTTGCGAAAGCCAATACATATAATAATAATAAAGTTTTTTTTTTTTAAAAGTTAACTTATCATATTTGTGTTAATCACTTTCGTGATATCACAACTACTCTAACTAAATTTACTAAATCTACGCTGAAACCGGGACTTGAACCACCGACCTCCAGGTTACAAGTCCGCCGCCTTATCGATCAAGCTACTGAGGTCGGTAATAATAATACTCTTTAGCCGAAGGTAACCAACAGGCGATTTTAATGCTTAAAGCATTTTCATTTTCTACCACCTAACCCTCAGAGTCTTATTATTATTATTATTATGTGATCACAAACTCAAATTAATGAGGAAAAATTCATGCATTGGGCGGGATTCGAAACAACGGATCCCTACGCTACCTGGATTATCAGACTAGCGCGTTAACCACTTGACTACCAGTGCACAGTAATTATTATTATTATTATCTGACCTGACTGTAGGTTTTTCAGTGAAACCCTTACAATTAACATTGTGACCTAGGTGGATCTATTGTGACCAGTTGATTCTATTTGGTTTTAACGTCCTGATTTGAGATAGTCAGGACAGGGGTTATACCCTTCATTCACTGTGAATCGTTTCAGCTACTCACTCAACCTGGGTAGGGTTGGAAATGACAGCCTCACGTGTTTGAAGGTAACAGAACTTTCTGTTAGAAAAGTCTGCCCCAATCGGGAATCGAAATTGGGTCTTCTGGACTGCGGGTTTTAGTCACAACCATCACGCCACGGAAGCTGGCTTCTCAAGAGATATATAAAAAGACAAGTCTGAGAAATTGATTGTTCTCAAAATAGAAAAATATTTTTTGTTTTTATTTGTTTTCAACAGTGGTAAACTAATCAATACATTTTCTATGTACAAATTAATGTTAAAAAGTTTTAAAATATAAATAAATACACCCTACTAAAAATACTAATGGATAATGTAATAATGTATATTTATTTTAGTTTTTCTTTACAATTTTTGTGGCTCTCTCCCTAAGGAATTCTTCTAAGGAGTTTCTTCTAAGAATTCTTCCAGCAATTATTGCTAAAATACCTTAAAAAGTCGAGGGGCCGAATTAATAAACGTTTTTGTAATACCTCCTGGAGCTAGGTCTAAAATTGTTTTAAATGGGGAAAATAATGTTTAATATCTTGATTTTGTCTATCAGTTTGGCCCTTATTATAAGACATGAATTATATTACACATTTTTTACCATAAACACCCGCCACCAGCTTTCAGCTGACAGGGTTGTTTAAAAATACATTTTTTGCCATAATTATATTTGTGAATGTATGTAGTAATGTAACAAATAGAGAGAAAAAAAAAAAAAAAAAAAAAATTAAATGTCTGTCTCTGTAGCTCAGTGGTAAAGGCGGCACTCTGTGAATCCAAAGATTCCAGAGGTCGTGGGTTCGAAACCCAGCCGGGACATGACAAGTTATCGTCCTATTCGACATTTTTACCACATAATAATATGTCTTGGGCTTACTGCTGGAATAATGGGACTCTAATAGTCCTAATCGGACAGTATAAAAAAGGCGATATTATTTATTATTATAAGACATTAACACTATAAAATATCTACCATAAATTACACAGATACATCATTGTATACTTTAATTTGTCATGAATTAATAAAAAAAAAGTCTTCTTAAAATCATATATTTGGCACCAATCTTTGTTCTTATATTAGGAGTCCCTAATCAGAGCGAGTTATCACTTTTCATACTCTTGCACCCGCTTAGACGATAATAATAACACTCTTTAGTGGAGGTTAACCACCAGGCGAGGTTAATGCTCAAAGCATTTTCTACCACCTAACCCTCAAAGTCATTATTATCTGGTCACAAACTCAAATTAATGAGGAAAAATTCATGCACTGGGTGGGATTCGAACCAATCCAACGGATCCCTACGCTACCTGGATTACCAGACTAGCGCGTTAATTAGATCAGTTTGATCAATGACCTTTCAATACAACATCATGATCAATAATATTTATCGACTAGGCTTCGTACTGCTTTGAATATCTGCACTGGTAGTGAAGTGGTTAAGGCGCTAGTCTGGTAAATCATTTAATTTTGAAAAAAAAAAGAAAAAAAAAAATCATATGTGAGAAATGAGACTGATGAAGAAAAAGAGGAATCATAGGTAAGTTTTTCATCATCATCATCATCATAGAGTGGCGTCATCGTGAACGATGGTAGCCAGACAGTGGAGGAATGACTCAGCTCTTCTACCACTGTCTTTACAAGGAGGCTCATAATTGACAAGGACCCCCAGAACCAAGCCAATGCTGGTCTCCTCCCTGTTTATAGTCCCCCAGCCAAACTTTATAGTCCCCCAGCCAGACTTTATAGTCCCCCAGCCAGACAGAAGTTTTTTCCTATATATATATAAAAAAAAACAAAAAAATTAACCCCTATTGTATCTCATTTCAGGAAAAGACACTGCCCCTCCCCCTAAAACAGAGAAATGTTCGGAGGAGCTTCTGGACCAGATAGCTCCACTCATCAGCGAGGGGGACTGGAAGAAACTGGGCCTCAAGTTGGGATACACCAATGAACAGGTAAAAAAGTTTTGCTTTAAAAAATAATATATAATATAAAATACAATACTTTCCTTATTAGAGGATAAGGAAAGTAAAAAACAAGTTATCCTTCCATTTGGGATTTTTACCACATAATAATATGTCTCGGGCTTACTGCTGGAATAATGGGACTTTAATAGTCTTAATCGGGCAGTATAAATAAGGTGATATTATTATTATATGTCTGTCCCAATAGCTCAGTGGTAAAGGCGGCACTCTGTGAATCCAGAGATTCCAAAGGTCGCGTTCGAAACCCAGCCGGGACATGACAAGTTATCCATTTGGGACTTTTACCACATAATAATACGTCTTGGGCTTACTGCTGGAATAATGGGACTTAAAAGTTCTAATGGGGCAGTAAAAATAAAGCGATATTATTATTATTATAGAGGTTGAAATCATAAAATAATCCAGTCTGGCCAAAATAATAATAATAAGGTTCAAATTATAAAATAATTATTACAACAAAGACAAGAGAAGAGAAGACTCTTTCTAATCAAGTCTGACAAAAAATAATCGTTTAATAAAGAGGGCTATAAACTATGAAATAAGATTACAACAAAGATAAGAGAAGGCTCTCCATAATCTGGTATATATATAAAAAAAAAACATATATATAAAAATCCCATAATCTGGTCTGACGAAAAAAATATATATAAAAAAATCGTTAACAATAAATTATTATAGCATTACAATAATACAAGTTTACAAGATTAAACCCCGCACGGGGATTAATCTTGTAAAACAAGGTTATGTTGAGAATTAGGTATACTCTTTGTGCTTGATACACAGGAATTTAGAAAAGTATTCATGGAGCTTGGCAACTCCACGGTCACAGCCCACCTGAGCTGATGGTGTAAAAATAACATCAAGAGTTCTTTCTTTTTATCCTAAAAATATACAAAATCCAAATAAAATCTTTCCAATCTTTTGGGTGGAAGAGATTGCCACAGGCAATAACCTCGCCCTTTAGGTAGGGCATTAGTTTTTTTCTATTATTTTGTTCTTGTTTCTTTGTTCAATCTATTTATTTTTTCTTTATAATTTCATTGTATTTTACTGTATACATATATTTTTGTCTTACCTAATAAAGCATACTATAGTAATAATGTTTTTTCGTCAATTATAAAAAGACTCCCTGTTTATAGTCCCCCAGCCAGACTGCTGGTCTACTCCCTGTTTATAGTCCCCCAGACCAGCAGTCTGGCTGGGGGACTATAAACAGGGAGTAGACCAGCATTGGCTTGGTTCTGGGGGCCCTTGTTAATTATTAGCCTCCTTGTAAAGACAGTGGTAGAAGTTCTGAGTCATTCCTCCACTGTCAGGCTACCATCGTTCATGATGACGCCACCCTATCATGATGATATGATGATATTAAAAGACAAAACTTGTATAATTTCCTTTATTTCTTCCCTCACAGCTTGAATGCATTGCCGACTCGAAGGACTGGACCACAGAGGCAGAGCAAGCCCGCTACCTGCTCCGCATCTGGTCTGAGGATGATGACGATGCCACCCCTGAGAACCTAGCCTACACTCTGGAGGGCCTGGGTTTCCTGGAGGCTGCCAAGCTATTGCAGTCATCTGAGTCCTAGGTATTCCAGTGAGGAGAAGTTAGCCTTCATTGTAGAGTTCTAGGTATTCTAGCGAAGAGAAGTTAGCCTACACTCTGCAGAGTTCTAGGTATTCTAGTGAGGAGAAGTTAGCCTTCACTCTGCTGAGTCTTAGGTATTCTAGAGAGGAAAAGTTAGCCTTCACTCTGCAGAGTTCTAGGTATTCTATTGAGGAGAAGTTAGCCTACACTCTGCAGAGTTCTAGGTATTCTAGTGCGGAGAAGTTAGCCTTCACTCTGCTGAGTCCTAGGTATTCTAGTGCGGAGAAGTTAGCCTTCACTCTGCTGAGTCTTAGGTATTCTAGAGAGGAGAAGTTAGCCTTCAGTCTGCAAAGTTCTAGGTATTCTAGTGAGGAGAAGTTAGCCTTCACTCTGCAGAGTTCTAGGTATTCTATTGAGGAGAACTTAGCCTACACTCTGGAGGGGCTGGGTTTCCTGGAGGCTGCGAAGCTATTGCAGTCATCTGAGTCCTAGGTATTCTAGTGAGGAGAAGTTAGCCTTCACTCTGGAGGGGCTGGGCTTTCTGGAGGCTGCCAAGCTATTGCAGTCATCTGAGTCCTAGGTGTTCTAGTGAGGAGAAGTTAGCCTTCAGTCTGCAAAGTTCTTGGTATTCTATTGAAGAGATGTTAGCCTGCACTGTAGAGTCCTAGGTATTCTAGTGAGGAGAAGTTAGCCTACACTTTGCAGAGTCCTAGGTATTCTAGTGAGGAGAAGTTAGCCTTCAGTCTGCAAAGTTCTAGGTATTCTAGTGAGGAGAAGTTAGCCTTCAGTCTGAAAAGTTCTAGGTATTCTAGTGAGGAGAGACTTGCCTACAGTTCTTCACACTAGAGGGGCTGGGCTTTCTGAAGGCTGTCAAACTGTTACAGTCTGACAAGTTTTCGAGTGAGAGCTTGGTGTTTCTGAAGACAATTAGAAGAAATTTCCACTGCCCTACGTACATTTTATGAAGATTTGTATAAAATAATTTGTGTTTGTTCAAAAAATTCTCGTTTTATGATATGCTTTTTTTGTTAATATATTTTTTGTACAAAATAAATTCCTTCAAATGGACTAAATGATTTTTATCCAGCAAATGATTTTTTTTTACTCTTCACAAGCTCATTTTAAAATTAATACTTAGAAATCCAACCACTTCATCTGAACTTTGGCTATTAAATTCGGATTTATTAGGACAAGAAATACTTTTTTATATCAAAATTATAGGAATAAATTTATTACCTACACCAACAACCTACTAGATCTCCATTACTGAAGTTTTTTTTATCGTTTCGGTCGACTAAGGACCACGGCGGTCCTTTTTTTTACTGAAGTATTATAATATATTTCAATTAGATCAGATAAAACGCTTCTTCCAGTTCTTCACCAGTGTCTATTGGGCAAGGTGCCCAATAGACACTTGTCGCATTCCCTCTTTGTTCAACCCTCCTGGTCAAGCCAAATTAATTACAGGAACATCATAAAATTACATATAATATTTGTATGATTTTATTTGTGGTGAAGCACAAGGCCTCTTCACAATTTTTGTGTGTAGCGCAGCATTACTAAGAGCCTCCTGTACTTTTCAAATTCTATTACATTAATTTCATTTTACTCTGGTAATGCCGCCACTGGTCGTTACTCATACAGGTAACTACTCATTTTTCCTCACGAGGTATGAGTGGACACCGAACATCCAAGTACAGAGCAGAAAAATTCCTGCCCCGCTGGGAATTGAACCTAGGTCACCATGTGTGCAATGCCTAGCTTGCTGACTCACTCTGCCACGGTGACTAATATTTGCTTCTTTTTGGAGACATATAATTTTACATGGAAAAAGTATCCATATTTACCTATGGTCACAAAAGGAACATTCCTAGTGTGTTATCAGATACCATTGCCAGTCCTTCAAACAACATGAGATACATCAACATACCTACGGAATACATATCTTGTGAACACATAAACTCATATTATGATGTTGTTGTAGCCAGCTTGGCTACAGTTGGAGGGGTGAGTGATGGTCTCCAGCCAACTTTATTTAAAAGTTGGCTCGTCCTGAACCACATGTTTCTATGTGCGATCAACCATCATGAGGACTTGAACATTTCTTTATAAGCCATTAAAGCCTTAGAAAACTGCAAGCTAGCCTGGGTTGTAAGGGTTGGCTAGTGTGTTCTCTGTTTATAGTCCTCTGGCGAGACACTGGTCTTCTCCCTGTTGAACGTCTCCCAGCCAGACTGAAACTCATATTATTGTGTCATGCTGTACACTGGATTCACTAGGGGCAACAGAGAAGCAGCGGAGGAAAGAACTCCGAAAAATCCAACAGCTCCGGGGCTGAACTTGAAGTAGCCAAGCCCAGTCGCAGGAATGAGAACATCACACGTGTTCTTGAATAGGTCCAGGAATAGATATTTGTGGTTGGAGACTAGTTGAACTAGCGGAAGTTTTCTGAAAGGAGAAAACACAAGAGATTGTAATTTGTATTCTTTAAATACACATTTTGAAAACTCGACCCATTAGAAGGTCGAGTTACTTGCTTTAGAGTGTGGAAAGTAATGTATTTTATTTACTTAAAGTATTCCGTATTTTCATATGATTATATTTAAAGCAAATAATATAAATATAAGCCTTTGTTAAAGACTAAGTTTATACAAAGATTAATATTGCTCATACTTGTGAGAGCATGCAACCTACCAATTAATTAAATAATAATTTAATTTTATCATTGTTTGCAGTCATTTTGAACATCATTAAAAGGTTTAAACTTTAAATAAAAAGTTCCATGACAGTGAAAATATAATGCCCACATGATGGTCATTTTTCTAGACACAAAATGTTTTGTTCCATCAGCCCTTAAAGTTGGCTGCAACATTTTGGTGATAATGCTCAAAGCATTTTCTACCACCTATCACTCAGTCTTATTATTTTGTGGTCACCAACTCAAATTAATGAGGAAAAATTCATGCACTGGGTGGGATTCGAACCAACTGATCCCTACACTACCTGGATTACCAGACTAGCGCGTTAACCATCATACTTACCTATAGGAATGTCTAACATCATACAGTTGCAAGATTTCATACACGTCTCTTGCTAACAAAAGGACCAGGGAGTAGAAGAAGTATCGATTAGCAATACTTGTCCAGTGAGTAGTATCTACTTCTGTTAGTCCCACTCGACCAAACCAAACAATGTGGTCACACAACAAGTACATTGCTTGAGTGATTTTGGTGAGGACAGCAATCATTTGAATTACTTTGTCAGGGTGATGAAGAAAGGGGAGAGCTGCATATAGCGCATCAACACAACGTCCAAGTCTTAATACTGTAAAAAAGAAAAACAGTGGTTTTCAAATAATTAAAGAACTGTGGACTATTAATATCATAACATGAGATAGGTAAACATTAACTTTGCTATATGAATTTCATGGATTTTTTTTCTACTTTCAAAGCAGTGATTTTGGGACTAATTCATTAATGATAAAGTTCTTCTCATAAATTCATACAAGTTATGTCTCAAATATTTGAGACATTTTGAAGCTAGGTTAAAAAAGTCAATAAATAAAATAAAATGTTACTATTGTAGAGGGTAGTGAGTTGGAATGAGAAGGCACTGTTTAGATTGATTTAGAAATATATTTGTATACAGATTTTAGTTTCAGTTTAAGATTAAATGATAACAATTTGGTTTGGGTACTCATTACAATGTAGATAAATGTGAAAGTGAGAAGTTCATTTAACAAACATGAAAAGATAATAGTACTGCACTTAGTATGACACGGCGATCACGGCGCACGCTACACACTCCCCTGCCAGTGATGTAATCACGATTCATCGGTGTGGGGATTAGTTCTGGAATCTCTTGGGGAAGTGGACTCTGCGGCCGGATCGTGTCGTTATACTGGTTGGTTGAAGCGGGGGGCTGCGGCTGGTGCAATCTGCCTGGTGCTGTGGTGGGTCGGCAGTGTCGGTCATGGTGTAGGCTGGCTTCAGTCGATCAATGGTGACTGTGGTGTATTTTCCATTGATGTCAATCACGAACGTTCGGGAACTTCTCCTGACGACTGGGTAAGGTCCGTCGTATGGCATCTGGAGGCAGCGTTTGGAAAACTCTCGGCGGATGAAAACTTGGTCTGCAGTGTAGAGGTCCTTGAATATGAAGTGGGACTTGTCACCGTGCTGTGTTCCGCTGACTGGTTGGAGCTGGCGCATGTGGCTGCGAAGATCTTTGACGAACTCTGTTGTGGGGTCTGGATCATCTGTCTTGGATGTGAGGAACTCGCCGGGAAGTCTGAGTGGTTCACCGTAGACGAGTTCTCCGCTGGATGCCTTGAGATCGTCTCGCCATGCTGCTCGGATTCCAAGTAGGACAGTAGGGAGGATGTCTGTCCAGCGGTCGTTGTGGTGGCATTTGATTGCGGCCTTAAGCTGTCTGTGGAGTCGCTCGACCATTCCATTGGCTGCAGGATGATATGCCGTGGTGCGGAGGTGCTGTGAGCCGGTGAGTGTGCTGAGCTCTTTGAACAGGTTGGACTCGAACTGTCTGCCTTGGTCGGTGGTGATGCGGAGTGGAGTGCCGAACCGTGCGATCCAGTGAGTGTAGAATGCCTTGGCGACGGTGGAGGCTTCTTGGTCTGGGAGCGGGATCACTTCTGGCCATCGTGTGAAGCGATCAACCATAGTGAGACAGTACCGGAATCCGTCTGAGTGTGGCATGATGATGAGGTCCATGTGCACATGTTCGAATCTCTGCGTTGGTGGAGAGAAGGAACCGAGTGGGGCCTTGACGTGGCGAGTGACCTTGGATCGTTGGCAATCAGTGCAGGCTTGGGTCCAGCTGCGGCAGTCCTTGGAAATGAAGGGCCAAACGAATCTCTGCTGTGCGAGTTTGACTGTAGTGTTAGTGCCGGGGTGCGATAGCTGGTGTACCATGTTGAACACAGTGCGTCGGAAAGGTCGGGTGATGTAGGGCCTTGCAGTTGGTGTGGACACATCACAGTAGAGCTTGACACCGGAACCGGGGATCTCTAGTAGTTTGAGTTGAAGTGTGGAGTCGGTTCTTTTGAGTGCTGCTTGTAGTTCGACATCAGTTTTCTGTGAGGCTGCTAGGGACTTGTAGTCGAGAGTCGCATGGATGAGCTCTATCCTTGACAGGGCATCAGCTACGACGTTTTGATCGCCTGGGACGTACTGGATGTCGGTGGTGTACTGTGAGATAAGGTCTAGGTGGCGGAACTGGCGAGGCGAGCATTTGTCTGGCTTTTGGCAGAAAGCGAAGGTGAGCGGCTTGTGGTCCGTGAAGATGGTGAATTGGCGTCCTTCTACCATGTGTCGGAAGTTTTTGACAGCAAGATAGATGGCGAGGAGCTCACGATCATAGGCACCGTACTTCTGCTCGGCACTGGAAAGTTTCTTGGAGAAGAAACCGAGTGGCTGCCATTCACTGTTGACCAGTTGTTGAAGTGTTGCGCCTACTGCGGTGTCAGAGGCGTCCGTGACAAGCGAGAGTGGGGCATTATCGAGAGGGTGAGCGAGGAGGGTGGCTGCTGCGAGTCGCTCTTTGCACTGATCGAATGATTTGATTGCTTCGGGCGTCCATTGAATCTCTGCCTTGCCTTTGATGTTGTCAGTCAGGAGATCGTGGACTGGTGCGAAGGTGTGGGATGCTCTGGGTATGAAGCGGCGGTAGAAGTTGAGCATCCCCATGAATTGTCGTACACCTTTGGCTGTAGTTGGTCCGCGGAACTGCAGGATATCCTTGACTCTGTCGGGAAGCGGGCTTGTCCCATCCTTGGAAATGAAGTATCCTAGGAATCGGACTTGTTCCTGGCCAAACACACATTTGCTGGGATTCAGGACAAGAGAGTGGTCTTGGAATCGCTTGAAGATGATTGAGAGGTGTGCCAGGTGTTCTTCCTCTGAGTTGGAAGCTACGAGGACATCGTCGATGTAGGGGAAACAGAAGTCTAAGCCTCGAAGAACTTCATCCATGAAGCGTTGGAATGTCTGGGCTGCGTTGCATAGGCCAAATGACATGTAGGGGAACTCAAACAGGCCAAATGGGGTGGTGATTGCAGTCTTGCAGATGTCTTCCTCGGCTACTGGGATCTGATTGTAGGCTCGGACGAGGTCTAGTGTGGTGAAGATTGTTTTGCCTTGAAGAATGTGGGCGAAGTCTTGTATATGTCTCACCGGATACTGATCTGGAATGGTGCGGGCATTGAGTCCTCGATAGTCTCCGCAGGGTCGCCAGGTGTCGGCTTGCGGCTTCTCGACCATGTGGAGGGGTGCAGACCATGGACTGTTGGAAGGTCGAGCAATGCCTAGTTGTAACATTGCGTCGAACTCCTTCTTGGCGGCCTTGAGCTTGGCTGGTGCGAGACGCCTTGGTTTGCTGGCAACTGGAGGACCGGGAGTTGTCTCAATGAAGTGCTTAGTGTTGTGACGGATGATGCCTGGAGTACCATCGGGGCGTGTGATGTCCTTGAACTGCTGGAGGAGCTGGTGGTACGGAGAGGCTTCGGAGACTGTCTTGACTGACGGGATATTGGATTCAGCAACATGTCCTTGGGCAGTGAGGTGAGTGGTCCCATCAAGTAGTCTGTGGTTCCGTAGATCCACTAGCAAATTAAAATGGTGGAGGAAATCTGCGCCGATGATTGGCTTCGAAACATCTGCTACTACGAACCGCCAGGTGAAGTCGCGCCGGAGTCCAAAGTTCAGTGACAAGGTGATGGTGCCGTAGGTGTTGATGTCCGTGGAATTGGCTGCGGACAGGATGTAGTCGGTCTTCTCACGTCTACCAGGTGCTGCAGAACGTGGGAAAACGCATAAGTCGGCGCCAGTGTCAATGAGGAACTGCAACTTGGTTGAATGCTCTGTGACGAAGAGACGGCGGGGCGTAGGACTCGACTGAGAAGCCGTCATGATCAGCGGTCCGTGGCGTTTCCCTGAAACTTGCATGGCTGCTCACATTTCTTTGCTTGGGGTCCAAAGCGCCAGTGGTACCAGCAAGTGTCTGTGCGTGGCCTGGAACTGCTGCGGCCTCGGAACTGGGAACGGCTCTGGTATCTGTCACGGGCTGGGGATTGACTTCTGCTCTGATGGTTAAATCGTAGTGATGCAACTTCTTGACGGAGACTGGCAATTTCTTGACTGAAGATGGCGGCAAGTTGGTTGAATTTGAGGGTAAGTATGTCATCAGCCCTTGGTATTGAAGTTTCTGAGTGAGTTGCGAGCTCTGTGAGGTTCTTCTCCTCAGGCATGGTTGAAGCTTGATAAGGGCCAGGAACTGCTTGGCTAGGGCTGGGAGCTGCTGGAGGTTGGCTGGTTGCTGGGGTTGAGCTGCTGGAGGTTGGCTGGTTGCTGGGGTTGTTGTTCAGGTCGGGGTCACCACTTTGTAGAGGGTAGTGAGTTGGAATGAGAAGGCACTGTTTAGATTGATTTAGAAATATATTTGTATACAGATTTTAGTTTCAGTTTAAGATTAAATGATAACAATTTGGTTTGGTACTCATTACAATGTAGATAAATGTGAAAGTGAGAAGTTCATTTAACAAACATGAAAAGATAATAGTACTGCACTTAGTATGACACGGCGATCACGGCGCACGCTACACTATATTATGTATTACTATTCTAGTCACCAGAGCACTTACATCTTCTAAACATAGCAAGA
>CM044959.1:5273099-5290599 GCA_024516035.1 Bactericera cockerelli
TTCTCTCTCTCCTCTTTCTCTCTCTGTCTCTCTCTCTCTCACACATAGTAGTCGTCATAACAGTGATACATAATCATCAGGGCCGTTTAGAAAGAAAGAAAATTCCTACAAAGGGAACTAAAAAAGGGAATACATAATTACTTATTCACGACAAGAAATTAGCAAAAAAGAGGTGCGTTAAATTGACAGCCCCCAGAACGGATTTTGACCAAATATGGCTCAACAAAAGAGGAAGAATAGCACCTAAACGCCATTCTTCCTCTTTTGGTATCATAATTTTAATCTTCTTCGGGAAAAGAGAGAGTTCACTCCTTTTAAACGGCCCTGTTAAATATATTAAGAGAATAATAATAGTATAATTAGCTAATCGGAGCAAATTATTTGCATGAGTTAATCCAGCATACAAGAAAACCTTGCGGAGTGTCTTCTATCCTAAGATGTTTTTAATGAGAGATATCTAGAGCGGTGGTTGTGCAGGCCAAGTCCTCTTTTTTCTGCTTTGCGTGTCTTTTACAGCAGAGGTTTTTTGAGATAGAGGATTTACCCTTCATTAGCTTGAAACTCACAAGACAGATACCAACATATTTTTTTAAAAATTATAATTTATTTATTTATTAATCAAAGGTTTACTTAGGGCCAAATTATAGAACAGGATTAATTTTAAGATAATAATCCAGATTGTCCTAGATGTTCCTTAAGCTGAGCTATAGTGCGCTGTGGTCCCTTACAAACAATTGTAACGAAATTAAGAATGCAAATTTTTCCGGCACTGGGGATCGAACCCGGGACCTTCCACTCGCTTGAGTGCTTAACCACTGAGGTAATCGCGCGTTGTTTTATAATTTGGCCCTTACTCAATGTCTATAATTTTTCCTCCCAGTTTTTTCTTTCCAAACTTACTTTTCAACTATTCTCGTTTCTTCTTCTCCAACATGAAAATAAATTACCGTTTGCCATTTTGAATCACAGAGGCAAACTTTTCTTTTTCTTTCGTTGTTATTGTTTCTCGTAATTTTCTTCACTTTTTGGCTGCCCTCTTCGGTCATACAGGTCTGTTTGTTTTCTCTATGGGTGTGTCTGTCTGTCTGTATGTTTGTCTGTCAGAGTGTATCTGTGTGTCTGTTCTGTCCACGTGTCTGTTTGTTTGTCTGTGTGTCTGTCTATGTATGTGTCTGTCTAACTGTCTATACGTGTATCTATGTGTCTGTCTGAGTGTATCTGTGGGTCAGTTTGTGTGTCTGTTCTGTTCATGTGTCTGTTAGTTTGTCTGTGTTTCAGTTTGTGTGTCTGTTCTGTCCATGTGTCTGATGTTTGTTTGTCTATGTGTCTGTCTATCATTAACCACCAAGCATTGGCAGTCGATGTGGTTACGGCGCTGAACGTGTTGACGCTCTTTCTACTGTATGGTCGCAGGAAACTCACAAAGCTTTTTACCCACATTAACCTCACCCAGCCTGGGTTCGGCCGGTCGCTTTGAACTGCATGGGCAGATCGTGACGGGGGGTACATGGTCATATATTATCACGACGGGGGGTGTTACGCTCAATTTGGGCCGGAATGGCAGCATCACGAAGTATTCACCTTGCCTAACTTCGGTGATCCTACCTACCTAATGTAGCTACTGAAATTAAAATTTTATTGATCTGTCGGAGATTTTGTAAAACAAAGGGATTTACAATTCAAGAAATTTTCTATTCTCTTTCCCCCCATTTTTTCTCTGTTATTATTGTCTCCTTACAAAATCTATCTTCATTTTCCTAGAAATTATCTCCTCCTCCTTCTCAATCCATACTTATTTCCATTTTTGGACCGAGCAATCCAAGTACCCAAGGATAGAACGGGAGTTATACCGTTTTTATTTAAATCCAGAACAAAGTTTATGGCTATTATTCTCTCTTGGCGTTTTGTTTTGAGAGAACGGAAGAGAGAGAGAGAGAGAGAAAACGGAAGAAAGAGAGATATAGAAAGGGAAAGAGAGAAGAATGATGCAAAGAGGAAGGAAAGAGAGAGACAAAATGAGCAACCATAAAGAGAAACTTAGTTCTCTTGTGGGTAGAGAGAGAGAGAGAGAGACAGAGAGTGAGAGAGACAGAGAGAAAGAGAAAGAGAGAGAGAGAGAGAGAGAGGAGGAGGAGGAATTTAAGAGACTATACCTAAGAATTTGAGTTTTTTTTTCAAAAATGGTATTTTGGTGGAAAATTTATTTGAAATTTATTCAGATTTTTTCCTCGCTATTTTCTCTCCTCCCCACCCACTCTCTCTCTCTCTCTCTCTCTCTCTCTCTTTTCATTTCCGACCAATGTTTTGCTTGTTTTCCCTTCTCTCCTCTATCTCTCTCTCTCTGTCTCTCTCTCTCTGTCTCTCTCTCTCCCCCCTCCCTCTCTCTCCCCCTCTCTCTCTCTGAGTGAACCACTTAGTAAAAAAATTAAATTTCATAATATTGGCAATTTATAGATCCCCCAAAAAAAATATAGACAGATTTTTAGAAGACCTAGACTTTTGGCTGAAAAATGCATGCAGGAAGGACGACAACGTAATCATGATTGGTGACATAAATATTTGTACATTGAAAAAAACTAATTTAAGCTCTAAATACCTTAATTATCTTTCTAGCAACTGCCTCGCCCCATTCATAACAAAAATCACGAGAGAAGAACTGGTTGATGGCACACTAACAACTTCGTGTATTGATCACATCAATCTGAGGCTGAGTCAGAGGCTTTTCTCAGCAACATCATCAGTAATTCTAGACAAATTGGCAGACCACTATTTTACCGCCATACGAATCGGTAAGAAAGTTAGGGAAAAAATAAATAAAACAGCAGATCACATTGATATAATTGACAGAAAATCAGTACAAAGAAAAATTGAAACGGAAAATTGGGAAGAATTAATCAAAATAGAAGAACCAATTAATTTATACGAGAATTTCTTGGCAAAATTTAAAAATATCTATGAGAATTCTTGGAAAACTATTAAAAAACAAAAATTTAATTATGAGACACCATGGGTTAACGAAAGGGTAAAAGAAGAAATCAAAATCAAAAATAACCTCTTAAAGAGGTGGCGCAACAATAAAAATAACCATATCCTGTACGAAGACTACAAAAAACAAAGAAATGTCACAAACAATACTATAAAAAAAGAAAAAAGAATTTTCCTTTATAAACTTTTTGAAAAAGCACGTGGTGACATGTTGACCACTTGGAGATTAATTAACGAATTAATGAACAGAAAGATAAGAGAACCCAACGAAGAGTCATTAAAACGTCATTTTCAAACTAAGGATCTACAAGAGTTAACAGACAAATTCAATAAAAATTTCATTAACCAAATATTAGATGTAAAACATAAAAATTCAGGGCCATATCTTGATGTGAAAATATGTGAACACGAATACCATTGTAATGAAATTAATTTTTATCTCAGAAAAGCATCAGAAAAAGACGTCTATCAAATATTGAAAAATATGAAAAAAAGAGGTCAAGGCTTGGACGGCATTAGAAGTTTTGATGTTATACAAAATTCCATATTATTTACACCCTTATTAACCAAAATGACAAATCTCATGATCAAACACGCCACTATGCCGACTAAAATTAAAACATCATGCATAACGCCATTATATAAAAAAGGGAAAGCGGATGTATTGGGAAATTATAGACCGGTAGGAGCACTATCAATTATAGAAAAAATAATGGAAAAACATATTAATATACAAACGTCAAAGTATCTTGAAGATAACAAAATTATACCAACATTTCAGCATGGCTTCCAGCCTGGGAAAAGCACGCTTACGCTACTTCATGAATTTGCAGACCAAATTAATGTTGCCTTAGATCAAAGGAAATGTGTTGTAGTGATCCTACTTGACTTAAGCTTTGCTTTCGATACTTGCGATCACACTGTGCTTCTAAAAAAATTAAGGGAAGTAGGTATAAGTCACCCAATTTTTAATGAATATTTCAAGGACAGGAAGCAAGTCACGCGGGTGGGAAAAAAAATTAGTGCGGAAATACCCGTCGCCCAGGGCCTTTGTCAAGGGGCCATAAATAGTCCGACCTGGTACAATATATACACCTATGATGTTAAGTATATACAAAGAAAAACGAATTTAAAAATGTTCGCAGATGATAGCTGTATCTTGTCCATACACCACGACGTAAAAACTGCAGTCACAAACGCTCAAACAGATTTCATCAATCTACAAAAATACCTATATAACAATCATATCTACCTAAACCAGAAGAAAACTGAGGCATTAGCCATGGGATACAAAAGCAAAAGATTAGATATGAATAATTACAAAATCTACTGTCATGAGCGCAAGTGCCTAGAGCTAAAAACTTACTTGACCACTTGTAACTGTCACCAGATAGAATATAGTGACGAAGCCAAATATCTGGGAATTATCATAGACTGCGAGTTTAAAATGAAAAAACACGTTTATAACCTCTGCTCAAAGCTTCGTATACTTAATTACCAACTTAACGTAATAAATGCCAACACATTTCCAATGACAACTAAAGTAACTCTTTACTTTTCTTTAGTGGACGCGCTCTTACGATATGGAGTTACCTTATACACTTACGCGCCTAAGTACGTAATAAAACCATTGAACTCACAACAAAGAAGGATAGTTAAATTACTATTCAGCAGGAATAAAATTTCATGCCTGACACCAGAGCAACTGTCGACCTTTGTCCTGATATACTCAAACTTCTTTGATGAAAAGTTCCGACAAGTAGCAGAACAACCTTACTCACTCAGAAACCAGAGGTTCCAGCGCTCCCAAGTGTATACTATTCAATATGGTGAAAGAATTCTGGAATACATCATACCATCATTGCTTAACAAATATTGTCAGGAATTCCAGAACGAAACGAATCTTAGCCTTTTGAAATCAAAAATTAAAAATAGTATCATAGCAATTACATCATGATCTTCGATACATCATGTCAAAAAGAAAATAAATAAAAAAGTTTAGTTTTATTATCTGTTTTATTAATATATATCATAGGTAATTGCATTATTTCTTTATATTTTAACATGTCATAATTCATTTTATATCTTGAGTTAGTCAAACCAGTCAAAACATAAACCATTCTTTTCTTATTAACCTTGTTAATAATTATTTTGCACTGTAATTTTATGCCAATTTTTTATTTCTCTTTTTAACAATTAATATTAAACTTGTATTGTAAAATTGATTAACCAATAACACGGGAAGAGAGGCATCTCCCAATAAGGTAGACTTATCTTAGGAGATGTATATAATGTGTAAATTATTATTGTAAAAATAAAGAAATATTTTCAATTCAATTCAATTCTCTCCCACTCTCTCTTTCTCTCTCTCTATCCATCTCTTTTTTAACATTTTAATCTATTTTTTTACCCTCGCAAATCCCGTTCAATTCTTCGGTTTACCTTTGTCACCGAGAAATAGTTTAGGTTTAAATACGCGAGAGGACAAAATCCTGAATAAAATTTCAATTAGCTTGAGAATGTAAGGACTTGCAAATTATTTTGAATAGGTAGATAGTAATTTGATGAACCAAAATAGATAGAAAGATATGGAAGGAAAGGATTCATTTAACAAATGCCTACAAAATAACAATAATAATAACACTCTTTAGTGGAAGGTAACTTCCAGAGCGAGGTCAATGCTCAAAGGATTTTTCACCACCTAACCCTCAGAGTCTTATAATTATGTGGTCTCAAACTAGCGCCTTAACCACTTATTATAATGTGGACATATACTCAAATAAATGAGGAAAAATTCATGCACTGGGTGGGATTCGAACCAACGGATCCCTGCGCAACCTGGATTACCAGACTAACTCTTTAATCACTTGACTACCAGTGCACTGTTTCTTTTCTGATCTTCTAATTATTATTGTTTGTATAAATTATTTACCTCAGTAGCCTGATCGATAAGGCGGCGGACTTGTAACCTGGAGGTCGGTGGTTCAAGTCCTGGATTCAGCGTGATTTATCAAAGCTAGTTTGAATAGTTGTGATATCGCGAAAGTTATTAACACAAATATTATAACTTATAAATGATTTATACTTGTGTTAATCAATATATGATACACAATTACTCAAACTCGCTTTACTAAAAATTTGCTCAGTTTGAGTCTCGAACCGGCCCCCTTACCGACCTAGCTACCGAGGTCGTTTCGCACATTAAAATATTACTTACCAAACCCTTCACACAGTTGGTACATACATATTTCTGGTACATTCCATATTTTTGGGAACAAAGGCAGCATAGCCAGATGGCGTTCTTCCCACGGTGCACTCTATCGCACTGACCTACAATAATAGAGTCCCTAATATCACTATCCCCTATGGGAGGAGAGAAGGGGGGTGTCCCCATTGGACGGGGGGGGGGGGCTGCTCCCCATTGGAGAGGGGTGTATCTGACTTGGGTAGGGGAGGAGTGTATCCATGGGGGCATGGGGGGTATCCCCATTGGGGGGCTCCATTGGAAACATTATCCTGCGAGGCATTCAAGCGCGCTGAATATGTCGGATTAACAGGATTTTGAATGCAGAAAAAAAGTGAGAGAGAGAGGGTGAGAGAGAGTGGTGGGGATATAGTAGGGTGAAAAATAAGGGGACAAAGAGAGAGAGAGAATAGGGGAGAGAGAGAGAGAGAGAGAGAGAGAGATAGAGATGGAATGAGGAGAGAGATAGAGATGGAATGAGGAGAGGGATGGAGAGGGAGAGAGAGAGCGAGATGGAATGAGGAGAGAGATGGAGAGGGGAGTCATGTGGGGAATTAATTTGAACTGAATGAACGATTATGTTTCCACCATTGTCAGGTGTATCAGTTTGGCCATACATATGATTGTATTGTATTGTAAATTATTCAATTGTTGTTGTTGTTGTTGTTGTAGAGTTATCGAACAGTCTCTAAACAGGTTAGTGAATAATGGCAAACAGGTCAAAGACTTGTATAAGTAGGAAACCTGGATAAGCAGGACTTGTGTCAGTAAGAAACCTGGATAAAAAGGACTTGTATAAGCAGGAAACCTGAATTAACTGGGAAAAACTCCTGGTCCTCATTGCTTAATTTATTTTCTCATGATCAAGATACCTCTTAAACTCCTAATAGAAGCTTTATTGGCTTTGGAAAAATACTTTATATCAGCGTATCTACAGCTACTTCCCTCCAAACTATATATGTCTATTATACCCCATCTCTACCCTATTAGCGTCTCTAACCCATGCCCCATGTACCCTATCAATGTTCGACCTCCCCCTCCCCCTATATATGTTTCTACCCCCCCATAAATGTCTCATACTCGTTTTAATATCATAAATGAAAAAGCAGTACGTGTTTGTTGACATAGGAAATGATGTAGGAAACTTTCTCAGCAAGAGAAACGACTTGAGGAAAAATATTAAGCGTCTTGAAGAAATATTAAGCATTTTTAATTAAGATGCTACACTCAGATATCTGGTTGTGCACACCTCCTTGTCATTAGGAAGTGGAGGGTGGAGGTGTTCTCTTTCTTATTCTGTTTCTTCTTCATCTACTTTCTATGCACACCTCCCTGACATAAGGAAGTGGAGAAGTGGAGGTGTTGTGTTCTCTTTCTTATTCTGTTTCTTCTCCATCTACTTTCTGTGCACACCTCCCTGACATAAGGAAGTGGAGAAGTGGAGGTGTTGTGTTCTCTTTCTTATTCTGTTTCTTCTCCATCTACTTTCTGTGCACACCTCCCTGACATAAGGAAGTGGAGAAGTGGAGGTGTTGTGTTCTCTTTCTTATTCTGTTTGCTTCTCCATGTACTTTATTTATTTTTATTTTATTTATTTATTTACACTTTTTTTTCTACAATACATACAACAATAAATTATTAACAAGATAAAAATTAACATAGGTATTTACAAAATAAGATTTAGAAAAAAAAAAAAAAATGTACAATGTATTGTAATCCGGCGAAGTTAATGCCTCAGGTAATGTTAATGCCTTAGGTAATGGTATGTTAATGTTAATGGTAATGTTAATGCTTAGGTATGGTAATGTTAATGGTAATGTTAAGGCGAAGTTAATGCCTCCATGTACTTTCTGTGCACACCTCCCTGACATAAGGAAGTGGAGAAGTGGAGGTGTTGTGTTCTCTTTCTTATTCTGTTTCTTCTCCATCTACTTTCTGTGCACACCTCCCTGACATAAGGAAGCGGAGGTGTTGTGTTCTCTTTCCTATTCTGTTCTTCTCCAAATCTCCATCTACTTTCTGTGCCATCTCCCTGACATAAGGAAGTGGAGGTGTTGTGTTCTCTTTCTTATTCTGTTTCTTCTCTTTCTACTTTCTGTGCACACCTCCTTGACATAAGAAGTGGAGGTGTTGTGTTCTCTTTCTTATTCTGTTTCTTCTCTTTCTACTTTCTGTGCACACCTCCTTGACATAAGGAAGTGGAGGTGTTGTGTTCTCTTTCTTATTCTGTTTCTTCTCTTTCTACTTTCTGTGCACACCTCCCTGACATAAGGAAGTGGAGGTGTTGTGTTCTCTTTCTTATTCTGTTTCTTCTCTTTCTACTTTCTGTGCACACCTCCCTGACATAAGGAAGTGGAGGTGTTGTGTTCTCTTTCTTATTCTGTTTCTTCTCCATCTCCTTTCTGTGCACACCTCCCTGACATAAGGAAGTGAGATGTGGAAGTGTTGTGTTCTCTTTCTACTCTGTTTCTTCTCCATCTACTTTCTGTGCACATCTCCCTGACCTAAGGGTTGTGTTCTCTGTTATGGTTTTTAACCTCTATGGTTATTTCGAGCGCACGAATAGCTCAGTGGTTAAGGACTCGCTTGCCATGCGGAAGGTCCCGGGTTCTAAACCCCGCGCTGACAAAAATTTGTATTCAAAATTTGGTTACAGTGCGCTCGTGTTGACCCAGCACTTACAATACCTACATGGGAAGTATTGTGTCACTTCTCTCCCATCAGAGGGGAGGCATACTACGGGATGAGCACTGGCAGGCTACAACACAGACCACAAGCGTCTACAGTATTAGCTCCTGTTTCATGGCTACAAAATAAAAAAGGCTGTGATACAATCATTAAAAAAAACACCATAATTTACTAATTAATCCTTTAACAAATACTATTATGTATGTTCATAAAATTGGTAACGATTTTCTAACTATTCATTTTACATATTTATACAGGATGTTTATAAAGTCCAGCAACATCAGAGTACATTTTAAAACAAATCAGAATCTTAGCACTGGCGTAAATATAAAATTCCACCTTGTTTTTAATTTGGGTTTAACGAGAAAAAAAAAGTTGTAATTTTGTATTTAAGCCAGTGATAAGATACTAATAGTAAAATATCAACTGTCCAGCTCTAAATATCTAGTATAAAGTCCAGATCCGCAAACATGGGCTATGCCCGTTAATTTGTTTTATAAAAAAAATCACAGTTTAATCTGCTGTTACTTTTTTAAATGACCCCGAAACCGCTTTCGCATTACTTCAGGGCACTTTACCTGTACACATCCATGCCATTCCGGAAACGGAAAACTTGGTTAGAATATTCCGCTCCGGTCGGGATTCGAACCCGCAACCTCCGGGTCAGCAACCAATGCTCTTAACCACTGAACCATGGAGGTCGGCGAATCTGCTGTTACTGCAATTTATGAACACACTATATGTATAAGTTTCCCTTTGATGTCAAAATTACTAGAGCTTTTGTTAAAATGTAATGTAATTGATATTTCTCCAGCAAATTTAATTATCTCTCTCTCAGGTCTGAATTGAAATTATCCATTCAAAAGTTGCAGTTACAGTACTTTTCGATTTTAGCTCTCAGCCTTCCACATATTTGAGTGTCCGCGGTGGAATTTTTGGATTTTGCCTGTTTTTTGTCATGTTTCATGAGATTCTTCTTAAACATCTGAAAATCTTTCTCAAACTTGATTTTGCTTTCCATCTCGTATTTTTTCTCCGCAGTGTCCAAACCATTGAGGTCCGAATTTGAATCATCAGGATTACCGCAAATGTAAATAAGTCTTTCTTTTGACAAGTCGTCGCAAAATTGGTTGTCTTCATGTTCTCTTTTTCCAGATGGGTCAATCGAATAATTTTGTACAAGTTTATCTTTCTTAGATGAGTTTGTACATTTCAGAATATACATGTCAGGTTGTTGTTTAGGAAACTTCCTCTGACATGATCTACGTTGCCTCGGTTCATCCCTCGGTTTATTTGACTCTGAAGGACTTGTGAGGTGCTGACGTTGCCTTATTCTGTCAAGCTTATGCTCATTGGTAGAACAAGAGTCTCTAGACTTATGTCTTCGATTTTGTCTCTCCATTTCATACTCAAGTGGATCTTTGCTTTTTGAACACTTTTGATGCATATTTTTAGCAGTCTCAATTTGATCTGATATTGTTGACTGACTCTTTCGGCAATGACTAGATTTTCTTTGTTTTGTATCACATTTGCAAACAAATTCCGTCTGACAAGCTTGTGAATAACAATCTTTACTAATTTTTCCTCTCACTGAAGTTTTTTCAGAGTGTCTGTCGTGATTGTTATGTTTTGAAGCAACACCATCTGCACCATAATTACATCTTCTGCGCTTGGCGGCGCTAAAATTCTTTCTGATATCCTTGAGTCTCTCACAGATTTCTTTCACTTTTAAATAATTGTAGTCACATTCATCTTCTTTGGGTCCCTGATTTTGGACTTTGGACTTACACACTGGACTTTTACATTCTTTATATCTTATTGGTAGCTCTTCATCTTTGTCTTCACAATCTTTTTTTGGTTCAGAGGGTCTTTCACAGTCTGGTGGTTTAGCAATATCTTTTTCATTGTATTTTTCATTTTTACAAGCTTTTTGTTTGTTTTGTTGATAATCGTCTTCACTGCTGCGGTTGTTATCTTTATCACAAGAATACTGACTCACAGAAAGATGAACTTCCGAGCGTATTGATTCTTTTGAATGAGATTTTCGAACTGGATAATTAGATTGAAAGAAAGTCTGAATTTTATCTGCACAAATGGCTTTCTTTGTTTTTTTCTGAGGATCTTTTCGCTTTCTACATTTCTCACATACCGCCCATTTGGATTTGTCTAATGCACAGCGACTCTTTTGTACATTTTTTTGTAACCCACAACTGATTTTTCTGTCAGTATTATGGTTTTCCATTTTCTGTTTAATACTTTTATCACATTGATCTTCTACAGTATCTGTTTTACAGTTCTGTGGTGACCTTTCACACGGATTGGAATCTTTATTTTCATAAATAGAGGGCTCTTTTCTTTCACACTTGTTCGTTTCCTCATCATAGCTTTCACTATCACTACTACAGTCTGTGGAAAATTGTTTTCTACTTTCATATTCATCATCTTTTTTGTTAAAATTACAGTTTTGTGGTAATTTGTTGAGCGTTTTCAACTCTTCCTTATAATGCGAGGTTTCTTTAATACATTCGGCTATCGATTCATGAGATGAACTACTCGTGCTTATCGAGGGAATTGTTTCTTTTACGTGTCTTATCGAGGGAATTGATTCTTTTACGTGTATTTTCACCTTATCGCAGGATTTAGGTCTCTTTACTTGGGGGTTTCTTCCATATTTATCAAAAGTCTCACATAATTCGTTTATTTTCTTTGTTATTTCAATTTGTTTCTTAGTTAGTTTCGCATCATTTTTTGATTCGCAGCTACGTGATGGTTTTCTACATGATTGTGAGTCTTTCTTGTCTTGACTCTTTTCAACAGACTTTGTCCTCTTCTGTGGATTGCATTGAGTTCTTGTTTTGGATGAGTAACAATTAGGTGTTGATTGCCTTTTCTTCCTGTCAATATATTCATGTTTCTTCATTTCATAATTTTTTAATGTTTCATCAAAAACATGATCAAGTTTTTCACATGAACAATTTGTTTTCTTTTTCAAAGTTTTTTGTTGGAATAATTCTTTGTCATTGTGAGACGGTTTTTTACATTTTTTTGCGTTGTCACTCCTCTCGTGATACTTGTGATTCAAGCTTGATCTTTTTAATGAATCAGTTCTTTCGCAAGAACATAATGACTTATTTCTTTGTCTTTCTCTTTCTCCAATACAATCATTTGCTTTCTTGTTACATTTTGGTTCGCTTTCGTCAGAATCAAAATCTGACTCCTCACTTGTGCTGTAGATTTTTCTTTTCGAAGTGTGTTTTTCTTTTGAACACTCACCATTTCTACTCGAGTCACAGCTTTGTGGTGTTCTTTTATTATATTTTGGGCAACACTTCTCACTCTTAGTTCTTTTGAAATCAACTCTACATGTTGTACTAGCTGAGTTACACTTTCTAATTGGACAAGTATTTGATTGATTTTGTTCTTTTGGATCTACTTTTCTGAAATCACAGTCCGACGCTTGTTTTCTTCTCTCATCCGAACTTGCATCAGTGATACCACATGAAGAGTATGTACTTTTAATCACACATTTCTGATTTCTTAATGCACATTCTTTTTTTTCAGAAGAGTGTGTAGTTTTACTCGAACATTTCTGATTTCTCAATACACATTCATTCCTTTCACAAACTTTATGATTTTTTCGTTCATCTGAATTGAATAATTTCTTCTTATCGATCCTCATTCCTCTTTTGCATAGGCTTGGTTTCGTTATTTTATTGTCTCCTCTCTCACAAGAACATGAACACTTAGTCACCCTTTTTTTCCTATCAAGTTTCTCATCCGATGTTTCGCAATCTTTTCTCATATCTTCAATTTGCTTATGGCTGTTCTGTTGAATCTCTCTCCTACATTCCTCGCAGAGTAGATCGTCGTCTGTTTCAAGTGTGGAATTATCATCCTCTTTGCTCAAATAATTAAACACCTTACACTCCTCGTCTGAATCGCAGTCTTCCAGCGTGATGGAAAATACTTGATTCGATATGGATTCAATGTATTTTTTGTCGCACATCACATGTGAGTATGGGTTTGTGACCCAATTTCTTTTTTCTACTAAAATTTCAAACTATGTTGTGTGATGTTTCTACTTGGATTTCGAGTTATAAACGAAAGTTATTTTAACTGGCATGTTGTAAATTTTGACTAGAACAGAAAAATGTGAATTTTGACTGGAACCATTAGCACCAATGCCGAAGCTCTGAGAATTTTGAAATACACTTCTGATTCATAGTTTGTATTTTTTAACACTTTTGTTGCTTCACAAAAACAATATTTTCCAATAATATTACACAAAATTAAACTCAAATCTTAAATTAAAATGTAAGATCATTTTTTATTCGCTTTTTAATTAAAAGGTAACAAATACAGGATCAACCCATCTGCATCCGTGATTAGATGCCATAGAACAAAGTCAAATTATTTTATAAATTGTCAGGTTTTCAAAAATATTAAATTCTTTTTTCAAGCCGCCAGTGAAGTGATGACAAATCCTTCGGAAAACCCGCATTGAACATTTTCAAATTGGCAAATCCTCTTCTTTTCTTTAGATACTTCATGTTCAGAGATATTTCCCAGAGATGGGGAACATGGCTTAGAATTTCTATCTCTTGAAAATGTAGCCGAGAGATAAAAGTCGACGAAAATAATTGAAAATGCAGAGAGAGGAACTTTAAAATGTAATTTTTGATGGCAATGATGGAATGCAGTCATCTTGAAATGAAAGGATTTGAAAAAATAAAATGCTCGGGAAGGGGTGGGGATATTCTGACAGAATACAGGGATGATATCAGTCTGGATTTGAGAGGCTCTGAAATCTGCAGACTTTTCACGTATATATATATATATATTTTTTTTTTAAGCGCTTTAACCTTGTCGACAGACAGTTCGTTCGCGCCGTTTCTTTTGTTTTGAAAGAAAAAATTGAATTAATTTTTTGCTTGATCACCTTCAAATATTCATAAACTCATAGTTAATTATAAATCACAGTTTCATTGAAAAAACAATTTCAAAGCTTCAATATGTCTACGCCCAAGAAAGATATTCGAAAGATTTTTTTTTTTTTTTTTTAAATAGGAATTTAAAAGATACACACACGGTAAATGATCAGAAATACAAGTAATACATGTAACAATACTATAAATGAACCTATTATCATAGTATGTACATACTACACTATTAGTATACCTACTATAGTAGCTAATTATCTTGTTTTCAAGGTCTTATATTTTGACAATAATGTAAATTAAAGGGGGGGGGGTTCCTCAAATTTCAAAGCAGTTTTACAGACGGGAATGAATCGAAGTTCCCAACAAAAATATTCTCAAATGTCAGGCCTGAAAACATCTTCTTTTACAAAACCACATTGCAGTTTTTCTCTCTCTCTCTCTCCATCTCTTTTCTATCTCTCTCCTATCTATCTATCTATCTCTCTCTCCCTCTCCCCTTCAATTTCTTCTTTCCATACAAAGTTCATTGATTTTTCATCTACTTCTTTCTATATTCTGTCTTGTCCTTTCAAACTCGACTTTTGTAAATAAAAAATGTCGACTGACTCTTTGCATACACTCAAGTAAGATTGCTCTTTCTGTTCTCTCTCTCTCTCTCGAAAAAAAGATGTTTTCAAAATAGATAGCTTAACCTCATTCTGGGTTTTCATTATTCGTTCGAAGGTAACGCTAATTCTATTCATGAAAATGTTCTGGAATATTCTATGTCGACGATTTTGTAGTCATCCCCCCGTATTTAATTTTGTCGCTCTCAAATTGAAACCAAATTAAGTGAAATTTTCAACATGAAAAATGCTTAGAAGAAATTCGTGAAAAGATAGCAAAACGTGTTAAGCGACATTTTTTTTTTTTTTTTTTTCTTTCTCTATTCAAAATTGAGTTATTAGTGTTTTTGCAACGAGCTTGATAATCTCTTTTGAACAGTGTAACCAGGATTTCTGTAAGATGTACTTAAAATCAGATAAGATTAGATTTTCTTTAAAAGATAGCAAAACCTTTTAAGCGACATTTTTTTTTTTTTTTAATCAAAATTTAGTTTATAGGTGTATTTGGACAGAGCTTGATAATCTCTTTTGAGCAGTGATTTCTGTAAGATGTACTTAAAATCAGATAAGAATTATATTTTCGTTAAAAGATAGCAAAACCTGTTAAGTGACATTTTTTTTCAAAATTGAGTTATAAGTGTTTTTGCACCGAGCTTGATAATCTCTTTTAAGCAGTGTAACCAGGATTTCTGTAAAATGTACTTAAAATCAGATAAAAATTAGATTTTCGTTAAAAGATGACAAAACCTGTTAAGCGACATTTTTTTTTCTCTTTTCAAAATTGCGTTATGAGTGTTTTCGCACCGAACTTGATAATCTCTTTTGAATAGTGATTTCTGTAAGATGTACCTACTTAAAATCAGATGAGAATTAAATTTTCGTTAAAAGATAGGAAAATCCGTTAAGCGACATTTTTTTCAAAATTGAGTTATTAGAGTATTCGCACTGAGCTTGATGAGCTCCTTTGAGCAGTGTGACCATGATTTCTATTAAATGAACTGTAAAACAGATAAGAATTAGATTATTAACGAAGCTTTTTTTTAATAAAACGTGTTAAGCGACATTTTTTTCCCTTTTTCAAAATTGAGTCATTAGTGTTTTCGCACCGAGCTTGATAATCTCTTTTGAGCAGTGTAACCAGGATTTCTGTAAGATGTAAATTAAATCAGTTAAGAATTCGTTAAAAGATAGCAAAACCTGTTAAGCTACATTTTTTTATACTTCTTTCTTTTCAAAATTGAGTCATGGGACATTTTTTTTCTTCAAATGGAGTTATTGGTGTATTTGCACAGAATTTGATGAGCTTTTTTGAGCAGTATAACCACGATTTATGTAAGATGTACTGTGAATCTGATAGAATTAAATTTTTAACGAAGTTTTTTCGATTTTTGGTACCAACATTAGTTGCTCCTGGCTCCGTTACGATCCGTTTCCGCACCCATGTTTATGTTTAAGGAGCAAAGTGACAAGTATTGAAGCTCTAGTATACGTGGTATGAATGTTCGCTATCTTTTAAGGGACACCTTGTATATCACCCCTATACTTTACATAGAAAATACTCTATTGGTTTGTATAAGAGGTTACTATTATTTGCGCCTGTAAATTATAGATGTATGCAATATGCATTAAAAGAGATTCAAGTTGCCACTCTTATTTATTTATTTCCACACTTGAGGAGCGGTTAAGAAGAAGGGCCATATGCCCATATGGCCCTTTTTGGGGACTTCGCATTTTTGAATTATCCATGTTGTTCTGAATCCGTTCATATTTTGGTTTTTTGCGGTGCGATGCGTAGTTGCTGAGATATTCGTCTTAGAAAAAAATCCAATAATGGCCCTTCATCTCGACCCTAGGTTTTACATACAATTTGAATGAGGACTTCACACCTAACTTGAATATAACTGAATACATTTCTGATTCAGAGGATGACTCTGAAACAGAGTACTAAAACCATACCTATACTATCTATACTTATGTTGTAATTTTATTATTATTTTTAAAGCCCAAAGAAGTGTTTATTCCATTATTTCCATTATACTTTACGTTAACCAAAGAAATGTTATTAAAACCATTTCTTTTTTACTGTGAAATTGAATTTTTGTGTTGTTATTTTTATATAAAAAAAATGGTCTGTAAAAAGGGCCATTTTTACTCTTTTGTAGTTATTATTTTTTTTTTTTTTAAATTGGCACTATTAACCCACAGTTTTCTTTTTAGACCGTATTAAGAACAATATTTTCTATTAGTTGGTAAAATTTCACATCTGTATCTATAAATCTGAGAAAGTTGAAAACTTTGAACCGCTTTTTCTCAAAATCGACTTTTTTCAATATGACCCTTCTTCTTAACCGCTCCTCACTTATAATAATTATAAAAATATTTATTCATTTACCATCTTATTTACTTTCTAAATAATTTATTTACATAAATACATTTAAATTGAAGAAGTATAACATAGATACTCGACATAACAACTTATAACATGTCCATTAGCTATTGCACACAACTGATTAAGTCTCAAGTTACGACACTCATAGATGTATTTTAAATTATTTATTTATGCATTTATTTATTATTTATAATTATTTTATTTGAAAAGTTATAACATAGATAGTATCACCCCTGTACTTCTCACTTTTCTGTTTATACTGATTAAAATAGAGAGGTTAGTTAATGACATGGATAATCAGAACTATTACCTGCTGATGAGAGCAAATAAGCTCGAAACAGCTGTCCAGGTATGTTCTGATATTCATGTATATCTAGTACGACTTCTCACTTTTCTGGTTATACTGATTAAAAGAGAGAGGTTAGTTGATGACATGGATAATCAGAACTATTACCTGCTGATGAGACCAAATAAGCTCGAAACAGCTATCCAGGTATGTTCTGATATTCATGTATATCTAGTACGACTTCTCACTTTTCTGTTTATACTGATTAAAAGAGAAAGGTTAGTTAATGACATGGAAAATCAGAACTATTACCTGCTGATGAGAGCAAATAAGCTCGAAACAGCTGTCCAGGTATGTTCTGAT
>CM044959.1:5293099-5655633 GCA_024516035.1 Bactericera cockerelli
TATCAACCATCCGCTGTTACTCCGCAACTTTTTTATCAACAGAAAACAAATAACACGAATAGGAGAAGTCCAAAGTGAGCCTGAAAATGTACTGCAGGGCCTTGTTCAGGGGGGATTAATTCCCCTACCTGGTTCAATATCTACACATATGATATACAGTATGTCAAACGAAAATGTTTGCTAAAAATGTTCGCTGACGACTCTTGCATTATCTCAATCCATAAAGATCCCATTATTGCTATAAATAATGCTCAAACTGATTTTATCGAACTGCAAAAATACTTTTACGCAAATCATATTTATTTAAACGAAAAGAAAACCGAAACGATGATAATGGGTTTCGCCAGCAAACGAATAGACACGTCATCTCACAGGATCTATTGTCACAGCCGAGATTGTTTGATAGGAAATACCTACGAGCGAGGATGTTCGTGTCATCGGGCAGATTACAATACTAAGGTAAAATACTAGGTATGATTATCGATTCTGAATTTAAGATGAAAGACCATGTATACAATTTGAGCAAGAAACTTAGAATCGTGGACTACAAATTCAAAAAAACAAATGCTGACGCCCTCCCGTTCAGCACGAAGAAAATAATTTACTTTTCACTAGTCGAGTCCTTGCTGAGATATGGTGCGCCCTTGTACACGTTTAGTCCTCAGTATGTACTAACACCACTGAACAGAGCACAACAAAGGATACAGAGGTTTCTATTCAATAATAAATTGCCCTTACTAACACCCGAGCAGCTTTCGAAAATGATCCTCATAAGCAGTAATTTTTTCAATAATAAATATCGACAGCTGACAGAACACGATTATTCACTTCGATCGCAACAATTCATCAGAACAAAAGTCAATACCAAACTGTATGGAGATCGACGATTAGAATATTCAATACCTACCCTACTTAATAAATATTGCCAGAATTTCATAAATGAGAATAATGTTAATACAATGAAGAAAAAACTAAGACTAAGTATTATAGCTAATTAATTTATTTTATTGTATTACCATTTTCACTGTTCCCATTTTTAAATTTTCATTTTGTTTAGTTAGGGATACCACTAATATTATATGTTAGTGAATCAAAAGAGGCAAATTTGGAAAAACATATATTTTATTTAACTATAGAGGAAAAATAATAATTTTTATTAAAACAATCAACTATGAATAATTATTACTCAACATGTACAATCTCACCTTTTTCTATTTGTCATAATTCTATTTTGTCATATTACTATTTTTTTTTTCTTTCTATTTTCTCATTTTACCATTTATTTTCCCACATTATTACTATATTTTATAATAGACTTGTTACTGTTTTATTTATTTATTTACTTTTCATATATTTCACTTATTTTGTCTTCATTTATAATATTTTTATTATTTTTTTTTTTATATATACTTTTTTTTGATGATCTTTTGTCAATACTAATAACCATAATATATTTTATCATATCTTTTACTTACATTGCTTTTAACTTACCATTATATTTAATTAATACCAAATGAGAGGAGCCCACCTCCACAATAAGGTAGAATTATCTTAGGAGGTGTCATTCTATGTAAATTTATATTGTACTAAATAAAGAATAAATCAAAATCAAAATCAAATCAAAATCTCTCTCTATCTCTCTCTCTCTCTCTCTCTATCTCTCTCTCTCTCTCTCTCTATCTCTCTCTCTCCATCTCTCTCTATCTCTCTCTCTCTAGTGGGGATACATAATAATGGGGGGAGGAGCTATATCATATGTTAGGGGGGTATAACATGTAAGGGGGGGTATAATATGTAATGGGGATATAATATGTAAGTTAAGGTGTTTAATATGTTACAGGGGGTGTATCAAACTGTTAGCGTAATGGGACTTCTTGTCTCGAGCCGACGGTCTAAATAAAGAACTACTATACTAATCTATACTATCATATGTAAGGGGTGTGTATACTGTATAATATGTTAGGGGGGTAAATAATAATGGGAGGGGGATGTTTTTACTATGTTTCAGGGGGTAAAAATGTGTTTTTACTCGGACTTGTAACAACATACGTAGGGAGTTGAGTGGGTAAAGTTTCGATAGAATTGATCAAGATCATGGTGGAAAGAATTGGGGCTAGAGAGAGATGGAAGAGTATAGAGTGAGAGAGAAATTAGTATTGGAGAGATTTGTTTTTGATTTATTCTTTATTACCTAAATATAATATAAATTTACATGAAATGACACCTTTTAAGATAATTCTACCTAAGAGAAAGAGAGGGAGAGAGAGAGAGAAAGAGAGAGAGAAAAAAAAAGAGAAAGAGTGAGAGACAGAGCCAAAGAAGAAGAATAAAAGAAGGGAGGTAGAAAGAGAGAGAGAGAGAGGGAGAGAAGGAGATAGATAAGGATGAAGGTAAGAGAAGAAAGAGGAAGGTGAAAGAGAGAGAGTCGTGTAGAAAAAGAGGGAGGGGGGTAAAAGCTAAGATAAAGAGGAATGTGATAGAAGAGAGAAGGAGAGAGAGAATATACTTAGGGAGTAATGGTGGAAGAAGAAGAAAGAGAGAGAGAGAGAGAAAGAGAGGGGAAAGGGAAAGGAAAAATATCTATGAAGTAGGAGTGAGAAGAAGAGAAAAGGGTACTAAGGAGAGATGGAGAGAGGGAAAGGGTTCTCAATAAACCACTCATCCGTACTGGATGGCTTTAACCTCGCCAGAGTAACTTTCCTCAATGGAAAACAATACGTTGTTCTCTTTGGCCAAACTTTTCTTACTTTGCTTTCATATATAATACATACATACGTAAGTATGTACTACATATATACATCGTTCTACTACATAAAATATGTGAATGTACATACTCCACATATTGAATATATGTACATTGTTCTTTCTTACATAGTATATAATATGTGTATTGTGTCTCAAATTCATACAGTACATGTATTGTCTGCACATAAAAGTCGAAAATTAAGTCGAAAACTAAGGGACCGGAATTATTTCTCTTATATCCAGGTTTCTCTTCTAAAGAGGATATTTTTCCTTATAGAAGGATGAATTATACATATATGGAAATAGCTTTTTTATATCTAGGATCCTTGTATTTTTGATAGGCTGAGGCTATTTTTGATAGGCTTAGGAGTTTTTTTTTTGGTAGGCTTAGTACTGGAAACAGGGATGGTCCAATTTAGGTTGTGGTCTAATTTAGGCGGTGGTCCAATTTAGGCGGTCATCCAATTTAGGTGGCGTATGGGCGACCCTACCCTACTATCTATAAAAGATGTTATATCTGGTACATACTCGTACTTTAGTAGTTATACACATGTATATGATATGTCTATGTAAATGTATACCTATCTAAATACAGGCATAATGTATCTTTTGTGTGTCTTGCGGAATATTTGCACGGCTCACTGTAGGTATTTTTGTCTTGGAAACAGGGATGGTCCAATTTAGGTGGTGGTCTATTATAGATGACGCGGCGGTCCAGTATAGGAGGTGGTCCAATTTAGGTGGCGATGGCGTATGGGCGACCCTACCCTACTATCTATAACAGATGATATATCTGGTACATACTGTAGTAGTTATACACATGTACCTACATAAAATGTCCTTTATGCACTGTCTATTTATATGTATACCTATCTAAATACAGGCATAATGTATCTTTTGTGTGTCTTGCCGGATATTTGCACGGCTCACTGTAGGTATTTTTGTTTTGTATGCCTTCACCATCAAAAGGATGCGTTGTTCCCTAATCACAGTCTAAGGTTACAGGGTTAGATAGAGTGAGAAGTGTGTTCAGAACAATGGGGATTGAAAAGGACTAGATAGGAGAGGCAGAGAGGAGGAGGAGGAGGAGGAGAAGGAAAAGGAGGCGAAGATGTTTTTTCCTTGTTTTTGTTTATATGATTCTTCTTCTACTTCTTTTTCCTCTTCTTTTTTTGCGGAACAATGAAATAAATAAATTGAAACAGAGAGAGAGAGAGAGAGAGAGAGAGAGAGGAGAGAGAGAGAGAGAAAGAGAAGATAGAGCGTGTGTTACATAACAAGAGAATTCAAGGAATATTAGGGAGATAGAGAGAGAATTCCAAGAAAAAGAATAATTAAAATAAAGGCTAAGAGATAGAGAAGAAAAACATAGGAGTAAATGAGAGAGAGAGAGAGAATTTTATGGGAGAAAGAGAGAGAGAAAAAGGAAGAAAGAGAGAGAGAAAGAGGAAGAAAGAGAGAGAGAGTAAGAGGGAGAAGAGAGAGAGAGAGTGAGATATGAAGAAAAGAGAGAGAGAGAGAGAAGAAAAAATTGAGAGCGAGAGGAAAAAATAGTGAAAAAGGAAGAGTAGAGAGAAAAAGACTTAGAAAGAGAGGGAGAGAGATATGAAAGAGAGAGAGAGAGCGAGTAGAAGAAGAAAAGAGAGAGAAAGAGGAAGAAAGCAAGAAAGAGAGAGAGGCAAGAAAGAAAGAGAGAGAGAGAGAAAGATAGAGAGAAAGAGAGAGAGATTGAGATTGGCAAAGACAGAATGCAAAGACAAAAAAGTCGTAATCTCCCTCAAAGAAACATTCCCATGAAAGGAAGTCTTGCAAAAGCCAGGGACTCATTATCTCCCCACAGAAATAAATAAGACTGAATAAAAGAGAAATGGCAGCAAGGATCAAACGCAAAGGTGGCATGACTTTATTTATTACTGCTGTTCTGACAACACCCTCGTGGTTAAGAAATCATGAGTTCGATCCGCGAGTTGAACAGAGTTTTTGATCCTTATTATTAATGCATAAAATTGAATACAATAAATAATACAATAAAATACAATAAATACAATAAACTCCCTGAGAGCAATGGGAGTTCTTCATAATATATAATTATGAAGAACTCCCATTGCCCTCAGGGCTTCTCATGTGAAGCACTTTCTCAATGGGGGAAACCATTTTCTATTGAGGCAGTTGTATATTAGTCCCTATGCAGAATGGATACTTCAGTAATCTACGCTGTTTTCGGGACTTGAACTACCGACCTCCAGGTTACAGGCTACTGAGGACGGTTCCTTCATTTATCTACAGATAAAGTTTCATCCATGTTTTGGATGAAAAAAGAGACAGAGAGAAATACAGAAACAGGAGAAAAACACGACAAAAAGAGAAAGAGAGGCAGAAATAAATAAAAATTATAGAAAATCATCATCATTATCATCATCATAGGAGTTTTGTTGTTATTATATCCACTAAAGAGTTTTGTTGTTATTATATCTATTATTATAAAAGAGGAGAGAAAAAGTTCAAAACGGGGAGAATTGGTTTTCTTGAGAGGGAAGAGTTGCTCTAGACTGCATTTGATGTTTGCAATAAAACCCTTCCAGGAATATTTCAAGAAAAGAATTCTACAAGACGGAAATACCATCTCAACAAAACTCTAAAGCTTGCGGCCCTAGACGAAACAATAGCAAAAGTCGGGGGAGTTCATGAGATTCTTAAGAAATTATCTGTTAAGAAACATCAGATTCTTAAGAAATGGAGAAAGCCAGAAAGGATTGTTTTTATTATTATTATCGAAACAGTTGTCCAGGTATGTTCTGATATTCATGTACTCTTGTACAACTTCTCACTTTTCTGTTTGTACTCATTGTACTCATTATTATTATATTTTTTATTAGGAGGACAAAGTAATAAGTATATAATATTTACAGTATAAAATTAAGAACAAACAAAAGAAAAGATAATAGTTAAAAAAAGAAAGAAATAAATAAATAAAGAAGAAAATAATACTAATGTTCTAACCAAAGGGCGGGTTATTGTCTGTGGCAATCTCTTCCAACCAACAATATAGGATTGAGCCTACTTCAATTAACGTAGAAATATTAGGAGTTTCTTTAGTTCTTTCAACATAGAACCTAAAGGGGTTTGAAACTCCTCTTCGTTTAACCCTTTAGGGAGTTTAGGGCTTGATTAGAAGTCTGTTGTTCTGTGTTATTAATTAGTATTCAGGCCTGCAGGATTTAGTAGAATGTACAAAGGTTGTTGAACTTTCAGCTTTCGGGTAACTAGCGGGTCAAGATTTCCTAGTTTCTTCTTTGTTTTTGTCAATAATGAGTAGGTTTTGTTGCAAAGAGTCCCTTTACTCTACAATGTTGTTGCTTATGTACGTTACTTATTTTACGTCATCTAACAGGAACTGGAATTTTCAAAGTTCCATTGACGTCGATTATTTTGAAAAATTACAGCAAATTTTACCATAACAATTATTACAATAGTTTAGTGGAAGGTAACCACCAGGAGAGGTTAATGCTCAAAGCATTTTCTACCACCTAACCCTCAGAATCTTATTATTATGTGGTCATAATCTCAAATTAATGAAGAGAAACTCATGCACTGGGAGGGATTCGAACCAACGGATCCCTTTTTACTTTCCTTATCCTTTAATCTTCTTCTTAATCTTTTACTCTGTCTTATCCTGCTCAAGCAGGGTCGATGTTGTTCAACCTCATGTTGAAGTTGGTTGGTTTTGGCCCATTTCTTACGGCTGGATGCCCTTCTTAACGTCAACGATTCTATTCGATTTAACGTCCTTTATTAGGACGCGGATTTTACTCTCTATTCGCTGGGAATCGTACCAGCTACGCACATGAACGTCACAAAGCCTGGGTAGGGCCGGAAATGCCAGCCTCATATGTACGGAGGGAACAAAAATGTTCGTGTGAAAAGTCTGCTCCGACCAGGGATCGAACTCAGGATCTCTGGACTACGGGCAGTAGTCACAAACCGTTACGCCACGGAGGCTGACTTTAATAAGGAAAGAATTGTATTCGTCGAACATTATTTGACCTACCCAGTTTTTCACATTTCTGGGCGAATCATTTTTCATTGAACTGCTACAACCTGTCAAGTGCTTGTTATGATCGTCCGGTACACCGAGTTTCCATCAACCGCTGTGCAATTGAACGCTTTATTCACCGCCACCGCAGCATTTTACATCGAGGTACTGAAATCCCAGACATGTTCGTAATGCCATGTAAATAGGAAAGTGCTTTCCATTGCAAAACTTGAGAGTTTTGGGATTTTACACAGTTTACGTACATAGAGATAGCACGTAGCTTGATGTCAAATGAAAGCCTTCTGTTGTCTGTCACAGGGCCGCTTTCAAAATACAGTTGAGCCTGGAGAACTATAGGAGCTGGAATTTTTTTCTCTTATACGGTTTTCAATGCAAAACTTGAGATTTTTTTTATGAGTGTTTCACAGCCTTTTTTATTTCGTAGCCATGAAACAGGAGCTACTGTAGACGCTTGTGGTCTGTGTTCTAGCCTGCCATCCCGTAGTATGTCTCCCCTTTGATGTGCGAGAAGTGACACAATACTTCCTAATTAGGCGCTGGGTCAAAACGAGTGCAACGGAAGGTATCCCTTACAAACAATTGTAACTAAATTTAGAATACAATTTTTTGTCGGTACGGGGGAGCGAACCTGCGACCTTTCGCATGGCAAGCGAGTGCTTAACCACTGAAAATTTGTGACTCGTGTTCATCTTGGTTATAGAAATATTAACACTTTGTAACTTGATTTTTTCTCAATAAAATTGTATAGTACAATCTCGCTGGCTCAAAATCCCGACAGGTCAAAAATGCTCCAATAACTCGAAAGAATTCTTCGCCTCTTGTCGAGCTTAGCTCCTTGTTTGAAATCCCGATTACTCGAAATAAAGCTTGTGTTCTTTGAATTTGTGAGTTTATAAGTACCTCGTAAACTCAGTATAATTATTTACTGTAAAATTAAAAATTACGAGTTAGCGGGAAAATAGGTACTGTATCATCAAAATTGATCAGGCTAATGTAGGAACCTAAAATCTTTCCTGAAAACACTATTTACTCACTCTTAGCATTCATTTATTCATTGACGAAGACCGATAGACAGGAACACTCATGTTTTGGGCTTTTAAATTTGTGTTCTGAGGCTTTCCACTTTCCAATTCTTTAAATATATCAGGGTTGTATCAACCGTAAGGCAAAACTGGCAAAACGTCAGATGCATTTGTATGGATCCTCCATGCATTAGTTCGAAACAGCTGTTCAAGTTTCCAGATCTGATGTTTTTTTTTGGAGCTATCATATTTGTGTTAATCACTTTCGTGATATCACAACTACTCAAACCCGCTTTACTAAATCTACGCTGAAACCGGGACTTGAACCACCGACTTCCCGGTTACAAGTATTACCTCATAGGGTGCGCAGTATTACCCCACACCGTAGGGTAATACTGCGCATTTTACTTTTTTCATATTAGTGAAACTTTTGACTTAATTATAATCTTTGGGTGACTTCAATTTGGGTGACAATCTCTTCCACCCAACCCTTGTTGGGTGGAAGAGATTGTCATAGGCAATAACCCCGCCTTTAGTTAGGACATATGTTTATATATGTATATATTTCTCTTTTCTTTTTCCTTTTTATTGTATATATTGTTTCCATTTTTTTGTCATTGTTGTAATAACAATTTGTATTGCACATTTATGCCTTCTTATCTAATAAAGTGTTTAAAATTAATCATAATAAAGAATGACCAATTTCGAAATAACTCAATTTTGGACGAATGATGATCAAAAACTTTCTCATAGGTTGATTACTTCCTGAGGTATGAAGGTGCGCGCGCAGTGTTCCCCCACCTTGTCCTAGTATAGATAACGTAGTAATTTCAAATAGCCTGCGTCCATTACCACATACGTTTCACCACACAAAAAAATGTCCGAAAACATAGTAATTTTCATCACACAGCATCAGAGTTTTCTCTTTCTACACATCGCTCTCCAATTTTTTCATTTTTTTTTCTCCCTCGTTTAAACTTTTTTTTAACGCTTCATTTAAAATGGTAGGATTCTCCTGATGGAGCTCTTCCATCCAACCACTAAATAATGAATGAATATTAATATTCATTCATTCCCAGAATTTGGGTATCTCACAAGGGATGGCCTTGAAAGAGCCAAAATCAGGTGAGTCCCTTGTGTACTTTTCAACCTGAAATTTATGTAGTTTAATAGAATAATATTAAGCCAGCGTCGGTGGCGCGTTGAATGCACCGGTTCTCGTAGGATCGACTCGAAGCTTTATCGCTGCCAATCCAGGCTGGGTGAAGTTAATGTGCGTAGCTGGTTTGTGAGAATGGAAGGTAACACCCCCGTCATGATATGACCATACAGTTGAAAGCGACGTTAAACCAAAAAAAGGTGGAATAAAATTGTTGGTTCCTTCTTTTTTTAATATTACTGTTCAAAAACACTAAATAGTGATGTTGAGGTGCTGATTACGACTTACGACATTAGTTTTTAGCTAACTGTTACCGTTGAGTCACGGCATAATTTTTAGTAATTAAACTATTGGCATAATGGGACTACCTGTCTTGCGCTGACAGTCTAAATAAAGCACTACTTATGCTTATACTTATACATTATATTTGGCGGAATATTACTGTTCAAAAAGTAAGCTACCTAACTAAATATTTACTATGTAGACGATAGGACTATAATCGTCACTTTTAAAATTAACTTCTTCTATTTATTGTTTTAACGTCGATTTAAACTGCATGGTGATAATTTCACGACGGTGTTTTTACTCTGAATAAAAGAGAAGAAGAAAAAAAAATGCTATAAAGAGCAAAATAAATCTACTTTTTCAAATAAAGGAACCTTCTTTATTTGAAAATTAGATTTATTT
Source organism: Bactericera cockerelli (assembly GCA_024516035.1). NCBI lineage: Eukaryota > Metazoa > Arthropoda > Insecta > Hemiptera > Triozidae > Bactericera > Bactericera cockerelli. The sequence goes on from CM044959.1 coordinate 5,302,767, forward strand.
ATCTTTCTATTGCATTTTTTTTATCTTAGAAAATGGTCTAGGTATGATAGCTCTTATTCTGAAATACCAGCCTCTAGTGCGCAAATATACAAGCCCTAAGCCTAGACCCTAGACTAGACCCTAGACCCAGACTACCCCTAGACCAGGGTACCCCGGTACCATGTAGAATAATCTAACCATGCTATTAAAATTGTAAGCGGCCTCAACGGAATGAGTCCCGAAAATCATCTCTGAATATGTAGGAATTGTAGGATATAGGGTCTAGGGTACCAGGGTACCTATAGGGTCCAGAACCAGTGTCCTCGCTGTGGAAACCTACTAAAAATCAGTTTGATAATGATTGCAACAGCTTGGAAATCAAATCAATAGTACCTAGATAGAAACCTAAGAAGTTTTATTCATCAAAAAGAATTTCTATAGAAACCTACAATTTTCTATCGTAAATTTCCTGACATAAAAATATGTCTGGAATGAAGAAGAAATCAAAGAAAACCACGTAAATTAATTGAACTTAATTTATTAATTAAACAGTCTGTCCCGGTAAGCTCAGTGATAAAGGCGGCACTCTGTGAATCCATAGATTCCAGAATTCGGGGTAAAAACCCAGCCGGGACAAGACAAGTTATCCTCCCAATTTGGGATTTTTACCAATAATAATAGTCTTTTTTGTTTACAACGATTGCTTTCCGGTCCATGTGGACAGAGGGGAATTTAATAGGATTACCACATAATAATATGTTTTGTCTTACTGCTGGAATAATGGGGACTTTAATAGTTCTAATCGGGCAGTATAAATAAGGCGATGTATTATTATTATTTTAAAAATTTAACAGGAAAAATTAATCAGAGTAATTGGACTTACCGGTTACGGAAGCAGCGAAGGTCGTGGACGAAAAGACAACAGTCACAAAACGGAAAATTAAAACCGACATCCTAAAAAGAATCCACCAAAAACAATGCTTCGAAATGAAAACTACAAAATTTACTTAAAAAATCTCCAAAAAAGAAAAACACCTAATTAAACTGAAAACACCTAATTAAACTAAAAAAAAAAACACTATTTAATTACGGTTTACAAGGATAATTTGGACTTTGGAGTTACGAAAGCGGCAAAAATAGTGGACGAAAACGCGACGGTAATAAAACGGAAAACACTGAAATGTCGCATCCCGAGGCAGGGAATCCACTGAGCTCCTCAGACAAGCTGAAGCCTCAGGAGCAAAACATCTTTCTCCTTTCACAACTTCCTACTTGCCCTCTTCTCAGTTGACCTCCCTTTCTTAACCACCCTCCCTTCCTCAAGTTGTATTCTTCTTTCTCATACTCTACACCTCTGCTTCACAATTTCTTCTGAAGAGAACCTTTCCTTCCTCAAGTTATACCCTTCTTCCTTGACTTGCGCCCTCCTTCCTCAAGTTGTACCCTCTTCCTTAACCTACACCTTCCTTCCCAATATACCTTGCGCAACCTCACTCCTACCTCAAGTTGTACCCTCTTCCTGAATTACCCTCTTCTTCTACTTGTCCCTTCTTCTGAGGAACCTCTTCCTCAAGTTTACCTCTTCCTTGACCTCTCCTTCCTCAAGTTGTACCTTCTTTCTCATATTACTACCCTCCTGCTTCGCAATTCTTCTGAAGAGAACCTTCCTTCCTCAAGTTATACCTTCTTTCCTCATATTTACCCTCTGATTCGCAAATTCTTCTGAAAAGAACCTTTCCTTCCTCAAGTTATACCCTTCTTCCTTGACTTGCGCCCTCCTTCCTCAAGTTGTACCCCTTCCTTCTTCAACTTAACCCTCCTTCCTCAAGTTGTATCCTTCTTTCTCGTACTCTACCCCTCTGCTTCGCAATTTCTTCTGAAGAGAACCTTTCCTTCCTCAAGTTATACCCTTCTTCCTTGACTTGCGCCATCCTTCCTCAAGTTGTACCCTCCTTCCTCAAGTTGTATCCTTCTTCCTCACACTGTACACCTCTGCTTCGCAATTTCTTCTGAAGAGAACCTTTCCTTCCTCAAGTTATACCCTTCTTCCTTGACTTGCGCCATCCTTCCTCAAGTTGTACCCTCCTTCCTCAAGTTGTATCCTTCTTCCTCACACTGTACACCTCTGCTTCGCAATTTCTTCTGAAGAGAACCTTTCCTTCCTCAAGTTATACCCTTCTTCCTTGACTTGCGCCATCCTTCCTCAAGTTGTACCCTCCTTCCTCAAGTTGTACCCTTCTTCCTTGACTTGCGCCCTCCTTCCTCAAGTTGTACCCTCCTTCCTCAAGTTGTACCCTCCTTCCTCAAGTTGTACCCTCCTTCCTTAAGTTATATCCTTCTTCCTCACACTGTACACCTCTGCTTCGCAACTTCTTCTGAAGAGAACCTTTCCTTCCTCAAGTTATACCCTTCTTCCTTGACTTGCGCCCTCCTTCCTCAAGTTGTACCCTTCTTCCTCAAGTTGTATCCTTCTTTCTCATACTCTACACCTCTGCTTCGCAATTTCTTCTGAAGAGAACCTTTCCTTCCTCAAGTTATACCCTTCTTCCTTGACTTGCGCCCTCCTTCCTCAAGTTGTACACTTCTTCCTTAACCTACAACTGCCTTCCTCAAGTTGTACCCCTCTTCCTCAAGTTGTATCCTTCTTTCTCATACTCTACCCTTCTGCTTCGCAATTTCTTCTGAAGAGAACCTTTCCTTCCTCAAGTTATACCCTGCTTTCTAGACTTGTGCCCTCCTTCCTCAAGTTGTACCCTCCTTCCTTAACCTACACCTTCCTTCCTCAAGTTGTACCCTTCTTCCTTAACCTACACCTTCCTACCTCAAGTTGTACCCCTCTTCCTGAAGTTGTATCCTTCTTTCTCGTACTCTACCCCTCTGCTTCGCAATTTCTTCTGAAGAGAACCTTTCCTTCCTCAAGTTATACCCTTCTTCCTTGACTTGCGCCCTCCTTCCTCAAGTTGTACCCTTCTTCCTTAAGTTGTACCCTCCTTCCTCAAGTTGTATCCTTCTTTCTCGTACTCTACCCCTCTGCTTCGCAATTTCTTCTGAAGAGAACCTTTCCTTCCTCAAGTTGTACCCTTCTTCTTTAACCTACACCTTCCTTCCTCAAGTTGTACCCTCCTTGCTTAACCTACACCTTCCTTCCTAAACTTGCGCCCTCCTTCCTCAAGTTGTACCCTCCTTCTTTAACTTTTAGTGTCCTTCCTAGACTTACACCCTCTCCTTCATCTTTCTTCTCTAATAACTTCTTCTAAAGAGAACCTTCCTCAAGTTGTATCCTTCTTTCTCATATTCTACCCTTCTGCTTCGCAACTTCTTTTGAAGAGAACCTTTCCTTTCCTTATACCCTTCTTCCTTGACTTGCGCCCTCTTTCCTCAAGTTGTACCCTCCTTCCTTAACCTACACCTTCCTTCCTCAAGTTGTACCCTCCTTCCTCAAGTTGTATTCTCCTTCCTCATATTCTACCCTTCTGCTTCGCAACTTCTTTTGAAGAGAACCTTTCCTTTCTCAAGTTATACCCTGCTTCCTTGACTTGCGGCCTCCTTCCTCAAGTTGTACCCTCTTCCTCAAGTTGTATCCTTCTTCCTCACACTGTACACCTCTGCTTCGCAACTTTTTCTGAAGAGAACCTTTCCTTCCTCAAGTTATACCCTTCTTCCTTGACTTGCGCCCTCCTTCCTCAAGTTGTACCCTCTTCCTCAAGTTGTATCCTTCTTCCTCACACTGTACACCTCTGCTTCGCAACTTCTTCTGAAGAGAACCTTTCCTTCCTCAAGTTATACCCTTCTTCCTTGACTTGCGCCCTCCTTCCTCAAGCTGTACCCTCTTCCTCAAGTTGTATCCTTCTTTCTCATACTCTACACCTCTGCTTCGCAACTTCTTCTGAAGAGAACCTTTCCTTCCTCAAGTTATACCCTTCTTCAATGACTTAAGCCCTCCTTCCTCAAGTTGTACCCTCCTTCTTTAACTTTTAGTGTCCTTCCTAGACTTACACCCTTCTTCTTCATATTTCTTCTTCAACTTCCTCTGAAGAGAACCTTTCCTTCCGAAAGTTATACCCTTCTTCCTTGACTTGCGCCCTCATTCCCGGAGTTGTACCCTTCTTCCTTAAGTTACACCCCTCTTCTTCATCTTTATTTTCTCAGAACTTCTTCTAAAGAGAACCTTTCCTTCCTCGACTTATACCCTCTTCTTCTTCATTTTGAGTCTTACTTTCTCATTTTCTCGACTTATACCTCTTCCAAGACTTACAAAACCCTTTTTTCTTCATTTTGAGCCTTTTTTTCTCATTTTTAACGGCTTACACCCTGCTTCCACGACTTAGGCCTCTTCTTTTTCGACCTACACTCCTTTTCCAAGAATTATACCCCCTTTCTCCTTCATTTTGAGTTCTTCTCTCTCATTTTCACGGATTACACCCTTCTTCCACAGCCAACACCCCTTTCTCTCAACTTACGCCCCTTTTTCTCGTCTCTGTGTACGTCGTTTATCAAACTGTGTATAAACAATTAATGAATTCTTTTCCTCCCACCTTCCTCGTTCCGTTTATTCCTTGAGAGATTTTCCTTTACACCTACCTCCCACCTCTTCCTTTGCTGAGTACCACTGTAATAGAAAACAAACGCCTCTTCAGTGTACATTCATTGGTGGTCGAGTGACTAATGCGATAGTCTAGTAACCCAGGTATCACAGCGAACTGAGGGTTCAAATCCCACTCGGTGAATAATTTTTTCCGCATTGATGTGAGAATTTTATTTGAGAATTTCAAATTTGGTTAGGTATGAAAAATATCGGTAAAAAAAAATTAGATAAAATACATATTTAAAAAAATATAGGTATATAATATGTATATATGGAATTTTATTTTTTCATGCAATATTACAATAATGTATGATTTTATCCGCGGTGAAGCACAAGGCCGCCACTGGTCGTTACTCATACAAGTAAGTACTTATTTTTCCTCACGAGGTACGAGTGGACCCCGAACATCCAAGTATAGAGCAGGAAAATTCCTTCCCCGCGGGGAATCGAACCCAGGTCACCATGCGTGCAATGTCTAGCGCGCTAACTCACTCACTACATACAATAATACAACTATTCATCGAGCTTTTGAAACTCTCAATTTATTTGATATTATTTTATTTTATTACTTTGACATTTTTTTGTTCATTTGACAAGTAACAGAGATGCAAATTGTATTTTTCGTGTGAAAACTACACCCGGTCTGATGTGACAGTTAATATTGAGCTCGTCACAAGAATGTAATTGATTGTATCTATCTCACACCTCTCATATCATCTCAGTCTGTCTGAAATGTATGTTCTGATGTACAAAAATACCTTTATGAAAATTCTAGAAGGGTTTTCATTATTATCTGACCAGGTTGCAGGGTTTTCAATGAAACCCTTTACAATTATAAATAAACATTCTATAAATAAACCTAGAATGCCGTTGGCATTAGCGCCGCCCGTAATCAAGTTTTGTTTTATTAATTTCAATTTCTATGTATGTATATATTCTATGTCATTTGTAAATAAAACTTGATCGAAAATGTTTATAATAATACAATCAACAATGCGACCTAATTAGATCTATTGTGACCAGTTGATTCTATTTGGTTTTAACTTACTCATAGAGATAGATAGTCAAGACGAGGATTTTACCCTCCATTCGCTGGGAATCGTACCAGCTACCCACATTAACCTCACCCAGAATGGGTAGGGCCGGAAATGCCAGCTTCACGTGACAGAATTTCCTTTGAACAGTCTGCCTGCAAGATTTTTCTAATTATAGATCTATTGTGCCAAAGTTGAGGCACCAGAAAAATACCAGATCTATCAAAAAGTCGAGGTACCAGAAGAAAAAAATTAATAGTTAGCATTTTAATTTGTCTCACTCACTTTCGTGATTTCGTTATATCACAACTACTCAAATTGTCTTTACAAAATCTACGCTGAAACCGGGACTTGAACCAGCGACCTCCAGGTTACAAGTCCGCCGCCTTATCGATCGAGCTACAGAGGACCGTGAAGGTACCAGAGGACTAGACAAGGCTCAGTAATTGCTTTTTTATCCGTCCCTCGCCTCGCTTCAGAGAATGACTCTAATGAAAATATTACGACGAAAACTAAATAAATGCTACGTAGAAAGGGTACTAATGAGATACGTATTATTTGCTCTGAAACTCACCGGGTTCTTTAACTTCGGAGAAGTAAGTTTTTTTGTGTAAGTACTGTACTCACGGGGTACTTTCAAAATAATATTTTATTTTATAATAATAATAAAATAATAATAACAAACTATTATTACTATAAAATAATAATAACACTCTTTAGTGGAAGGTAATCACCAGGCGAGGTTCATGTTCAAAGCATTTTCTACCATTTACCTATCCCTCAGAGTCTTATTATTATGTGGTAACAAACTCAAATTATTGAGGAAAAATTCATGCACTGTGTGGGATTCAAACCAACAGCTGCGAAATCGAAGGCCTACCTCGGTTCTCAACACATAAACTGACCAGAGTTAGATATCTATTTTATAAATCTATGGAAAAAAAATATTTTTTTTTTTACAAAAACGAACACAATACTTCCGATTTCTAATAATATTAGAAATTTCTCGGAAGTAAAACTAACTGAAATGTAATAAATAGTTTTAGTTTTGAAATGATTGTTTATTTTTCCACAGATTTAAAAGTACCTACTCGTAGATAACGAACCGAAATTAAGCAACGTCCAGCGAAGTGAAGATTTGTGATGCTGGCATTCCGGCCCAACCCAGGCTGGATGAGGTTAAACAGTGGCGGCTCCTGACTTCAAGACTAGGTGAAGACAAATTATACCCAGAAGTATTGAAAAAATAAAAATTATTTCAGATCTTAGTTCTTATGGTCTCATAAACACAGCTCATTGTAAGTGATGGCTGTTTCCCTGCAGAGCATGATTTTCTCTCATACCAGTTTTGCATCATATAAGTTTTTATAGGTACTTTTTTTGGAGAACACTTGGTACTTAATAAATAAACAAGGCCAGCAGAACAATTTGTCAACACTTGGTACACAGCCATTCATTTTTCATAAGCCATTCAGGCTTGAACTGTATGGCTGTGGGGCAGGCATTTGCTTTACTTTTTTAGTGGTGGTTATAGTAATTGGAGAAATTGGACATCCAGTAATCATGATATCTTTCTTATCCTCATTACTTCTTAATCTGAAAGGGATTACTTTTAATGTTTGAACCCGATGATTTTGTGGGAATCTCATTGTTTCTTTGAAATATTGTTATTAATAAATTAATAAAAAATCTTAATAAAAAATATTTATTCATCTTAATAAAAAATATTAAATAAAGGTTGGTAAAAAGGAATTAAAATAAAAAATATTAGGATTATAGCTCAGTAGATAGGTAGGTACAACATTTTAAAGAGGGGTTTATTAGAACTGGGAAGGAAAGAAAGTTAGTTGAAGACTAAAAATTATAATCCAAAACTGGAAGAAAATCCACCACCAGATTACAAAATAAATCTAAGAAAACATACTTACTACAAATATAAAATCAGCTGAAATTTGGGTTACCATTGATGTTTAAATGACTATTTATGAAAAGCACAGATGTTGCCTTATAATTTTAAGTACTTCACTGGAGTGCTTTTAGCTACCTGCAACCTGCATAATTATAATGTCAGAAATAACACTGAAAGAAGTACATAGCTACTTCATATTCAACTTATTATGAAAAGCACAGGTCAGATCAGGTAGGTATAATGTTTCTGTCCTGTATCAAATACTGGGAAATAACTTTATTTTATTAACTAGTTACACCAATTAAAAGTCACTTGGACTTGATTACCGTTGAAAAGATTTGAAAATAATCTAATAAAATTTAAAAAGTGCGCAACAAGTTTTGTTTACATTCTAAAGATAAGAGATACAATGTTGCCAAGTTAATTTCATAGCTAAATTTCTACAAACTTCAAGAGCTATATTTTAAATTTAAAGAAATCCCTCAAATCATAATATAAGACGTATTTATTTATTTTAAAAAATAATACTACACCGCCTGAGCAGAATTTTCTCTTGAGAAGTTCATTTCAACACGTCTAATTTCATGATTTTTTTTTAAAGTGGTTCCATAGCCAGGATCTTAAACAGGACCACCATTGTCCCTATTTAAAAACTTCTTGGAACAACTAGATACCAGATTATCTTATTTGGCTCAATTTCCGTACCTACATTAAATAATTATTTCCGAGATTTGACTTCAATCGAGATGTACTTTTTAAGACTATAGTTGACAATGACAAGATACATAAGTAGTTAAAAAATTTTGGTATCGGCTATCGTTTTATAAAACTAGAACCCAAAAAATGAGAAATAATATCCAAAATTCCTGAAACAAAATCCTGCTTTCCTAACGCCTACGTTATTATTATTTTTTTTTTTTAATATTACAAGATTGTGCTAGATCTTCTTCTTCTTTCACTTTGCCTTTTCCCAAACCTACTTGGGGTCGGCATTTGTTCCATGAATCATGTCCTTCCATATCTTTCTACTTTGTGCGTCCTCTTTTCTCCAGTTTTTTTCTCTTAGGTCTTCTTCAACTTTGTCTCTCCATCTCATCTTTGGTCTTCCTCTCTTTCTTTTACCGCCTATTTGAAGTTCCTGTATTCTCTTACTCACATAGTTTTCGTCTCTTCGCTCTATATGTCCGAACCATCTCAGCCTACTCTCTTGTATTTTCTTTGCCAGAGGTCCTACTTTCACTGTACCCCTAGTGCGCTCATTTCTCACCCTATCTCTCCTTGTTATTCCACACATCCATCGTAACATTTTCATTTCAGCAACCTCCAACTTTCTCTCTTGCGCTTTTGTTATAGACCAGGTTTCTGCACTGTACATCAACGCTGGTCTAACTACTCTTTTATACAGTCTCCCTTTCATTTTTACGCTCACTCTCTTATCACACAACACAACACTCCACTCAATTTTCTCCAATTCATCCATCCACAATTCACTCTATGATTTATCTATTCACTCTATGATTTATCTATTCACTCTATGATTTATCTACTCTATGATTTATCTACTCTATGATTTATCTTAGATATGGGAGGCTAAATCATTGACTGGTTCCCTAGGTCTGGCATAATGCTACTGGGAACAATGTTAATATCAAAAACACATGACATCGCACATGGTATGTGGCTTCGTGACATTTCGTATGAAGTCGTGTAGATAATGAATGAATACAACTGAAGATGGTCTTCACTAGCAGACTACATAGATATAGGCTGGTATGCAGAGACGATTTAGTAATCCCTATAGGGTTCACTGTAGGGTGGTCCCGAGCTTGCTATAGGGAATACTTCGACCTTGAAAATTATTTATTGAAGAAACATCTGATTGCACATGCGCACAGACGCTTTAAACAAACGTCTCTGCATAACAAAATCAGCTGAACTCAGCTGAAGGGACAAATATGACCCAGGTCCCAGCCATCCCTACAGTGAGGACTCTGCATACCACCCATAAGTCTGTTGTTGCTTAATATTTCATGATACCTACTTGGAAATACTTTATTTTATTTATTTATTTAACATTTTAATTGTTTGTAATACTAATGTATGTTAACAATGTGCGGTAAAAAAAAAAAAAAGAACAACCAAAATTAGTTATAATTTACAAACAAATAAAAATTAAAAAGAGGTACTGATAAAATAGGTGCCAAAAGAAAAGTAGGTACAGATAAAAGATTTGACGATAAAGGAGGTACATATTATGAGATATAATCTGAATAAATGAGGTATAGTAATTCAATATACATATTATATAAAAAGCAAATGAAAATATTAAATAAAAATTATTTAATTTAAAACAATATACTCAACTCTGATTGGTTGATTCAAGTACAACTGAAGACGATTCAGTTTTGTCTTCACATTTGGTGTTCTCCTTGGAAAGTAACATGAAATGTTAAGCAGCATTGATTTATTTTACACAAAGCTTACTCTTTTTTTGTTGTTGACATTTTCATGTCTTTGCTCTGGCACATAACCAAAATTATGTAACGAAATTATGTGACGAAATTATGTAACGAAATTATGTGACGAAATTATGTAACGAAATATTAAATTATAAAAAGAGAGAAGAGAAAAAGTATGTGTCATGCGCACAATAACGAAATATTAAATTATAAAAGAGAGAAGAGAAAAAGTATGTGTCATGCGCACAATACGAAATTTGGTCAGTTAAGTTTTAGACCTTGAATAGTAAAGATGAAAATGTCCCAATGGTTGCAAAGTCGTATGCAAGCGTTTTTTTTTTTATTTTTTCTTGTTGGATCAATTGTGCCAAGTTCAAGGGATTATTGAGTAGTGTTTTCACTGTTCAAAATTAGGTGAAAATGTCTTCAGTGTCTTCACCCAACGAGCCGCCACTGGGTTAAATAAACCTACCACTTTTGTGGTAAAAAATGTTTCATAATAGGAATTCCAAAATACACTGATTTCCAAATTATATTGCACTTACGTTTACGTCACACTTTGACGACTTAAGATATCCTCCACTCCTTGATAGTCCCTTGAATGTTATCAACGCGCGAAATTTAAAAATATTTTAGAATTTTTGTTGAAAATTTGAAATTAGTGAAGTAGTGAACTGTGAAACTGCTGTCTGTCGGCCTGTCCGTATCTTCTCTGCCTGTGATTTTCATTATTTATATTTTATTTTATTTAATTATTTTTAAGACTATTAAGTGTTACAATTCTATCTAGGTTTAATATTGTAAATCATATTAGAGTTCTAAATGTTCTAGCTTCCTAACATCACACAGAAAGGATGAATTTCTACCTTAAATCACCTTATGGGAAACTTAATCTTGACAATGTAGAAAGGTGTTTAAAGACCCGTGTTTCCTACTTCATGCAGAGGAAACAAGAAAGTAACTCACCTTCTTCAGGACTTCTGGATTACGTGAGCAAGAACTCTGACTGCCTGGCAATTGGATCAAGTTATGACATGGTGGGACATTTTATGCTCAGGTAAAAATGTAATTAAAGACTAAGTTAGTTAGTTATCATATTTTTGTTAACAAAAATACTGTAAAAAAAAAAAAAAAAAAAAAATATGGTCAACCAAGGGTTCGATGAGGCTTTTGTACTATGATTTAACAACAAACTTATGTAGAATTATTAAATCATGAATTACCAATAATTACAAATGAAAATACAAAACTTTGGTGATATCACAACTACTCAAACTTTGGTTTACTAAATATAAGCCAAAACTGGGACTTGAACCACCGACCTCTAGGTTACATGTCACCACCTTATCGATCAAGCTACGTAGGTTTTATCAACTTATGGTCTTCAATGTCAAGCAGAGCTGCTGGGCACTTGACACTAGCAAAGAAAAATATTTACTTGACTTGAGTGCTTGTCTATAAACTCTTGATAATAGAATGATGGATCACAAATTATGTATTTTTCAACACAAATATGAAGAGTTTTTAGGGTAGGGTAATGGATAAAACAAATTACCCTACCCTAAAAACTCTTCATATTTATTAATTTATTTTAACCTTATCTATGAAGTTTTTGCAGTTCTTGAAAGTGTGATAAGTTGATAAAAAAAAAAGTATTTTAATGTCTATAGAAGGTATACTTTTATTGACTAATGAAATTTCAAAGTCAAACTTCTGAATAATAACCATTTTTTGTCTTGAGATACTACACAATGTGCATACTTTATTAATTTTTCTTCTCCAAATTTCAGGTTACTAATTGTCTACTCCTCACAAATGCAAGACTTTCTGCTCGAGAGTGAATTGGATTTATTCAGAGAAAGGCTTGGTGAGAAGATGGAAGCAACAAACCTAATCAAATCTTGTAGAATCACACTGAGGCACATAGAAGATGTTTTGAAGTTACATACGGGCAACTGTTCAATGGATAGACAAAGCATTATAGGCAAAAGGAGAAGCCAATTGCTCAGTAGAACATCACCATCACATGATTCTCATCTCTTGTATTTAGAAAGTTTGCAATTATTTTGCAAGTCACTGCGGATACCACAAATAGCAGATCATTACATGAATCATTGTAATCCTTTGTGCACTACATATTATATCACTGGTAAGTGAGGTACCTTCCAAATATGAAAAACTCAATTTGATGGAAAAAAATAATAATAAACTGGTGTGAACATCTCCCATCTTTTCTTGCCCTTGAAAAGTTCCAAATAATTTGGAAATGTAAAAGGAGATGATGGTATAGTGGGGAAAAATGGGTATAGTAGAGGAAAATGGGTATAGTGAGGGAAAATGGGTAGAGTGGGGGAAAATGGGTATAGTGGGGGAAAATGGGTATAGTGAGGCAAAATGGGTATAGTGGGGGCAAATGGGTATAGTGAGGGAAAATGGGTATATGTGGGGGAAAATGGGTTTATTGTGAATTTTTGAACGTTGCGCCGAAACTATACATTTCAGCAAATACAAAATTGGAGGGAATAATTCAAATGTTGTTTATTTGTAGTAACCGTGGCAGAGTGAGTTTCCGCGCTAGGCATTGCGCGCACGGTGACCTGGGGTTCGATTCCCAGCTTGCCAGGATTTTTTCTGTTCTGTACTTGGGTGTGAGGTCCACTCATACCTCGTGGGGAATAATGAGTAGCTGCTTTAATGTTTAGCAGCGACCAGTGGCGGAATTATAGACAAAAATAAGATATTGGGATATTAAAGATACGGAAAAGTCCTATACCTAATTGTGCGCCACCCACTGAAATTGTGATATAATAACACAAAGAAACACATTAATATTACTTTTATCTTTTCAGTTCCTTTTCAAACGTGCTTGAATCTTGTGAGCCAAAGAAAAATCCACTTGAACAAAGGCAAAGCAAAAATCCATTGCTCCCATTGGAAACTCGCTCTGTTTGAGATGTTCGAATTTATTCTCCGGTACAACATCAGAATGTTGAGATCTGATGTCTACGCTACTCGCTACTTGCAGGACGACGTGAGAGTTACCAACCTGTTCAAGGAAATGAAAGATTTGTACTTTAAATTCAGATTGAGTGATACTGGGTCTGACAGTAGTGACGGGACTGTACCAAGAATAAATGCGGACCAAGTGGACCGGGAAAGTCAATACTTTCCACCCTGTATATCAAATGTACAGGGTGTCCTGAAGAAAATACACAGGTTGAGACACAATGATCGCTTCTACTATAGTCTGTTTCTTAAAAGTATTGGTAAGTATTTTATAACTATGACCTGGAAGTATTTTCAGGTTCCACTGTAATAACAACAAATATCAGACGCTGAAGAAAATAAAAATCAAAACCCAATTAAAAGAAAATAAAAATCAGTGGTTAAGCACTTGCTTGCTATGCGGAAGGTCGAACCCCCGCGTCGACTAAAATTTGTATTCAAAATTTCGTTACAGTTGTTTGTAAGGGATACCTTCCGGTACGCTCGTGTTGACCTAGCACCTAATTGGGAAATATTGTGTCGCTTCTTGCCCGTCAGAGGGGAGGCATACTACGTCATGGGCAGGCTACAACACGGACCACAAGCATCTACAGTAGCTCCTGTTTCATGGCTACGAAATAAAAAAGGCCGTGAAACACTCATATTTAAAAAAAAAAAAAAAAAAATATTATGTGACCTGGGGCCTATTACATAAAGCACTTTACACTCCATACTTGATGAGTTCACACTTCATGATTCAAATTCTGTTCCATAAAGAATCATTTGGGAATAATAATTTGACTCATAAGTCGTAATCGAGTAGGATAAATAAGACAATATTATTGTTATTAGTTGATTTTATTTTGTAATATCAGAAGTCATTTGCAACAATGGTGTTATCTATTTTGATACCTACTATAACCGACCTCACTAGCTTGATCGATAAGGCAGCGGACTTGTAACCTGGAGGTCGGTAGTTCAATCCTCGGTTTCAGCGTAGATTTAGCAAAGCGAGTTTGAGTAGTTGTGATATCACAAAACTGATTAACACAAATATGATACCTACAGTAAAATTATGGTCAAACTTTCTGTGCACAGACTATCGGAAACACACTAAAAACTATTTGCCAAATATTTTATTGTAGGATTTTCCTCTCTTGTATTGACAGTCATAAAGCACTACTAAAAGGCTAAAATAAAAACATTCTTATTTTTGTGTGATTCGCCCTTTAAAATCATTGCGTATGCAATGTGCTCATGAAGTAATGGAATCAATTTTTGAAAAAAAATAAAATTATACACAACTCTTAGTAAAACATCCAGATAAATATCGAAATATTTTTTATTATAAACAGGGAGTATAAACAGGGAAGAGACCAGCAGTCTGGCTGGGGGACTACAAACAGGGAGTAGACCAGCAGTCTGGCTGGGGGACTACAAACAGGGAGTAGACCAGCAGTCTGGCTGTGGGGACTACAAACAGGGAGTAGACCAGCAGTCTGGCTGTGGGACTACAAACAGGGAGTAGACCAGCAGTCTGGCTGGGGGACTACAAACAGGGAGTAGATCAGCATTGGCTTGGTTCTGGGGGCCCTTGTCAATTATTAGCCTCCTTGTAAAGACAGTGGTAGAAGTGCAGAGTCATTCCTCCACTGTCTGGCTACCATCGTTCACGATGACGCTACCCTATGATGATATTTTTTTTTTTTTCAATACTATTTTTTTTATAATACAAAATACAATTGCAGAAATAAATAAATATAGATAAATATAGTTATAATGAAGTATTCTTTTCATCTTCATTTCAGGATTAAGTTTGAGTGAGAGCATTGTCTTCTGGAGGACCGAGTATAGCAAGGCGTCCTGTTGCTCCTCTGTGTGCTCTCACTCGTGGCAGAAGAATGAGAGACAGTATGTCTACGGCATCAGACACCTGTATGGGCTGGAAGGGTCTCGGAAGAGATATGGCCCGCCCGACTGCCATACTATACAGGTGAGCTTAATAATAAGAATGTAAGAATGAGATTGTAAGAATAAGATTATTAATAAAAACACAAAGCTGCTGAGAAGATTATGAAACGTCGAGAAATATGAAAAACATTGAAATCGGAGCAAAAAATTATTTATTTTTTTACAAAAACGAACACAATACTTCCGATTTCTAATATTAGAAATTTCTCGGAAGTAATATGTGTGGCCAGGAGACGTTAAACAAGGGGCAGACCAGGGTCTCAATAATAATAATAATAATATCACTCTTAAGTGGAAGGTAATCATCAGGCGAGGTTCATGGTCAAAACATTTTCTACCACCTAACCCTTAGATTCTTATTGTTATGTGGTCACAAACTCAAATTAATGAAGAAAAATTCATGCACGACTGGGTGGGATTCGAACCAAAGGATACCTACGCTACTCGGATTTTTAGACTAGTGCGTTTACCACTTGACTACCGGTACACATATTACTTGAGTAATGAAAAATAAAATAACATTCCTATTACGTAGCACCACTTTTCAAAGTTGACCTAAAAAAAACCGACCTCAGTAGCTTGATCGATAATGCGGCGGACTGTAACCTGTAGGTTGGTGGTTCAAGTCCCGGTTTCAGCGGGCATTTAGTAGAATTAGACTGAAAAGTCCCTTTACTCTAGCAGTCAAACAGTTCTTATACAGGGTGTCCCACCAAACTTGGACACCTCAAATTACTCGGCTCCTGAAAGAGTTTTTGAAAAATAAAAAAATCTAGGGTACATGTGCTAATTATGCGGTTTCAGTTATGAAATTTTTTTTATACAGGGTGGTTCAAAAGTCAGAAATTGAGGTGACAACTTTCGATTTTTAAATGGATCGACCTGAATTTTATTTGATAATTTTACTTCTAAATGATTCCTGAGTACTTTTTTAAACAAAAATATTACATACAGGGTGGTTTTTTTTCGACCAATTTTTTTTTCTAAATCTTGAATAACTCAAGTTCGATTAATTTTTTCGATAACAAGAAGAGAATGTGTTTGTGTAATGAATACACGCACTTTCAATTGGCATCAAAAAAATTTATACAGGGTGGTTCACAAGTGAAATAGTGACTTGATTTTTTTTAAAACCGAGTTTTTTTAATTTTTTATTTAGGATTAATAATTCTCGTCTAATTTTACACATTTTTCGTTAGTCATATCGAAAAACAAAACTAAAGTGTTGTACAGGGTGAGACATAATTTTTTTATAACACCCTGTATATGGGCAGTCAAAGAGACGCAAAATTAAATATAAAGACTAAATATGCAAGAAAAACTTTGATTTTTAATTAAACTAAAAAGTTATGGTTTTTTAACTAATATTGTCGCATGGACCACCCTGTAGATATTTTCTTAAACTATCATGTAGGTACTCTAAGTTGTATAAAATTCAACGAACACTTCGAATCATGTGGGAAAAACAAGTAAAAAACACGAATTTGAAGCCATTTTCTATTTGGTGTCCACACTGAATGATTTTAAAACTTGAAATAAAAAGTAGGTAGGTGTAGACACAAAATTGAGCATGGCTTTTTGAATTCATTTTTTTTTCTTTCAGATTTGGACTCCTCGTTGAATTTTAGACAGTTTCGACTACCCATATGATGGTTTAAGAAAATATCTACAGGGTGGTCCATGCGATAATATTAGTTAAAACACCATAACTTTTTAGTTTAATTAAAAATCAAAGTTTTTCTTGCATATTTAGTCTTTATATTTAATTTTGCGTCTCTTTGACTGCCCATATACAGGGTGTTATAAAAAAATTATGTCTCACCCTGTACAACACTTTTTTTTTTTTTTTTTAAGTGGGGTTTAACGTCGCTTTCAACTGCCATGGTCATATCACGACGGGGGTTTTACCCTCCATTCGCAGGAAACTCACAAACCTGCTACTCACATTGACCTCACCCAGCCTGAGTGGGGCCGGGAAAAGCCAGCGTCACGAGAATTAGAATTTGAATGGTCACCCATCCAAGTCTTAACCTCGCTGGATGTCGCTTATTAGTTTTGTTTTTCGATATGACTAACGAAAAATGTGTAAAATTAGACGAGAATTATTAATCCTAAATAAAAAATTAAAAAAACTCGGTTTTAAAAAAAATCAAGTCACTATTTCACTTGTGAACCACCCTGTATAATTTTTTTTGATGCCAATTGAAAGTGCGTGTATTCATTACACAAACACATTCTATTCTTGTTATCGAAAAAATTAACCGAACTTGAGTTATTCAAGATTTAGAAAAAAAATTGGTCGAAAAAAAACCACCCTGTATGTAATATTTTTGTTTAAAAAAGTACTCAAGAATCATTTAGAAGTAAAATTATCAAATAAAATTCAGGTCGATCTATTTAAAAATCGAAAGTTGACACCTCAATTTCTGACTTTTGAACCACCCTGTATAAAAAAAATTTCATAACTGAAACCGCATAATTAGCACATGTACCTTAGATTTTTTTATTTTTCAAAAACTCTTTCAGGGGCCGAGTAATTTGAGGTGTCCAAGTTTGGTGGGACACCCTGTATATTTTATAGGATAGGATTAGTAAAACGAGTTCTGACATCACGAAAGTGACTGACACAAATATGATAACTTTTTTTTAATATCCTGGTTCGACTGTTTAGTACAATAATGCTCTATATAGACTGTCGGCTGGAGAAAGGAAGTCCCAATACGCTAACAGCTTTGGGTCAGATCCAAAAAATTGGTAGTCAAGTGGCTAACGCGCTAGTCTGGTAATCCAGATAGCGTAGGGATCCGTTGGTTCGAATCCCACCCAGTGCATGCATTTTTTATCATAAGTTTGAGTATATGACCACATACACATACTTTTAACATAGATCTCGCCTGGTGGTTACCTTCCACTAGAGTATTATTACTATTATTATAAACATGGGGTCAGATCCAGAACAACGGATCCCCACGATACCAGGATTATCCTAGCGTCTAAAACACTTAAGGCGAAATTAATAGACAAATTCTATATCACAAATCATTGCTAAGCGTCGGTTTTTCCTATCTTACACAGTACGTAATCCGTGACTTAGCGCCACAGAGGTATTACAAAAACTTCTTTGAATTCCGCCCTTAAATTTTTAACGAGTGACCTAAAAAAAGCGGCAAAGTAACGCGGTTCCTTAATGTTCAATATTTTATGTTCCCAAGAAAAATACGACTTCATGAGTCTCACAGGTGCAAGCGAAGTTATTTTAATAATAAAATTCGCATCCAAGAAATGATAACATCTGTTTGTTTGACTTTTTCCTTAACTTTAATTTTTTTTCAACTTTAATTTTTTTCTCCATTGAAAGTTCGTTTAGAGAGAAGAGATATTAAATTCGAAAACCGAGTGAGATTTTTTAATTTTCTCTCTAGCCAGCGTCGATGGCATGTTGAATACACCGGTTCCCTTCAGAACACCGAAGTTAAGCGACATCCAGCGAGGTTAAGACTTGGATGGGTGACCATTCAAATTCTAATTCTCGTGACGCTGGCTTTTCCCGGCCCCACTCAGGCTGGGTGAGGTCAATGTGAGTAGCAGGTTTGTGAGTTTCCTGCGAATGGAGGGTAAAACCCCCGTCGTGATATGACCATGGCAGTTGAAAGCGACGTTAAACCCCATTAAAAAAAAAAAAAAAAAAAAAAAAAAAAAAAAAAAAAAAAAAATTCTCTCGATTTCCTTCGCACTTGTTTAGTTTTATAATTGAGTTATGGACCAAGAGGTCGGTGGTTTGAGTTCCGAGTTCGGCAATTGTGATCAGTACAAATATGATTACTTTTTTAATCTACGCTGAAACCGGGACTTGAACCACCGACCGCCAGGTTACAAGTCCGCCGCCTTACCGATCAACCTACTGAGGTCGGTTATTATTATAAATTTCTATGGTTTCTTCTCTCAGGGTTATGAAGCCCCACAAAGAGTGTTATTATTATTTGGTACTGGTATATATTTTATTCAAATTCTGGTACATCATCATACTCTCGTTTTTAATCCAAGTTTGGAGACCTCAGAATTAAAAATGCATCTTCTGATTCAGTTCAATACTTTTCTTAGGATATGGGCACTACTCATCAAAACGACATCTTGGATGGCAGACTCTTGATATATTCCAGGTATTTGTGATAGACTTGAGTGTAAAGATTTTGGGATCACACCAAGAGCTCCAACCACAACAGGAATTATCTTGATTTTGAGATTCCACATCCTCTCAATTTCTATTGCTAGGTCTCGATATTTTAGTCTCTTCTCAGCTTCTTTCGTGATTGTATTATTATTATTATGAACCATGAACTTGTACTTTTATTAACAGTTTTTCTTAGTTTATGTGAGGAGTAAATTCATACTTTCTCACATAATTTTTGACAATCAGTATTAAAATTAGAATAAAAAAATATTGGGGGAAAAAAAATAATAATAAAAAAATTAAGAATTCAAAAACTTTCGGACTAGATCGCAGGATTGTAAGATGACACTTTTCTGGATCTTCCATTTCACTGATTTCTGGATGCCAACCATTTCAATGTTCTTGGAGAAATTATATGAAGTCACACCTTCACTTGACATTACAATTGGTATTATTTTAATTGACTTCAGTTTCCACGTCTTCTTCATATGCTCTTTAAGGTCTTCGTATTTGCTGATTTTTTCTATTTCTGTTTTTGTGATGTTGTGGGTTAAAGGAACAGCTATATCTATCATTAGAGCTGTTTTTTCTTGTTTATTGATGTAGATCAAATCAGGTCTGTTGTGGGCTATTATTATTATTATATTTATTTCTTCCAGGGCAGCATGCACGACTCCTCTCTGGACCACGCCTGCCCCTTCCTCTATCCCAACCCGGAGGCCCTGGTCCACTCTCTCTCCCCTCTCCTCACCTCCTCGCCCTCTCTCCTCTCCCCCCTCCTCGCCCATCGTCACACCCACTCCCCCCTCGAGTCCTGTCGCCTCTACCTCTCCCTCCTGACGGGCGGGCGCCCTCCTCAGCAGGGTCCCGCCGGGTTCGAATCTCCGACCGGCTATTATTTTGCGATGAAATACAGTGTGGCGTCCGCGGGACTACCGGATCGAGAGACCGACTCCCTAGGACCACTTGATCGAGATACCACCTACCTTGGACCACCAGATCGAGAGACCGACTCCCTAAGACCACTTGATCGAGAGACCGACTCCCTAAGACCACTTGATCGAGAGACCGACTCCCTAAGACCACTTGATCGAGAGACCACCTACCTTGGACCACCAGATCAAGAGACCGACTCCCTAGAATCACCAGATCGAGAGACCAACTCCCTAAGACCTCCAGATAGAGATTCGGATGAGCGAGATGTGGCAAAGCAGAGTGGCTGAAATGGTAAGTGAATACGCTAATGCACCGACCTCAGGTGAGGTTAATGTGGTAAATAAATAAATAAACCTTTATTTGGAACAGAAATATTACATACATTAAAATTAATACTTATATCAGAACAACTGGTTCCAATCCAGCTTATTTGCTGAGGATAATGTGGTAGAAAATGAAAATGAAATACCAGGGTTAGGTGGTAGAAAATGCATTAAGCATTAACCTCGCCTGGTAGTTATCTTTTCACGAATGAGTATTATCAATATGAACCAATAGACCGTGCCTGAATAGTCTAGGACTCTATGTGACAAGTTAAACGTTTTCTATTTTTTTTTCATCTAAAAACTCCGTGATCTCGAAGCATTGTTTCACTCCGAGACCCAGTTTGAAAATAAAAAATACTATGAATTGAACAGTTCAGAATAAATAGCTACTCGATAGGGAAGTAAGTATGTATATACAGGGTGTCCCTAAAAAAAAAAAAAAAAAAATAGCGAATCTTTGGGTGGAATTCACACGAAAGAAGCCTAAGAAAAGAGACTGCGTACATAAAAATGAGTAAATCGGATAGTAATTCGATTTTTAATGAATTCATATCGATTAAAAAAAAAACAAAAAAACAAAAAAAAAAACAAAATTAATTTTTGGTACCAACTTTAACACATTGTGTGCCACTCCCTTCTTAAAAAAAAATGAGTGTTTCACAGCCGTTTTTATTTCGTAGCCATGAAACAGGAGCTACTGTAGACGCTTGTGGTCTGTATTGTAGCCTGCCCATCCCGTAGTATGCCTCCCCTCTGATGGGCGAGAAGTGACACAATACTTCCCAATCGAACCCGGGACCTTCCGCATGGCAAGCGAGTGATTAACTACTGAGCTAATCGCGCGTTCTATTGAGAGACAATCCTTTGTATTGTGGCCCCTGGGGATAAGCATGAGCGCACACAATGTGTTAAGTGGTCCCAGCTCCATTAGGGTCCATTTCTACGCCCATGTTCATAAAGCAAAGTGACCTTTATTATCACTTATTTTTTTTATTTACACTTTCTTTTAGAAAACAATCAACAACAACAAAAATGAATAGATATCATCAATAAATTTTAAAAAAAACTTAGAAGTATGTACAATATTATTATTGTGTTCGTTTTTGTAAAAAAAAAAATATTTTTTTGCTCCGATTTAATTTTTTTTTTTTTTTACTTTCCTTATCCTATAATAGGACAAGATCTGAAATTCGTCGAAAATTTGGACCTACCCAGCATTCAATTTTGGACCGATCATAGCATCAGGATACGAAAAAGTTGCTTTCAGCATTGGTCGTGCGTCTGTCTGTGGTAGTGATGTGTCCTGTGTGTTGGTGTCTGTGTGTCTTATTGTTTGTGAACAGGATATTCTACAAAACGGTTAAGACTAGAACTGAAAATTGGTATGCCAAATCAATTTTATACACAGGACGAAACACGAAATTTTAGGTGAATTCGGCAGCAAAATGCGCCGCTGGGCCGCAAATATTGGCCGCAAGCGCGCTTCATGGCAATGTTAAAGTTTACAAAAAAAGTTACAGATAACATTTTTTTAAATTAAAAAAAATAATAATTGGGTTCTTCCTTATCATTTGTTGATATTTTAAACTTTTTGGACATGGACCCCAATTTACCGGTATTTTTGGGGGGAACCCTGTCAGACTAACTTTTTATTTTCCACCTAGATGGGATTGTGAAAACAAATTCCAATGGATTTTAGGTGTGATTAAGAATTTGCATTGATTTTTTAGCTCACTGGTTACCTTGAGTCAACCTCGCCTTTTGTCTGTTACCTTTCTTTATAATTATATAGGATAAGTGTGTTGTTTACACACCAGATATTTTTTTTAATTCGACGTTTTCAAAACTCCTTAAAGGAACTTTTTTTTAATACAATTTTTTTGTAATCCGGGGCGAAGCTAATGCCTTAGGCGAAGTTAACCACTTACTCTATATAATTGGTTAAGAGGTTCGCTATATTTTCAGAGACACCCTGTATAAATGAGACGGTTCAGAATCAATAGGTACAATTTACTGACGGAAAGTAAATGTTTCAGCTACTTGAATAAGACATTGCAATCTAGAATGGAAAGTATACAGGGTCCACCAAAAAAAGAGCCACTCGAAATACCTAGAGAACGGATTATTTTTTTTTTTAAATGCTAAAACACATGTACCCATTATATCCAAGAAACCACTCTATTTCGAGTCGCGGACCATCCGAGGTTCGAATTAGAATGGTCACCCATCCATGTACTTATCTCGCTGGACGTTGCTTAACTTCAGTGATGGTACGAGAACTGCAGAAGTCAAGGTCCATCGACGCTGGCACGTTGAATGCACCAGTTCTCGTTGTAGCAATGCACTGAAGTGAAGCAACGTCCAACGAGGCAAGGACTTGGATGGTTACCATTCAAATTCGAACCCTCGTGATGCTGATCCCAGCCCCACTCAAGCTAGGCGAGGTTAAGGTGAGAAGCTGGTTTATTTATTTTTATTTTAGTGCTTTATCTGTCGACTTTAGACTGTAGACTGACTTTAGACTATCATGTCGGCTCGAGACAGGGAGTCCCATTACGCTAACAGAGCGCTGTTGTGAGTTACAAGTGAAATGAAGTAAAAACCCGTTAGATATGACATACGGCTGAAAGTGAGTAAAAGAATAATAAATAATATCGCCTTATTAAATGCCAAATTGGGACTATTAAGTCCCATTATTCCAGCAGTAAGCCCAAGACGTATTATTATGTGGTAAAAATCCCAAATGGGAGGAAACTTGTCATGTCCCGGCTGGGTTTCGAACCCCACGACTCTGGATTCACAGAGTGCCGCCTTTTCCACTGAGCTACCGATCAGGACGATACTGTGATCCAGTGATATGAGGAAAACTCCAAGGACCCGAGAAAAACTTACTACTCAAATCCGGGAAAAAAAAAAAAAAAAAATCTGATACGCACCGAGTCGTTCGCAAACTCGGGCGGGCAGAGAATGAGCCAGAAATTGCGCGACCCAACCCAGAACAGAACCGACGACCACTGGCTGTCACGTAGCCGCTTCCCACATCAGAACCAATTACGTTTCCTCTGCTGACCTTCTTTAGACCAATGTTCACCTGCTGGTCCCGTCCTGCTCGCTGCCGAGGCAAAAGGTCGCAATCTTCAACGTTTGATCAAGAGTGGAAGAGATTGCCATTGGGGATTACAACTCGCCCTTATAGTTTGGGCATATGTGTGTAAATTTAATATTAAGTATGTATATATTTATCATAATAATTAAAATTACCTACATTTAATACTAAATGCAATAGTAATAATGGTGTGTAATGATGTATGCATAAAAAAATACAATTATAGATTACTCTATTTTTTTAATTTTATTGTTTATAGTTGTTACCTTTTTACTTCCGATAAATTTCTAATATTAGAAATCGAATGTGTTGTGTTCTTTTTTTTTAAATTCTTTTGCTCCGATTTCAATTTTTGTTATATTTATGGACGTTTCATAAACCTCCTGACTAACTTTGGTTTGTGTCTGTGGCTCTGTTGTTTTGTTCAACACACATTCTTGTAACTGGCAAAATTTCAGAAATTACTGCCGGATTTCAATCGAAATTTTAAATCTAAACATTTAGTAGATATTCAGTGTGCAAGTGTTTGGAACAATGAAGAGGACGAGATATGCGGAGGTGTGTTATTCTATGAATTTTAAACAAATTTGGATTTTTTTTTTTATATAATTTTGTAATTAAAAATCACAAGTAGAGACATTCGTGATGGTACATTTCAAATTTAATCAACGTTTACACTTGCGGTATTGGTATAGAGGAACCATGCGCCTGACCACTAAACTTTTACATATACGCTTATAATCTCCCCTGAAGAAGGTACTATTCAAAAACATCTATTGAAAATTTGTAAGTACATGGTATTAGTGATTTTACATAGTTCATATATTCTACCAATTTTAAACAAATTTGGAAAGGAACATGTTGAAAAACTTTTGTAAAGCAGTGATTTATTACAAAAATTTGATTCCTAGCGATAATAAAAAAAATATCTATACTCCTTTTGTTGATGTTTTGCCCCTCGCAGGTCGATGTAAAGAAGGTTGGTTTCCCATATATTCAATTTAATTTCCAAGTGCGAAACAATTTATACGCGAATTATGGCGAGGTTATTGTTCCCTATTAAGGATAGCATAGCTATGTAATGTAACTTGATGGTATCTGCAGATACATACATAGATACCAGAGTAACGGATAGTGTTTCTGGTACAAATTGGGAAGAGGTACGGATATCTAGAAGATGCCGGAAACATCAGACTGCACATTGGTAACAACATACATACATAGGTACCACATCTCTATTAGATGCGAGATCACCAGATAGCGAATGGAAGGTCCTTATCTAACGTGACCATCTCTGACCAAAACATCTAATTCCAGAACCAATACCAAAATTGCCAAATATCATGAAACTATGAATTATGAGAATCTAATGACTTGAGCAAAATTTAAAAGAGCATTTCCATCCACAACATTTTAATACTTTACAATTGTATATTTTACTATGGATTCTATTCATTTTAAATTTTCACTCATGTTAAAAAAAAACATCAAGTCTTCTTCTTCTTCTTCTACTCTGTCTTAATCCCGCTCAAGCAGGGTTGACGTTGTTCAACCTCATGGTTGAGGTTGGTTGTTTTTGCACATTTTTACGGCTGTTGCCCTTCCTAAACGTCAAACGATTCAATTTGATTAACGTCCTGAATCAGGACGGGGTTTTACCCTCCATTCGCTGGGAATCGTACCAGCTACCCATAGTAACCTGTAAATGAAACTTGATTGAATCTCTTTAATAATGTCATTGTATATCAGAACATACTGGACAGCTGTTTCGGTGGTTATTTAAGCTGTAAATAGTTCTCGATATTTCAGATCTTTTTCTTGCACAACTTCTTAATTTTCTGTTTATACTGTTTAATTAGAGAGGTTAGTTGATGGCATGGATACTCAGAACAATTACCTGCTGATGAGAGCAAATAAGCTCGAAACAGCTGTCCAGGTAATGTTCTGATATTCAGTACATCTAGCACAACTTCTTTATTTTTCTGTTTATTACTGAATATACTGATTTCTATCAGAACCAAAATAGAAGCTATTCCTCCTCCCCTAAGTCTTCTAACCTAACCCCCCAGCATCATACAAAATAGTTCTCGATATTTCAGATCTTTTTCTACAGAACCAAAATAGAAGCTATTCCTCCACACCAAAACTCACAGACATTACCCTGGCATAGAGTAAAACAGCAGCTGTATGCCCCGGGCTATCCTAACCCTCCTAACCTTTTAATAGGAAAAATAACCAGATCTGTTCAAGAAGGAGCAGTGGCGATTTCCGGACAGTTTTTTTTTAATCTGAGATTGATACAGAAGAATAGGATAATAGAATATACTTACGAGTTGTAAGATTTTAATTATTAATTAATAATTAAAATAGCAAATTGGACGAAAATTTATTATATATTTACATACACTATATGATTTCATTTTTATATATTTCGTGATTGTTGATTGTTATGTTCTGTAAATAAAAAAGTAATTAATTGAGAAAAAAAACATGTCACACGAACCTTGCTTTTGGCGCCAAGTTTAGGTGAACAGGATGTCTCAAGAACGGTAAGATCTAGAGACTTGAAATTTGGTATGCAAATTAATTTTATACACCAGACGAACCACGAAACTTTTGGTTGAAATCGGCCGCAGAGCCGCAAATATTGGCCGCAAGCGCCGCTTATATGAATTGGTTAAAGATAAAAAAGTTAGAGAACAACATTTCCTCAGATTAAAAAATAATCGGTCTCTTCTGATCATTTTTTTGATATCTTGAACTTTTTGGACCTCGGCCCCAATTTACCGGTATTTTGGGGGGACCCGCTATGACTAACTTTTTTATTATTCATCCTATATGGGGATCGTGACATATCAAATCCAATGATTCTTTTTTAATTGCTGATTACGAATTTGGCTTTGACTTTTAGCTAACGGTTACCTTTGAGTCACCAGTGGCTTTTGGTACTGTTCCCATTCCTAATATGATAAGGAAAGTCATGTGATGTTTACACCAGATTTTTTGTTTGATAAATTTCAGTAAAAAGACCCGAAATGCGCAAGCATGTGTTAAGATTTGATTTACTTTTATTTTTCCCAAGTCTGCACTGATGAAGAGCCAAAAATAAGACTCGAATCATTCAACATCAGACCTCTTCCAGATGATAGATGGGGATTTGAAGATGAATTTTATGGACCAACTTTGATACCATGGCAGATGTTCTTCTATTGGAGATGCCCTTTCAGTCCTGATCCTCCTGATTGATAATGATCACTAGTGCACTGTGGTAGTCAAGTGTTTAAAGAGCTAGTCTGGTAATCCAGGTGGCATAGGGGTCCGTTGGTTCGAATCCCACACCCAATGCATGAATTTTTCCTTTTTTATTTGAGTATATGGCCATTTGGTTCAAATCCACCCAATGCATGAATTTTTTCCTTTTTTTATTTGAGTATATGACCATATTTTTTTTGTGGTAAAATATTATGACCATTTTTATTTATGTTATGACCATATTTATTTGAGTTCTGATCCTCCTGATTGATAATTATCATTGGTGATGCATAGGTGGTTGAACGGTTGAGACGCTTGTCTGGTAATCCGGTAGCGCAGGGGTCCGTTGGTTCGAATTCCACCCAGTGCTTCATTAAATGACCCCATAATTATTTGAGTATATGATGACCACATAATCATAGCACTCTGAGTGTTAGGTGGTAGAAAATGCTTTCAGCATTAAGCTCGCCTATGGTTACCATCCACTAAAGAACCGAACTCAGTACTTGATCGATAAGCGACGGACTTGTAACCTGAAGTCGGTGGTTCGAGTCCAGCTTCGAAAACATTAGGTACTAAGTTCAGGTTCGAACAATTCTCACTCTCTTGTGATTAACACAAATATGTGCTAACCTTTTTAAACTTTAATCTAAGAATAATTATCATTTTGAAGATATTTATAATCAACAAAAATGAAACTATATGTAAACTGCCAACAAAATAAGACTGTGTAGTGCTTGTTGTTGTAACCAGAACTATGTGGCACAGTGGTTAAGAGCATTGGTATGCTGATCGGGAGTTCTTCGGTTCCCGGAATAGCATGGATGTAAATATTATTATTTTATAAAGCTTCATTAGGAGGACAAAGTGATGTACAATATTTACCGTATATATTATATAAAGTTAAGAAAAAATAATAAATGATAGAATAGTTTGAAAAATAAATAAATAACCAACGAAAAAGCAAATGATACTAGTGTCCTAACTAAAGGTAATGTGCCCTGAAATAATGCGAAAGCGGTTCCAGGACACAACTTCCCTTGAAAAGAAAAACGCACAAGTTTCTCTTTCTCCGGTTCTCCCAATAAATCCTCCTTCCTGCACCCTCTTTCTCCCGGTAAAAATAATAATATCGCCTTATTTATACTGCCCGACTAGGACTATTAAAGTCCCATTATTACAGCAGTAAGCCCAAGTCATATTATTATGTGGTAAAATTCCCAAATGCATGGGAGGATAACTTGTCATGTCCCGGCTGGGTTTCGAACCCACGAACTCTGGAATCTCTGGATTCATAGAGTGCAGCCTTTACCACTGAGCTACCGGGACAGATATCTTCTTACCCGCGACCATCGGTAGCTCAAGGGTCACGGTTCGGATCCCGGAGCCGTCTTGTATCAAGACCCCCCTGCCACCACTTGGTCGCGTGGCAGCCTGATCTAAACATCAACATCCCGTGTCCTTGTGTATCTGATGGCTGCTAGGGGCAAACTTGCATCTGCCCCGACACGACCAACAGATACCTTTCAAAAGGTGATAATGTATTGCTAGTTGCCTGTAGGGGATACACAGTTCAAAAAAAAAAAAAAAAAATTAACACCTTCAAGCGGTTTACAAGTATTGCACTTGAAGTTATAAGTTATCATATTTGTGATGATCACAACTAGCTTTAATTAAAATTTGCTTAATTTGGTACTTGAACTACCGACCTCCAGGTTACAAGTCCACCGCCTTATAGATCAAGCTATTGAGGTCGGTTTTTATTATTATTACTATCAAGATGATCACTTTATTTATAGAATAAAGTTAAGTTAATACATATGTGGGCTTAACGAAGCAACACATAATAATAAGTGCATAAATAAAACTATCTCTCTCGGTCTTCATATTTGGTGGAGCAAATGTTCGAGATGTTCTTTTTTTTGTCATTATTATTTTTTTTGTTATTCGAGGTGTTATTATTATTTTATATTATTAATGTGTATGTTCCGAGTACGTACGTATTATAATTATTTGGCCACACCGGTTGATTGGCTGCATTTGGTCGCGTGCCAGGTGGTGTTGTATACAAGGTGTTCTTATGGTGTTGCAGACAAGGTGTTGTTCTGGTTGTCTTGACCAGTGTGGATTTCAGGGTCCTTGATCCACTGAGACATGAGGAGTCTCTCACATAACTTCGTATACATCATTAGACATTTTTCATGACACAAATATATATAATATTAAAACTAAAAAATGATTAAATATTAGTTTAGAATAAAACTTAATTTGTTAAGGTACTTAAACTTGAGAAACATTGTACTATTGTTATAAATAAATAAAAAGAACAGTGGCTCATTCCAGAAACATTCTCTCTCTATCGTATTTTTTTCCCTGTTATATCCAGGATTCTCTTATATAAAGTTTATTTTCCCTTATAGATAGTTGTTTCTCTTATATCCAGGGTAAGTGGCAGAGAATGTCTGAGTCATTAACTTCGCCCGCATAACAAACTGTAAAAAAATTAATAATGTTCTTTATTTTTTGTTATGTATTTCTAAGTTCTTTTTCAATTTATTGTTGTTAATAATTGTTTTGTAAAAAAATAAAGTGTAAATAATAAAATCCACTTCTCTTACAGCAAGGCCCGACTGTATTGGAATGGGAACAGGTGTACTCTGTCTCAGAGCCTGATTAATATACCAGTCAGACGTTCGACTGTTTGGACATTTGCTAATAAGATCCAGGAGAATTTGAATACCTGCTGAGAGTCAGTATGCTGATGGTCCTAAGTTCCAAACAACCTGAGAATTTCGATAGCCAATGTCCACAAGTTAGTCTCGAGCAGGAATTTTAATAACTTTTTTATTCGGACACTCGTAATCATTGCGACCGAAATTGGGAAAATGTTAATGACTTTGTGTTTTGATACTTGATGCTTTGGTACTTGAAAGTTATTTGAATATTGGGGCCTGTTATATAAAGCACTTTACACTTCATAGTTGTCGAGTTCACACTTCAAAATTCAAATTCCGTTCTATGAAGAAACTTTACGAATTGATTTTTAAAGTCATTTGTCAAGTGAACTGCCACACACATTTCTTCCATTTTTACTGTTGTTTATTATTTATTTGAATGAATAAGAGAAAACTTAAAGACACAAGAAAAAGAATTAATTTTATAAATTTTCTTAATTTAATTTTTTTACATATTAGGAATGGATTTTTGAGTGGCAGTTCAAAGGAAAATCAGAAAAGACTTGTAAAGCTTCATGAAACGGAAATACTTTACACTTTAGCTATTTCGTAACTCATCAAGTATAATGTGTAAATTTTTTTTTTATAAAATGAGTCGTTGGGCAATTATTGAATTTACAAGGTGGTCATGTTTGAGTTTTATGATGGCTTGCTCCGTTATTATGAGAAGTTCGGTTGTTGTGTGTTGTGAATATCTAGTAAAGTGGTTTAAGCGCTAGTCTGGTAATCCAGGTAGCGGAGGGATCCGTTGCTTCGAATCCCACCCAATGCATGAATTACTTCGGATGAATGTCTAATATTAGAAATCGAAAGTATTGTGTTCGTTTTTGTAAAAAAATAGTTTCATTATTAATTTGAGTTTATGAACACATAATAATAAGACTCTGAGGTGGTTGAAAATGCTTTGAGCCTTAACCTCGCCTGGTGGTTAACTTCCACTAATGGCTCTATTGTTATTATTATCATTACCGACCTCAGTAGCTCGACTAAATAGTGTTATTATTATTATTATTTCGTTTTATTTATCATATTTATACATATTATGGTAATAAAGATCATTCTATGGGCTAGCAAGTAGCAAACATAGAATTATTAAAGTGTTGATAAGGAGATGTTTTTTTTATATTATTATTATTGATCTCTTGCTAAGACATCTATTATTTCTTCTTACCAGGCATTAAAATCTTCTTTTATACCCAGATCCTTCTCATATGTTCATATCAGAACGGATCCTAGATATGAGATCCTTTAAAATCTTCATTTATACCCAGATGATCCTTCTGATATGTTTATATCAGATCTCTCTAGTCTTTTTACGAAAATTTCATATCCTTTTACCAAAATATCTTCGGATGAAGGCCAGCTGTTGTTCTCTACCTGAAAGACACCCTGGCTCGAGGTTCATAGCCACAGGCAGTGCATGTGTTGTTTCCCTAGGACGCCATAGGTAGGAGATATTCACAATGGAAGATGTGAATACCTTCGAAATCTTAGGATACCCTTATACTTAGGATACCATGAGTAGAGTTCCTCATTGTAAAATTTTCTATTCAAATTTTGAAAACAAAATTCTATTCCTTTTTTTTTTAATAAAAATAAAATAAAGGTCTATAGCAGGCGCGGCCGGTGGGAACATGTTTTGGGGGTTCTGCCACAAACCGGACTAAAATGACAATAATTATAGAATCGTGATTTCAGTATCTTAAAGAGTTTGAGTTTGTTTCCTATGCCAATCATAATAGTTATGCATTGATTTATCAAATTTTACTATGCCATTCATAATAATTATTAATTCATATAACCGACCTCAGTAGCTTGATCGATAAGGCAGCGGAATTGTAACCTGGAGGTCGGTGGTTCAAGTCCCGGTTGCAGCGTAGATTTAGTAAAGCGAGTTTGAGTAGTTGTGATAACACAAAAGTGATTAACACAATTACGATAACTTTTTAAATTATTAATTTATTAACTATTCTTGGGTTGGGTGAAAGAGATTGCCAAAGGCAATAACTCCGCCCTCTAGTTAGGACATATATTATGTATACATATATATTTATTTTTTTTCTTTATTTTTTTCTTCTATTGTATTTTAATTTGTAATTATTTGTGTTGTATATAATATGTCCTATTAATAAAGTGTAAATAAATAAATAAAAATAAATAAAATTCTAGAAATGAGAGATAATTTTCATTGTGTATTACGAGCTAGGACTTGAGAAAATCCTATCTTTTTCTTTTTCGTCTTACGGTGCTGCAGTTACGCAGCTCCTTAGCACCGGCCCCGACTGGTCTTTAGTATGATCGTGAATGAACCTTTTATCCAGTTTTTCTAAAGGTCTAAAAGTTGGACCCATGGGGTTGTTTTTCTAAATTTGGTGACTTTTATTCCAGAAACATTTCTTTGGAAACGATAGAGTCTATAAGTCTATAGAGTGTTTCTTGCAGAAAAAAAAATACTTAATTTATTGGATGTCAGGGCAAAAACCTGTTGTCCACATACCTGTTATATTTTTTTTTACTTTGACTTTTATTGGCACTCTGAAGTTGCAGGTGGTAGAAAGTGCTTCAAGTGTGCTTTTTTTTATTTTTTGAAGAAAGAGAGAAAAATAATTTTTTTTTTTTGGGCCTCAAATTTTGTTCGCGGTCCGTACAAAAGAGCTTTGCAGTCCGAATTCGGACCGCGGTCCGCTGATTGTCGACCGAGGCGGTAGACTATCACAACTCTCGATAAGGCGACGGACTTGTAAACTGGAGGTCGGTGGTTTGAGTCCCAAGTTCAGCTAAGATATAAATAAATAAATAAATAAGATTCAGTAATGCGCGTTTGAGTAATTGTGATATCACATTGTGATTAACACAAATATGATAACTTTAGCTGTAAAATACTTTCTATTTTTTACTTGTAAAAGAAAGTAAGAACTCCTGATGAGCAGGTAAAAGAAAGTAAGAATCTCAAATGATGTTCAGGTAAAGCATTGGTATGGAAGGAAGTCGGGCATTAGTTTATTGAGAACTACACATTACATTACACTACACTACATTACATTGCATTACATAGGTATAGATAAAAGAAAGTAAGAACTCCAGATCAGTAGGTAAAAGAAAGTAAGAACCTCAAAGGATGTTCAGGTAGAGCATTTGTTTGGAAGGAAGTCGGGCATTAGTTTATTGAAAACCACACATTACATTACATTACACTACATTACATTCCATTACATTACATTACAGGTAGGTAAAAGAAAGTAAGAACTCCAGAGGAGCAGGTAAAAGAAAGTAAGGACCTCAAATGATGTTCAGGTAGAGGATTTGTATGGAAGGAAGTCGGATATTAGTTTATTGAGAACCACACATTACAATACATTACCTTAAATTACAATACACTACATTACATTACAGGTAGGTAAAAGAAAGAAAGAACTACAGATGAGCAGGTAAAAAAAAGGAGGAACCTCAAATGATGTCCAGGTAGAGCATTTGTTTGGAAGGACGTCGGGCATTAGTTTATTGAGAACCACACATTACATTACATATAGAACACTACATCAAACTACATTACATTACATATAGAAAGTAGAAAGTAAGAACTCCAGAGGAGCAGGTAAAAGAAAGTAAGAACCTCAAATGATGTTCAGGTAGAGCATTTGTATGGAAGGAAGTCGGGCATTCATTTATTGAGAACCACACATGACATTACATTACAGGTAGATAATAGAAAGTAAGAACTCCAGATGACCAGGTAAAAGAAAGTAAGAACTCCAGAGCAGCAGGTAAAAGAAAGTAAGGACCTCAAATGATGTTCAGGTAGAGCATTTGTATGGAAGGAAGTCGGGCATTAATTTATTGAGAACCACATTGAGACAGATGATGTCCAATCTGGAATCCAATTTATTTCTTCCTTTATTTTTAATCACAGAGACCATGTGGCGTACGCATTGGCGGCTCTTGGACTTTTAGTCAAGTGGTTAACGCGCTGGTCTGGTAATAAAGGTAGCGTAGGGATCCGTGGGTTCGAATCCCAACCAGTGCACGAATTTTTCCTCATTAATTTGAGTTTGTGACGACATAATAATAACACTCTGAGGGTTAGGTGGTAGTAAATGTTTTCAGCATTAACCTCGCCTGGTGGTTACCTTCCACAAAAGAGTATTCTTATTATAATCTAGAGATTGCAGAGGTCGCGGGTTTGAAACTCAGGCGGGACATGACAAATTATCCTCCCATTTTTTTTACCACATAAGAGTACGTCTTGGGCTTACTGCTGGACTAATGGAACTTAATAGTCCTAATCGGGCATACTCGTATATTTTTTTGTCTTTTTAAATTTTGGGATTATCGTCGCTTTCAACTACATGGCTATATCATGACGGAGTTTTTACCCTCCATTCGCTGGAAATTCACCAGCTACACGACATAACCTCACAGAGTCTGGGTTGGACCGGTAATAGTCAGCATCACGAGGTGTTCACCTCGTTGGATGTTGCTTAACTTCGGTGATCCTACGAGAACCGGTGTCCTCAACGCGCCATCGACGCTGGCTAACCTTTGAGCTTTGGTCCAATTTGGTCCAATCAACAATGTGGGAGACTTTTCATTGAAAGAATAGCTTTGGCCATTCAGGAGGAAATAATAACAATAATAATATCGCCTTATTTATACTGCCCGATTACGACTATTAAGTCCCATTATTCCAGCAGTAAGCCCAAGACGTATTATTATGTGGTAAAAATCCCAAATGGGAGCATAACTTGTCTTGTCCCGGCTGGGTTTCGAACCCGCGACCTCTGGACACTCTGGATTCACAGAGTGCCGCCTTTACCACTGAGCTACCGGGACAGACAGAAATAGTGTTAGTGTGTTGGTACGCTACCTGCATTACCAGACTAGCGTCTTAACTACTTGACTACCAGTGCACGGACTTTTTGTTCAGTGTGGCCGCCGAAACAGTGACTACTGCCCGTAGTCCCAAGATCATGAGTTCGACTCCCGGTTAGAGCAGTCTGTTCTTGACTTGACTACCACATTGATTTGACTACCTTGTGTGCACTTTTAGTCAAGTGGTTAACGCGCTAGTCTGGTAATCCAGGTAGCGTAGGGATCCGTTGGTTCGAATCCCACCCAGTGCACGAATTTTTCCTCATTAATTTGAGTTTGTGACCACATGATAGTAATGACTCTGAGGGTTAGGTGGTAGAAAACGCTTTGAGCATTAACCTCGCCTGGTGGTTACCTTCAACTAAAGAGTATTCTTATTATAATCTAGAGATTGCAGAGGTCGCGGGTTTGAAACACAGCAGGGACATGATAAGTTTTCCCCCCATTTGGGATTTTTTTTACCAC
The DNA here is from genome assembly GCA_024516035.1 of Bactericera cockerelli. NCBI lineage: Eukaryota > Metazoa > Arthropoda > Insecta > Hemiptera > Triozidae > Bactericera > Bactericera cockerelli. Next base: position 5,337,549 of record CM044959.1, read on the forward strand.
ATAATAGTACGTCTTGGGCTTACTGCTGTACTAATGTGACCTGATAGTCCTAATCGGGCAATATAAATAAGGCGATATACTCGTATATTTTTTTGTCTTTTTAAATTTTGGGATTATCTTCGGTTTCAACTGCATGTCATATCATGACGTGACTACTGTCCGTAGTCCCAAGATCATGAGTTCGACTCCCGGTTAGAGCAGTCTATTCTTGACCTGACTACCACTTTGATGATTCCCGAGCCGTCTCTAATTTTCGGTCTCAATGCATGTGGCACGCTTCCCTTTCTCTCTCTCTCTCTCTCTCTCTCTCTCTCTCCTCTCTCTCTCTCTCTCTATTCTGGTCCTTTTCAAAGCCCTTATCCAACAACTGTGTTGGCCACGCTCAACACCTGCCCGCCTGCTGCTCTCTGTCCGGAAGAGTGGGGTTCGATTCATCACCTGGCGTTTTTTTTCATCTCTCCCCTCATCAAGAACCGCACCACATGGTCTCCATATCTCTTCTGTCTCAGTCGAGTTCTAACTCTAGAGTGGTTGCCTACCGAAATCGCTGATAAGTTGTACCAGTTTTTTAAATAAGTTTTACGTGAAAAAGTGTACCTCCTGTGAAAGTGATTCTTTAACTTTTTTTTACGTAAATCAACGAATTGTACTAATTTTCAAGTTGTTTTGAATAGTTCTACTCAAAGTTTCAAGCCACACACAGAATTGATTTAAACAATTTGGGATTTTTTTTTTAGCATCGTAGATATTGTGTATCAATTAATTATTTTCAAAAACTATGAACAGTTCAATTTTTATTTAATTATAGCCCCTGTGTTCTGCTGTGTTTGAACTGATATTCACCTATTTCTGTTTCATTGTAATTGTAATTTCTCTTTTAATTGTACCAATTAATTCCACGTTTCAATTGTTTCCCACTCGGAACTGTTTCATCTAACAAGTTTAAAACTTTAAAAGGGTTTTTAAAACTTTAAAAGGATTTTAAAACTTTAAAAGGGTTTAAAAACTTTAAAAGGGTTTTTAAAACTTTAAAAAGGTTTAAAATACCGCGCCAATTTATGTGCTCCCGTTATGGACTTTAGCGTTGCAATTTCGCATCTCAAAATGTTTTCCGCGCTACTCTTCGTCAACTGTTTCTTGGCGGTGTCGATCAACGCGGCGGTTTTTAGTGACGAAGTGGCGCTGCTCAAACGCCAAGTAGAAACGCTCATCACTTACCGAGAGCAGGACTACAACTCCCTCGCTGCGGCCCTCAAGGCCTCGGTGGACAAAAGCGAAGCCGTGACTGGCCTCAGGTCGGAGATTCAGGGCCTCAGGTCGGAGATTCAGGGCCTCAGGTAGGCATTTGAGTTTTTGTAATAATAATACTCGGTCATTTATTCATTTTTGACATTGGAGAAGTAAATTTTCATGTACAGTTGAATCTTGATATATAAGAGAACTCAAAGGACCAGATTGTTTCTCTTATATCTAGGTTTTTTCTCTTATAAAGAGGTATTTTTTTCTTATACAGAGGTAAATTTACCCTGGAAATTGTTCTCGGAGATTCAGGGCCTCAGGTAGGCATTTGAGATTTTGTAATGATAATATTCGGTCATTTACTCATTTTTGACATTGGAGAAGTAAATTTTCATGCACAGTTGAACCTGGATATAAGAGAACTTAAAGACCAGATTTTTTCTCTTATATCCAGGTTTTTCTTGTAAAGAGGTATTTTTTCCCTTATACAGATGTAAATTTACCCTGGAAATTGTTCTCTTATGAAGAGGTATTTTTTCTCTTATACAGAGGTACATTTACCCTGGAAATTGTTCTCCTTAATCGAGGTTTCTCTTTTATCCAGGTTTGCCTCTATCGTGTTAAAAGTGCGTGATTATTCCAAATAGCAGATATTTATTACATCAATGACAATATCTGTCAACACTCTTACTGAAATCATTAACCATTTACTTAGGACAAGAGGCAAAAAAATCGAAGCATATTTTTTTTTTTTACAAAAACGAACACACAATTCCGATTTCTAATATTAGAAATTTTCGGAAGTAAAATTGAAAGAAAGAAGAGTTAAGAATAAATGAAGAAAATGAGAGAACTAATGCTCATTGTAGAATTTGCATGGATTTTTTGAACCTTTTTGGTGGAATTTTTAAGGTTAATTTTCCAACATTTTTAACTTGCTTGGGATGGTTCACTTTTGTCTTATGCTAAGTTGCATGCCTACTTTTAGCTTTTTAGAATTTGTAAATACAAACTTATAATTGCTTATTCCTATCTAGTTGCTTATTCTCAAATCATGAATATCACGAAATAGCACCAACTTTGCTTTGTCGAAGTGGTAATTTTGGCATCTCCACTAAGAAATCTTAGTAAATGTCCTTTTATATTCAGAATATCTCAACAAAGGCTCTAACAAAATTCTGCATCCAAATCTTTTCATCTCGAAAAACTCTCACGAGATTTAAAATGACATTTTCTCTCATAATCTTTGTCGGGTACCACAAAAATGCAGTCACCTGTGCAATCAGAAAGGTCCCCAAAAAAATAATCAAAAAAGGTCCCTATATAAAAGGGTCCCAAAATAATAATCAAAAAGCCCCAAGAGACATTTCTTTTGTGAATGAGTTTTTTAATGTTTACGTGAAGAAAGATGATCCTGTGAAAAAGATGATTTTGTAAGAAGAAATTCTTAATGTGCATAAAATTGGAATTCTTAAGAATCGAATGAGATGCAAGGGAGAAATCTTTTTAGGGCGTGCATTAGGTACTGCACATGATTGCGTTTTGTGAATTGATTTATTTTTTATATTTTTAAAAACATTAAATCATGTTCTGGCCGTTTAGAGATTCATCATCAGTCTCTTATTATTATCGTTTTTTCATGTGTGAATAGCGAAGCGACCGATCCGCTTCAATGGGAACACTCTCATTAGAGTGCTCCCTTCAACACAGAATACAATACAGAATTATATATTCAATACAGAATGAAGTGTATGTCCTATAGTTTATATTGAAGTACATGAAAAAAGTACAAGAAATATTAGAATATTATAAAACACGTCTTCAGCCAAATACAGAACTTATTTATGTAGAATACAATACAGAACATATGTATTGCCTCTAGATCAAGCGGTAAAAAAACGCCTTCTACGCGCGCTGCCACGGGCTCTTGTATCGGGTTTGGCTGTAGATCTACCAATCTACTGTAGTTCAACTGAAACAACAAAAGTAAAAACCTAAATAAATATAATAGGAAGAGGGGACACAGGTACATGCATAATACCATGCAGGAAACGGCCAGTCCAATTAATAGTATTAACACCCCTCTGCATAATTAAGTATGTCTATTCATCCTCTGCATAATTAAGTATGTCTATTCATATATGTCTCTTAAGTTCCATAACCCATTGGTCTAACTTAAACCCTTTCCATCACCAGTTGCTCCGAAAAAAAAAAAATCTTGCAAGACTATAAATAGAAACAGAATTGGAAGAAAAAAACAAAAGAAGAAGAAATGAAAAGAAGTAAAAAGAAGAAATAAAAAACCAGCTGAATAAGCTTATGCAACAGCTTACATTAGAAATAGACACACAAAAAAAACACATAAAATGTAATAATAATAATATCGCCTTATTTATACTGCCCGATAAGGACTATTAAAGTCCCATTATCCCAGCAGTAAGCCCAAGACATATTATTATGTGGTAAAAATCCCAGATAACTTGTCATGTCCCGGCTGGATTTCGAACCCACGACCTCTGGAACCTCTGGATTCACAGAGTGCCGCCTTTGCCACTGAGCTGCCGGGATATAAAAAACCAACTGAATAAGCATATGCAATGCAACTACCTGCATTAGAAATGGACAAAAGAAGAAGCAAATATATAAAAAGTATAAAAAAAAACCAACTGAATAAGCAGACAAGCTGGTGTGCATTAAATATGTACAGGTGTTTGGTTCTAGAGCTGGGGTAACTTTTCCAGTTCTGACTGGGGCTTGAAGACAAATTCAATAGAACAACCGGTGAACATCCGGATAGTAATGAGCCCTTGCACAGAACCAGGAGTTTGGAATTAATTCCAGGAGTTTATTACTGGAATTGTTTCCAGTCTAGAGCTTGAAGACAAATACATATAATACGAACAACTACTGAAAACCCGGGCTCTTTTAACTTGCAAAGAACCAGGAATTGTTTCCAGGAGTTTTTAGTAGCAAGGTTTTCTTTGAAATCCACAAAATAACTACGCTTGTAAACTTACTACTTTAGTTATATGAGATTTTGAATTGTTTCTGTCATTTCCCTGTTTTACAACGTCTTTTCCTCTTCTAAGGGACGGATATGGAGCAACCAATCGGACAGAAACATGAGGTCGGTTATACATAATTATTATAATCGTTTCCAAGATTGGTTGAAACTTGAATTAAACGTAGAATTATTTCCAGAGTCCGTCTTGTGTACAACGACTTTTCTTTACAAGGGGACGTTGTCGGGGCAACCAACCGTATAAGAAAGTAAAATAATTAATGCATGATTGTATATACCCATGATGAGCACCATGGTTCTATGCCTCTGGGGCTTGCATTGGTTCTAAGTTGTTAAAAAATGAGGGGGATTTTCAGTTATTTCCAGGAAGCATAGTTTAGATTGAACTAGATTAAAGTATCCGGCTAGAACATGACAGAGGCTCAGAAAATAATAATAATAACACTCTTCAGTGGAAGGTAACCACCAGGCGCTACCTACAAAAAAAAAAAAAAATAGTCTGGCTGGGGGATGTTAAACAGGGAGAAAACCAGTGTCCCGCTAGAGGACTATAAACAGAGAACAGACAAGCCAACCCTTACAAGCCAGGCTAGATTGCAGTTTCCCAAGGGATTTAATAGCTTATAAAGAAAAGTTCAAGTCCTCATGATGGTTGATCGCACATAGAAATATGTGGTTCAGGACGAGCCAACTTTGAATTAAAGTTGGCTGGAGACCATCACTCACCTCTCCAGCTGTAGCCATGCTAGCTACAACAACAACAACAACAACAACAACCACAAAAAAGCCGAGACCCGCTACTCGAGAGACTCTTCTGAGTGTAATCTTTAATTACGTCATTTAAATTCTTAAAAAAAAACCTTCCAAAGTGACCTTCCACAAAGTACTCCAGAAGGTGTAAAATTCTGTGTTGAAATCCCTAGTGGTATTGTAAAAAAAGCCGACACACGCTACTCAAGGGAATTTCTCAACACTTTTTACTTTACCACAGAGACTCTCACAAAAAACCGAAACAACACTTGACATATTCAAAAGAACCGCACCGCCACAGAATCTTTAAAGGGATAACGAAAGCGGCCATCCTTTGAGAATAACCTCCCTGAAGAACTATCGCCTTCGTTTGAAATCGCCGACGAACTATCGCCTTTCGCCGCCATCTGCAGGGTTTTCAAAGGCACCATCGACATCATCAAAGGAAACATCGCCATCGACAAAGACATCAATCAAAGCCTGAACAATTGCGTCTCCTTTGAAATCCGATATCTAGCTCCATATGTTGTGCAATATGAATTGGATTCTCGGCGTTTAAGGTCTTTTGAGCATCGATTAATCCATCTTTGAAAGTCCTATTATTGATTAAATTAATCTGTCTTTCTCGTGGAAGTCCTATTGAATGATTAGCCAGTGGTACAAAAGAGCTATTGAACTTGATTCATAAAATTAATCTGTCTTTGTGTCACTGTTGCCGCACTCAAAAGAATTTGGAAACCGCATCTCCTGAGAAATTCAAAGGCTGTGGTGATACACGAGCTAAGAAATTGTGAACACAAATCTAGCCCACCAGACAGAAATGAATGTCCTGAGATGTATAGAGCTCAAAAAACCGATCTAACATTGACAGAAGGCATTTTACAGAATAGTTTCTTATTTTTGAAAGAAAGAAAACTTCTAATTCAAGTAAATTAGAAGAAACCAGCCAAGCTAAGAAATTGTGAACATAAATCGAATAATAATAATAATAACTCTTTATTGACAAGAATAATATTGACAAAGGGCGTGATTATTGCCGGAGGCAATCTCTACCATCAAATAGACAAAAATAATGTGAGTATGTGAAGTATGAAATATAGAATGTCCATGTCTGCCACCTTCTCGATCTACCTACTGAGGTCGGTTTATGAAGAAAATTAGAAAAAGCAGATATATGACTCTCATATCACGTCTGTACCGGTAGCTCAGTACCCTCAGTGGTAAGGCGCGGCACTCTGTGAATCCAGATATTCCAGAGTTTGCGGGTTCGAAACCCAGTCGAGACATGACAAGTTATCTTCCCATTTGGACTTTTTACCACATAATGATATGTCTTGCGCGCACTGCTGGAATAGTGGGACTTTAATAGTCCTAATCAGGTAGTATAAATAAGGCGATATTATTATTATCATTAATTTTTATTATTATTTATTTATCGTATGGCTTTATTACACATCTCAAAGTGAGAAGACATATGTAATAAACTTGATCAGGAAATCTGATGACAGTGATTGTCTGATCGCCAAAATTGTGAGTACTTTAGCCGCATGTCAATGCGTTGCCCAAGGTGTAGCACGAGGAGGCGTACTAACATTAATATTATTATTATTATACCACACGACAAAATAAAACAAATGCAGCTCACATCCTGTAGCTCAAGGTCTGTGTTTCCTCTTTGTTATTTTACAAATAAACTACAAAAATGAATGAATTTCTACAATGAGTTGCGTCCCAAATGGCTGTGCGGATCCCTTTTCAAAGTACCCTTCAGACTGCTCGCCATTATACGAGGGACTTCCTTCCTGTCCCAATTAAATATCCTTAGAGAACCCCCTATGGTAATAAAACATATATATGTATATTATATATTATCCTTCTTATCCTTGAGAGTACCCTTCGTCAAAAGCTTTTCAACCGAATCCTGTAGGAGGCACTTCCGGAGCAACAATAGCAAAACTGTGCAGAAAAACATGAATATTACAACAGTACCTAGTAAAACTGTGCAGCCAAACATATGAATATTACGAGTACTTAATAAGCAAAAATAAATAATTAGTTATGTATAGAATATTTAAATAGAGTATATTCCGTCGTTATATGACCATCATGTAGTTGAAAGCGACGTTAAACCCAAATTGAATGAATGAATATTAATTAATTTCTTTTAAAACTACTTTCACGCCAAAGTAAGTTTAAATTAAGCTATCTTTTTTGTGGTAGTCCCAATGTGATATCATAATTACTCAAACTTGCTTTACTAAATCTTTGCTGAACTTGGGACTCGAACCACCGACATCCGGTTTCAAGTCCTCCGCCTTATCTATCAAGCTCCTAAGAGGTCGGTTTCACGCCAGAATATCTAAAACAATGGGTAATGAGTGTAAACGAGTCGACCAAGTTTTGAATCATTTTTTTTAAAGGCACCTATCAACGCAGACTTTTTTTTTTTTAAAGGTAGCTGTGCCCCGGAACCGCTTTTGCATTCCCATGCCATTCCGGAAACGGAAAAACTCTGTTAAATTTTTTCGCTCCAACCGGGATTCGAACCCGCAACCTCCGGGTCAGCAACCAATGCTTTTAACCACTGAGCCACGGAGGTTGGCACTGTCGGCAGCCTAGTGTAAAGTGTCAACACGATCGGCTATTTCCGGCTACTTGTGGAAGTGTCATCTCACGATCGGCGATTTCCGTCGATTGCCTGTAGTTTGGATCCTGTGGTTTCTGAATGAATCGGCGATTTCCGTCAATTTCTTATGGTTTAGAACCTGTGGCTTCCGATGACATAATTATGTATATGTTTTGTTTATTTTTTCCGATGACCCTTTTGTTATAGGAGGAACTGGACACCGAAGATACGCATTTCAATAAAAACTTACTCCTTATATAACTTGAGCCTAAACAATATTAATAGAGTCATACCTGACAATACCTAAACAATATTAAAAGAGTACTGATAGACAATACCTGACATCCTTACTCGACTTGTAAAAAAGGAGATGCTATTTCCATATAAACAGTATAAATGTCATTTGATATAAACTTATTCCTTATATAACTTGACCTTAAAACAATTTTAATAGAGAGACAATACCTGACATCCTGGATCCCTAGGTACTGAACTAACTCGAATGTTTATGAAAAAAGAGACGCTATTTCAATTTATCACAACAGTATCACAAATTGTGTATCTTCTTCTTTTACTCTGTCTTATCCCGCTTAAGCAGGGTCGACGTTGTTCAACCTCATGGTTGAGGTTGGTTGGTTTTGGCACATTTTTACGGCTGGATGCCCTTCCTAACGCCAACGATTCTATTTGATTTAACGTCCTGGATTAGGACGGGGGTTTTACTCTCCATTCGCTGGGAATCGTACCAGCTTCCCACATTAACCTCACCCACTCTTGGTAGGCTCGGAAATGCCATACACAAATTGTGTATGAATATTTAAAAAAGAAACTTACTCAAGTCTTATAACTTGATCTTAAACAATTAATAGAGAGACCTAATAGACAATACCTCTGACATCCTGGGTCAGGATACGTCGGTTTCAATTAATAGCTAGAGAAGTCCACAATCCGGGGAAATGTTTGAGTTAATAGCTGTAGGAGCCACAATCCGGCGAGAGGCCTAATTAGTCCTGCGGTCACGCGTGTTGCTGTTTGATATCCGTAGAACTAAAAAAAGAAAATATTTCTATACTTTATAGATAATAGAATGTAAAAAAAAATTAATTACGATTATTTTAGTGTTGATTTTTTTCTAGAAGAACCTAACTCACCGACTTAAAAAAAAAAAAAAAAAAAAAAAAAATGAGAATGTATGTTTTGTGGTTAGGGACTTTTTAGTCATATTCGAGCAAACTAAACAGTAAAAAAAAAAAAAAAAAAATATCCGAGGATTCAATACTAAGAAAGTAGTTGAGTTTGTGTCGACACGCAAATAAACTATGAAGAAAGCTACAAGTAATGGATTTTTGAGTGAAAATTAACCACAATTTCAAGGTGTATAATATTCAATTAATTTTCTGTAAGATTACTTATTGTTTCTTCTATTTGTGTTGGTATCATCTGAGTCTAAGGTCAGGTACAGTGGTCGAAAAAAGAGTTTTTTGTTCATGTCCTAATAGCTTGTACAAAGTGAAAATCACTACACATTTCTGGAATAGATAATTTATTATTATTATGTTTGGCCTGGTAAACAAATTCAAACCGTAAGGTAGGTACTAGAAGACCATCATCATAGGGTCTCGTCATCGTGAACGATGGTAGCCAGACAGTGGAGGAATGACTCAGCATTTCTACCACTGTCTTTGCAAGGAGGCTAATAGTTGACAAGGGCCCCCAGAACCAAGCCAATGCTGGTCTACTCCGTGTTTATAGTCCCTCAGCCAGACTGCTGGTCTACTCCCTGTTTATAATCCCCCAGCCAGACTGCTGGTCTCCTCCCTGTTTATAGTCCCCCAGCCAGACTGCTGGTCTACTCCCTGTTTATAGTCCCCCAGCCAGACTTTATAAATCCCTAGAACATAGACTCTATAAATCCCATTTTAGTCTGGCCCATGTGGAAGCAACCCCAAAACAGTTCCCCACCCGGCCGCGCCTGGTCCTGCAGGGTTCATTAATTCGGGCCTGAGACCATTACATGAGCCATTAACCTCTTCGCGCCCAATGTCCTCGTGAGGGGACATTTATTTTATAGTCCTAAGTGCCCATTGCCCAAGCTAAAAATTTATACTACTAAGTAGCATAAAATGTTTGTCGTTTTTTCCTCGGGCGAGGCCACCGGTCACTTTGTACTTCAAAACAAAATTGGTGTTGGGCGCGAAGAGGTTAATCCAAGAACCACCTCATTGATATTCATACCACAGCCCCAGTGCGGCGGAGTTGTCACAGAAAGACGTGAGTTCGAGACCCATCATCTGCCGCTAATCAATATTCAGACGACTCGTGACTCGCCAGTCCTGGCACGCGAGTCTCATTTGTTTTAATATTAATTAATCTGAGAAAAAAAAATATTATCTGAAAAATAACGATTGAGAAGAATATGTTTCGAATATTAGCTCTTAAAGGACTAGAAAGAATAATAAGTCTAATAGAGCTTTTAAGACTAATAGAACTTTATAAGAATCAGAAGAACACTACTAATAGAGCTTTATAATACTTTTAAGACTAATAGAGCTTTATAAGACTAATAGAACTTTATAAGACTAATAGAGCTTTATAAAAAGAAGACTACTAAAAGAGCTTTATAAGAAGAAGAAGAAGAAGCTTTATAAGAAGAACTGTGCAGTCAAGTGGTTAACGCGCTAGTCTGGTAATCCAGGTAGCGTAGGGATCCGTTGGTTCGAATCCCACCCAGTGCATGAATTTTTCCTCATTAATTTGAGTTTGTAACCACATAATAATAAGACTCTGAGGGTTAGGTGATAGAAAATGCTTTGAGCATTAACCTTGCCTGATGGTTAACTTCCACTAAAGAGTGTTATTATTATAAGAATACGGCAATTAAGTAAGTATTATAAGAAGACTACTAATACAGCTTTATAAGAAGAAGACCGAGGGGACATTGAATGTGTCAAATATCAACCGCCAATAGACTTCTGATTGAAAAAAGGCAATTTATTGAATTTTAAACAACTCACGAAAGCGATAAAACAGAAGGAATATATTATAAACTAACTAACTACATCTTAAAAAAATTAAAGGAGAATATCTTGCATATTAATTAGTAAACTTATACTAAAAGACATCTGAAGTACGAGTAGAAGAAATTTAATATATTAAAAACTGACTACCATAAGACCTCTGAAAGAAGAATATATTGCATATTCATTAGTAAACTTACAAAAAGATATCTAAAATAGAAGGAATATATTAAAAACTAACTACTTACAGATCTACAAATTCGAAACAGGAGGCTCTATTGAATTAAGCTATTGAAATATGTCGGCAAGTCTCTTTTGATGTTCTTGTGAAATTTCAGTCTGGGATCAATTTTATCCACGGCTTGATGTGGTACCGCATACAATTGAAAAAGACAAGTAATTTGAAAAGATGGTACAAAAACGAGGATGAAATGAGATGATTTTGGGTGAAGAAAATGTTGCTGCATCATTCCCCGGAAAGAACTGTCATTAGTAATGACACTAATGGCTCATTACTGCGTTCTCATATTACTGCCAAGTCATGTTAAAGTCTCGTTAACACCACCGGGAAGCTAAGGGATCCGTTGGTTCGAATCCCACCTAGTGCATGAATTTTTCTTCATTAATTTGAGTTTGTGACTACAAAACAATAAGACTCTGAGGTTAAAAATGCTTTGAGCATTAACCTCGCCTGGTGGTTACCTTCCATTAGAGAGTGTTATTATTATTACTATTGAATAGGCAGAGGTGCGCAATCTATGTCTTTTTTCCGAGTAATTCTAAAATTTGGTAAACGAGCTCAATGGTTGATTTGAAGAGGTTTATTTATTTATTTACACTTTATTTTTTATACAATACATAAAGAGGTCACTTTTAGTGAGGATTCTGCCATAAAATAAAGAAACGACATAAGTCTTATGTATTTCTTTGCACAACCTACCCAAATTCGCAGGTCTTTTAGCAGTACAGTCATCATATTTGTGTTGATTTCGATGTGATATTACAATATTACTCAAATGGAGGTCGGTGGTTCAAGTCCCGGTTTCAGCGTAGATTTAGTCAAGCGAGTTTGAGTGGTTGTGATATCATGAGAGTGAATAACACATATAATATGATAACTAACCATAGAAAAGGAAAGATATGTAAAAAACTGACTTTTTTTTGCTGATGCACGACTAGAAATTTATGAACCACTTCGGAGAATCATTTTTCAACCCTCATCATACAACGTGATTCTTGACATCCGTATTTCATCTCCAAACCATCTGGTAACACTGTTTGTCTGTTCGGTACATCCATAAAGATGATTGCATCTCCTATCTCCCTCTTTTGTGATTACATCTGCCTTGTGTGATTAACTGATTACACATGCCATCCCGCTAGCATATCATAAACCGCGTTATCAATCTCTTTGACGCGGTTGCGATACATGTATATGTTGCGGTATCTCTTTAGACCGATTTTTTTTTTCTGTTGCGGCATCTCTTTGGAACAATGTCTATGTTTGTGTTAATGTTTTTCGAAATCGTTATTGCTTGTGACAGTGTCTCATGAAATTAGCGCCCCATTCCCTTGTACAGTTTTCCGAATTACAAAATCAGCGGCATTTTTTATGACATGAAAATAAAATGTATTTCTTTCAACAAATTACAAAAAATCACCGGTCTTTTAGAAATATCTACGAAGACGAAATCTGTTGGTCCTCAAATCTGCTCAGAACAAATCGGAATGTTATTTGGGTGTTGTTATGAACGGATTTTGCGAATACCAAACCAATGATTTGGAGAATTCGTAACTGTTGTAAATCATTGGAAAGTTGTTAAAAGTGTTCGTAAAACGCTATCAAAACATTCCCGGTGACAAATTTTTAACCCAAATTTTACGCACTCTTAATTACTCTGAACTTTATTTGATAGCTTGTAGGTTTAACGTAAAACGTATTTTGTATAGAATTAACAGACTAGTGGTGGAGTGCTTAGTCACTAAGAGCCTGATTAAGCACGGCCATTAGCCATTTGATTGTGTATAAAGTTGATTGATTTAATCTGGTCATTAGCAACTATGCACTTGGGTCTAGAAATATTTGTGAAATTTGTATTTCTTGATGTGTAACAACGATAACACGTATTTTGTATAGAATTCAACAGGCTAGAAATATTTGTGAAATTGTCTTTTATTATATCAGCATAATTATATCTTTTTCTATATTAGCATTTTAAAAAAAATGTACAAACTTATAAAAAAAAGTAAAAAAATACTAAAAAAAACACCACGTCCCATTTCTGATTTCAGGAAAGAGGTCGACCGGTTGAAGCGGTCGACCAAATCGTCCTCGTCCAACGAGAACAAGAACAACTCGAAGAAACTCAAGTGGTTCATGGGCACCATCCAGGAGCTGCGACAGGAGATCCAGGACATCAACTTCAGCAAGACGCTGCTGGATCGGCAGAACTGCCAGAACGACCTTGAAGCGGTGAGGAAGGACGTTCAGACACTCCGGCGCGACATGGAAACCACGCGCGCGGAGGTCACCAAAATCAATCAGGATGTGCGCATGCTCGTTCAGGACAAGGAGGAGAGAGAGGTGAGTCGAAATTTGTTGCTTTTTAGTAAGTCATTGAGGCGACATGTAGCATGCTTCAAGAAAATTTGAATTGAAATCAACATGGGACAACCATGCATGTACCAATTTGTATCACGCATCAAATAATTTATTTTTTATGCATACCCTTTACACAGGTAATAATACTATTGCATTTACGTGTATGATAAGGTGTACCTATAGCATTATGATTATGTACATCTAGTACAACTTCTCATTTTCTGTTTATACTGATTAAAATAAAGAGGTTAGTTGATGACATGGATAATCAGAACTATTACCTGCTGATGAGACCAAATAAGCTCGTAACAGCTGTCCAGATATGCTCTGATATATTCATGTACATCTAGTACAACACAAATCCGTTGTCTTTTTAAACTATCCAGCCCTCTGCAATGCCTTAATAGAATGACAGCAGTTGATTGACTTAATTTACTCGTATTAAATACTTCTAGCGCCACCGCCATAGCTATTATTATCATTACTATATTTATTTTATTTATTTGAAAAAAGGTAAGTGTGCTCTGGAACCGGTTTCTCATTATTCAGGTCACTTTACCTTTACATCCATGCCATTCCGGAAACGGAAAATTTCGGTCAGAATTTTCCACTCCGGCCGGGATTCGAACCCGCAACCTCCGGGTCAGTAACCAATGCTCTTAAAACCTGAGCCACGTAGGTCGGTTGTTATTATTATTATTATGTCTTTTTTAATATGAATAACACTATAACACAGCACAAAAATAACATTTCTCTCATTCCTCAGAATTTACATCATCACTTAATGAAAGACACAAAAAAACCTAAAATGACAACTAGATTGACAGCTGAAACTAATGCTCGCATGCTGTCTAGTGAGTAGGTATGTGCACGGACTGTCCTGAATTATATTTCAGTGACTGAATTAGAGAAGTCACTAAATTTTCTTCATTAGGTAACCTATTCAACCTTAGACGTCTGTCCAGTTGTAGAGTTATGTATGTACAATAATGTACATTGTAGAAGTCTGTCTCGGTAGCTCATTGGTAAAGGCGGCTCTCTGTGAATCCAGAGATTCCAGAGTTCGTCAGTTCGAAACCCAGCCGCGACATGACAAGTTTTTCTCCCATTTGGGATTTTTACCACGTTATGATATATATTGGGCTTACTGCTGTAATAATTTGACTTTAATAGTCCTAATCGGGCAGTATAAATAAGGCGATATTATTATTATTATACTCACACGCTGGTTCCCAATGTCTTCTTAGCGTAGGTAGAGAGAGATCTTTTCCCCTTCAAGGCTTTGTGAAAACGATCACCGAGACCCTTCTCGTTTTTCCAATCTTTATCTTCTGTTTGTATTGGCTACGAGTTCGATTCCCAGGGAGGCAGATAAAAAGCTTATCGCTTCACCTGTGGGGATTCTAGGAACAAAGATTACGACCTTATCTGGACTGCTTAGACACAACATATTCTTGCTCTCGGCTTTTTAAGCTTATTCTTGGAATTTTTTTTCCTAGAATTCAAGAGTACAATATTCTTGGAATAATTGAAAAGGTGTTGCATACACCAGTTCTCGTTCGCTCACCGAAGCTAAGAGAAGTCCAGCGAGGCCAGTACTTGGATGGGTGACCATTCAAAGTCGAACCCTTGTGATGCCGTCTATTTCCGCCCCACTCAGTCTGAGTGAGGTTAATTGGAATAGCTTGTTTGTGAGTTTCTAATAGCGAATGGAGGGTAAACCCCCGTCATGTTATATATTATGTATTTTTACGTTAAAACACACACAATGTCCTTTTTATTTTACACATCATATCCCGATAGCTCAGCGGCGGTTTGGTAATCCAGAGGTTGCGGGTTCGAAACTCAGCCGCTACATGACAAGTTATCCTCCCATTTACCACATAGTAATACGTCTTGGGCTTACTGCTAGAATAATGGGACTTATATAGTCTTAATCGGGCAGTATATATAAGGCGATATTATTATTATTAGCTAACTCGGTCTACCATTGCTGAATCCTTCCAATTCCGTCTTGCCTTATTTCTCGATAGGCCGGGTGTTCGGTGAACAAATGACAGTCTATGTGGCACGCGCGTATTTTAAAGCCCACTGGAAAAAAAATTAACACCGAAATAAGTTGTTTTATTTATTTTAACGCCTGCAAAAAAAAAAAAAAAAAAAAAAAAAAATCCAACCAAACTAAAACTGAAAGAAGTTGTCTGGACTACCTCAAGGATTTTGCCCGAATACATATCTGGCTTAAAAATATCGGACTATCTATCTCATCTGTTTTCTGCCTGACATCATAAATAAATTCACATTCTCTTTTTTTTTGCCCATACTTTAAGAGCAGGTGCATCGTATTGATTTGGCAATCTTGTCCGATCTCACTGAAGTACAATTTTGAATATTATTATTAAATTTCTCATTAGTTATTATTTTTTAATCCCAAATTAAAAAAAGTCTTTTTATATATACCTGAAATTATAGAGTGGGTGATCGATTTTTTTTTTTTTTTTTTTCATGGCTTAAGTCTTAAGTAAGCACTCTGTTCAGACAGCATTGCTAGTGGCGTTCTCGAGCTATGGCACATCGGATATACATAATATAAGATTTAAAAATCCAGGTGGTACAGTAATGATATATGGAAATCCAGGTGGCACCTGCCTAGCATTAAGGAGATGGTTTTGGTAACTTTGGTACCTATAGCGCTCTGATACGGGTTATTAATTAAGTTGCAAGGACCCATTGGAAAGTTTAAATTCGACTGAAATAGACATTGAGTTGTGTTAGTTCAGGGGCCCGTTCCAGAAACAGTCTCCACTCTCGAAATCTCCGAATCTCCGTTTCAACTGTCACATAAGTTGTGTAACACAACGCACGCTGGTTGGTTATTGCGTTCAAATTAATCAATCAGAGTGCGTTGTGTGACAGTTACAAATACGGCGACAGATCAATCTCGGAGGAGGTTATAGAGTTTTCCAAACACCCTGTTCTGGACTGAAACCACTCGGGCCTATGGGCAGTCTGTGATTTCTGTGAGAGATTAATTTCTGTCAAAAATCCTGACGGATTAATTTGGGCAGTCAGAAACGGTAGCGCGTTCTTACTGAAATAAGTATTTTTTGCAGAAGATCTATAGCACCATACACGCGATATTTTGTACACACGCACTCTCTACTATCTTACCTAGGCGAATATGTAAATATTCCTGCTACCAATTATAGCTACTTTGGATATCCGGCGAAAAACGGTTCTCGTAGGATCACCGCAGTTAAGCAACGTCCAGCGAGGTTAAGAATTCGTGATACTAGCATTCCGGCCCAACCCAGGCTGGGTGAGGTTAATGTGGGTAGCCGGTTTCTGAGTTTCCTGCAAATGGAGGGTAACACCCCCGAGTCTAAATCTTATTAATGTGAAACTTGTTGAATTTATTACATATTACATCTTTGTTTTATCCTTAACTTTCGATCTTTCGTGTCGAAAGTTGTTTACTTCAAAATATCCAAGAAAATGATATTTCCTCATCTTATACATACATATATGTACTTTCATCATATACTTTTATAATATACTTTCATCTTAATTATAACCACATATGCCACCCACCTCAAATTCAACACTCAAAACAGGAAGTTCTATCTTCACCCTTCAGTGATCAGGATTTTTATGCCGAAAATCTAAAATAAATATTTATATAATATTTTTTGCGAACCCAAAACCCGTCGAGCGCTGATTATGTTTTTTCATATTTAATGATGATGTACTTGTGGTAACTCGCTCGATTTTTTTTAAACATATTAATGGGCGAATGTAAACTCATATGAACATCGTAATGAATGGGCAGAATTATAACACGAACTTCAGCTGATCAGCTGATTAGATTAGAATAATAAATGTTTTAACACGTTTTAAATAGGAGGGTATCAGAGCATTAACTCTGGTGCTGTTGCTATTTAAACCCCCCCCCCCCCCACCCCCCTGAGATACTCAACTATAATAATCTCCGCCGACCTCCGTGGCTCAGTGGTTAAGAGCATTGGTTGCTGACCCAGAGGTTGCGGGTTCGAATCCCGGCCGGAGCGGCCGGGATTCGGTCAGGCATAATTTTATACTCTAAATATTGCACATTACTTTGTCCTCCTATTAAATATTATAATAATAATAATCCTTTCTGGCTTTCTCCATTTCTTAAGAATCTGATGTTTCTTAAGAGGTAATTTCTCAAGAACCTGATGTTTCTTAAGAGGTAATTTCCTAAGAACCTGAGGCCGCAAGCTTCAGAGTTTTGTTGGGATGGTATTTCCGTCTTGTAGAATTCTTTTCTTTATAATTTATACATTTACAGTACAAAATGAAGACCTGCTAATAAAGACATCTATAATAATAATAATAATAACAACAAGTCCATTCAGAACCCAGTCCGTGATCCAGCATCCAGCCCTGTGAGCTAGTCCTTGATAGCCAAGGTGTAGTCAGGTGATGGTTCTCGAGATATGAGCACATCTGCCCCTATTGCCACATCGGCCAACTGTTGTTTTTTTACTGGAATAGGAAACACGTTGTGTGTTGGGTACTTGGTTGATAATGTATGTTCTGAGTCGAAGAAATGAGGGTGTTTTTTATGCATAGGAACTCTACTATTATCCTATAAAATATATGAGACCTGTTTGACTGCTGGAGTAAAGGGACTTTTCACAGTCTTACCGCGACAGTATAAACAAGGTATATTCTATTCTAATACTATTTTTATTTTCAAACTGTGTTGTATGTGTTGTTTAGGTTGGTTTTGACTTTGGATTGGGTACTTTTAAAAAAAGATGAGTGTTTCACAGCCTTTTTTATTTGGTAGCCATGAAACAGGAGCTATAACTGTAGACGCTTGTGGTCTGTGTTGTAGCCTGTCCATCCCATAGTGTGTCTCCCCTCTGATGGGCAAGAAGTGACAAAGTACTTCCCATTCAGGTGCTGGGTCAACATGAGCGCACCGGAAGGTATCCCTTACAAATAAAATACAAACCCTTACAAATCTCTGTCGCTTAAAATTTTAATGTGCTCAAACATGAGGATTTTGAGTCCAAAGAAAAAAGCATTCAAAATGGCTCGTAAAAGAGAGCTACTTTTCCTGCTTCGGAAAATCTTGAAAGGTCATTTCTTTGTTTTATCTTTTGCAGTCGTCATTTTAATGTGTTTGTAAGAAGCTATGGATTAGATACCCCCCTCTTTTTCATGTACTAATGGTGGGGGAGGGGGGGGGGGGTTTATTGTGAGGCAAGGGAAAACTCAATTTACTTTTTCTTTTTTATTAAGTATCATAAAATGAAGTAGCGACCAAGTAAATTATTGGTTGCTACTTTATTTTATGATTGAGTGGTTGAGATACCTAATTAAAAAGGCAAGTGGCTATTGTTTTATTTCGAGAATTTGTACTGATGTGTTCTCGTTTTTCTATCAAACTTCAAGACAAAATCAGTATAATCCCACCCAAGTGTTAATTTAGAACACTTAATATGGAGAGGAGATAAAAGAAACTTTATTTTATTTCTTCCTAACAATTTATAAAAAATGGAGAAATTCACCGTTGGCTTAAAAAAAAAAAAAAAAAAAAAAAAAAACAAACGAAAAAACTTACCGAAAACTTTCTATACCTTATAGGTAGGTACCTAAGAGAAAGTAAAAAATAAACAAAACAAAAAACCTACCGAAAAAAATACTTTCTATACCCTATAGATAATAATTATAAAGTAAAAAAAAAAAACAAAACAAAACAAAACATTCACACCACAAACCGATGAGAATCGGACGAGAAAAAAAGTACACGCCCGGGATCGAAGTGGGAACCACCGACTGTGCTGCGCTGTGCTGGGAAAGAAGAGTTCTTAGTGGGAAACGGAATACTTTGAGTCCAGAGGGAACTAACTACACACAAAATAAAATACTTTGTAATTTGAATCTCACAGCTTAATAGTGGAAAAAAAATACACTGCCAATAAAATTATGGACACAATACTTCCTCGTGATTGGTTCACAATGTATACACTTGGCAATTTTGAGATTTTACACTAAATTACTTGTCTATCAGTAACATTTTAATCCATTCTTTTCAAATTTGTTTCATATGGCAGTACACCGTTTTTTCTACATTCTAGATTCCACATAAAATTATGTATCAAAAAGTTGGAGACCTTATATTTTTTGTTAAAAATTTCGTATTTTCATTAATATCAGAGCTCAATCATATTTTATTAAAAAATCATTACAAATACTATTTGTAACAAAACACTTTTACCCATAACACATGCAAATTTTCATCAAAATCGAGTGTACCGTTCACGAGATATAAGTGTTTAAGTAAAAAGTTAGTACCTAGTCAGGCGCATGGTCTCTATCAGCGAATGGAGGGTAACATCCCCCGTCGTGATATGACCTTGCAGATATCACTTTCGTGATATCACAACTACTCGAACTCGCTCTACTAAATCTACGCTGAAACCGGGACTTGAACCACCGACCTCCAGGTTACAAGTCCACCGCCTTATCTATCGACCTACTGAGGTCGGTTTCAATTTTGTAGGTGTATTCAAAACAGTCAAACAACAATCATTTGGAATTATTAAGAAGGGAATTCTGCGGAAACATTATGGCAAATCGTATTTCATTCTCTCGTGAACTCAACAGTTCCATGGGAAACGTATAATAAATAAGAGAATGAAAATTTTCATGCGAGATTCGATGAGAAAAATCCTCGGAGATTTTGTTCTTCTTCTTCTGTGCGAAGTCGTGAACTAAATTATCTAAAGACTATGCATATTAAAAATTCAAGGTACATAGTATAATATTTTAACATACTATTGGCCTAGGTATACGGATATACTTATAATTAGTATATCTCTGAATTGTTGTGAAGATATTAAGGACGTTCGATGAGAAGGATTTTCGCATTAATATTCCTACAAAATAATAATAATAACACTCTTTAGTGGAAGGTAACCACCAGGCGAGGTTAATGCTCAAAGCATTTTCTACCACCCAACCCTCAGAGTCTTATTTTTATGTGTGGTCACAAACTCAAATTAATGTGGAAAAATTCATGAACTGAGTGGGATTCGAACCAACGGATCCTTACGCAACCTGGTTTACCAGACTAGCGCCTTAACCACTTGACTACCAATGCATGGTTTTACATTACATTAAAATTTAATACATGCGATAGTACCATAAAACATAAAGATATAAATTTATAAATAATACAATTACTAGGTAAAACAAGAAATAGAAACTCATCACTCTCGGTGCTCGTTGATTTCAAGACGTTGAGATTTTTGAATTTCAACCGTCATTTCTGTGGAAAAGAAAATAACCGCCACTTCTCACCGGAGTGCTGCTATAGTTTAAACCTTCGGAGTACTAATTATGTTTTTTTTTTTTTAATCACGATCTGACAACGCTCGTTGTCCTTCATTATTATTAGAGTTTCTTCATTATTATTATTATTGTTGTTGTTATTATTATTATTCGTGTTTTTCTTGTTCTTCTTCTCTTTTCAAGAATAAACTTTTGTTGGTAATCCGCTGTACCAGACTTGCTTTAATCCCCTGAAACCCCTTTTTAGGTAACTTTTGGATTTTTTTTAGTGGATTCTAAAGTTCTAAAAGAAGAATTATAATCGAGCTTTATGAAATAAGAATTATAAAGCTCGGTTTTGAAGAAAATGACTCTCATTTGATATGGACTCCTTGCCATTTGACAAATGATAAGATTTATTGCTAATGTATTTTGTAATTATTTATTTTTTTCAAAATTTTGTGAAGCGATATCTTTTTGTAGAAAACATCGATATTATCTTTGTTTTATTTATAGACTTTAAGTTTAATTCATCTAAAATCTAAGAGGGAGATACCATTTGATATCAGAAATTTCAGGACTTCTAGGGCTGATTTAACGTTATTATTCTAAGGGTAAATTTCAGACAGATAAAAAACAGTGCTTGGGTTTCTAAAAAAGTATACGACCTAGGCGTGTACGGTGCTAAGGAGCTGCGGAACTGCAGCATCTCTAGACGAAAAAGAAAAAGAGAGGATTTTGAGAAGTCCTTTATTATTATTATTATTATAATATTAGATCAAGTTTTTTATACACATAAAATATATACATACATAGAAATTGACATTATTAAAAAAAATTTGATCAAGGGCGGTGCTAATGTCAACGGCATTCTCTTCCGCATCACCCTTGTGTGTTCCGGAAGATATAATGTCCTAGCTCGTAGACAATGAAAATTATCACACATTTCTAGAATAATTAATGCATAATTAGTATGATTCAATATCTAAATAGTTCGAGTAAACTAACTCAAACTCTTTAGATACTGAAAAAGCAACTCTATAAATCGCATTTTAGTCCGGTTTATGTGGCAGCACCCCCAGAACATTTTCCCACCGACCGCGTCTGATACTAACCATTCAGTACCCTAAATCTATCTTGTTACCTTAGCAACTCTGGTATCCAAAATTCCAAAACAAAGATCCGAATTATCGATCCAGACATCTTTTAATCCTCATTTCGAACTGAATTAAATCAATACAAGATAGATTTAAATGAGATAAAAGTACTGAGAGAAAGCCAACCTTGTGAGGGATATAGAATTGGTTTTGTTTGGGTATTGCAAATGTAGTTTTTTCAAGGATTTTATTTTATATTTATTTTATTTATGAAGAAGGTGTTTATATATTCGGCCTTTTTATTTTTATAAGGGTTGGGTGGAAGAGATTGCCAAAGGCAATAACCCTGTCCTTTAGTTAGGACATATATTTTTGTCTTACCTAATAAAGCATACTATTAGTAATAATAATGAAATATGTAGGTCCCACGAGAAAATAACTCAGTTTTTTTTTTTTTTTTTTTTTTTTTTTTTTTTAGGAATTCATTCCCAGTCCTTTGAAACCAGAACCAAAATATCTGGATCTACCTGGGTCCCAATTAAACCAGTTTTATTGAAGTCTTTTGAATGATTAGGGATTTGGAATTCCATCAGATATACGAGAATCTCAGAAGTTTTATTCAATCCTAGAAGACCTTTTTCATTTCATTTCATTTTTTTCTATTGAATCAGATTTCTGTTTTTTTTTTCTATTGAATGAGTAGATTCTGGAGTAGACAGATTTTATTTATTTTTGCTCTCGAGGTGAAAATGTTCTCATTCTCACATGCTTGTCCTTACATCCTTGCAATAATTAGAGAAGGAATGTCGATGGCGCTGTTGAATGCATCGTTTCTCGTAGGATCACCGACGTTTAAGCAAATTCCAGCAAGGTGAAGACTTAGTGATTGCTGGCATTCCGGCCCCACCCATGCTGGGTGAGGTGCATGTGGGCAGCAGGTTTGTGAGTTTTCTGCGAATGGAAGGTAACACCCCCGTCGTGATATGTTAAAAGCGACGTTAAACAACCTTAATAAAATAATAATAACTCCTTGTAACATAATATTACAAATAAATAACAATTCAATATCAAAAAATTCAATAAATATAATAAATTTTTAAATAATAATTTAAAAAAAAATAGTGAGGCAGGAGAGAAAGGTGAAGACGAAGGAAATAGAGAAGGAGGGAAGATAATTGAATTATAAAAAGATAACAAAAACTTAATAAGAGAAAAAAATAAAGGAAAAGAAGAGGTTGAAATTTGTATCTTAAATTAAGATCCACCGTTACAAAAATGAGAGTGGACACACGCCCCCTCTCACTCACTCTCACGCTCTCTCTCTCTCTCTTTCTCTCTCTCTCTCTTTCTCTCTTTCTCTCTTTCTTTCTCTCTCTCTCTCTCTCTTCTCTCTCTCTCTCTCTCTCTCTCTCTTTCTCTTTCTCTCCGCCCATTCTGTCAATCTCTCTTTCTTTAGATACCTCTAATTAGAAGAAATGGCTTCAAGCCCTAAATAAATTAAAGGCACCTCAAATTAGAGGTCTATAATAGGTGACCCCATTTCCAATAAAACATACACACACATCACACATACACACACAAATTGGTATACCTAATGATTATGTTGATAGTAAATATATGATTAATCTAATAACAAGAACCGTCTTTTAGCCAGCGTAGATGGCAGGTTGAATACACCAGTTCTCGTTCTGTCATCAAAGTTAATCAACGTCTAGCGAGGTTAGGACTTGGATGGGTGACCATTCAAATTTTACCCCCCGTGAAGCTAGCCCAAACATAGTCTGGCTGAGGTTAATTTGATGGAGGGTATCGAATGCCCTGGAATATCTAGAGAATATAGGATATAAAAAAAAACTTGATGGGGATACCTCTGATGAAATTTGGACTTTTAAAATGAAGGTAAGATAGATATCCTTATTTTTTTTAGGAATTTCTAATGAAAAATGAAATTATAAACTATTTGTATTAAACATAAAAGATATCCTTACTGTAATGTTTATATAATTTTTATCATGATATATCATGGTAACTTGATAATAATACCTAATTTACTTAACACCTCATTATCATGGCGAACCTCCGGACTGTGAGACGTCTCTGGGACCGTTTTGGAGATATAGATTTGGTCCTGTGTTTCCCATGGGTAAGGAACCCTGGTGTAGTTCTTATGGGTCCTCAGAGATCTCGAGATTCTCATAGAATCAACAGTGACCTTTCTGTCCTCACTGAACTTTGGGAGGTGTTTTTATGAGAGTTGATGGTGTTTTTTTTTTTTAGGGATTTGATGTTGTTTTTATGGGAGTTGACGTTGTTTTTTTAGGTGTTTTTATGAGAATTGATGGTGTTTTTTAGGTGTTTTTTATGAGAGTTAGTGGTGTTTTTTGAGAGTTGATGGTGTTTTTTAGGTGTTTTTAGGGCAGTTGACGGTGTTTTTTAAGGTGTTTTTATGGGAGTTGATGGTGTTTTTTTATGTGTTTTTGTGGGAGATGATGGTGTTTCTCGTGTTATTAAAAATGTTTTCTATCATAAGGATAAAGTTGGTGATCATTATGACTCCTTAACTCATAATAATAGGTACTTATATCTTTAGGTATTGTATATTTTCTGGCCCTACCCAGGCTGGGTGAGGTTAATGTGGGTAGCTAGTACGATTCCTAGAGAATGGAGTGTAAAACCCCCATTCTAATTAGGACGTTAAAACCAAATAGAATCGTTGGCGTTAGGAAGGGCATCCAGACATAAAAAATACGCTCCACCCTACCAACATAAAACATAAGGTTGAACAATGTCGACCTTAAGTAGGATTGGGAAAAAGCAAAGTGAAATAGGGCAGCATAAATAAGGCGATATTATTATTTCTCATTAGTAATTATTCAAGTTGATTAAGGAAATAAAGGCTGCATTAATTTACTCCTAGAAGATCTAAACAGTTCTTCTGCTCTCAAAAATATAAATTATGTTTCCAAGATATGTCATGCCTACTAGAACTGAAAGGTTCACTGAAGGAAAAAACAAATTTACATGATTGTTTTTTAATATCAGGAAATATATCTGATCTTTTGACCTATCTGTCTCATTCAAATCTCGTGAAAACCAAACATGAACTAAATGGAAAACGAAAATATTGCGAAAAAAAAGAATAGTCTCAAATTTGACCGAAAAGTTCGAATTTGCCACATGTAGGATACGAACCCACGATCGCAAGTCATGAGTCAGGTGTGACAAAATCTACCTACTTTCTTACTGAGCTGATCGGAAGGTAAACACCACGGCGACTCCATTAGAATGTTGTGGGATCGAATCCAGGCTGAGGTGTTTTTTCGTAGACGAAATCTTCAGTTTCGTAACTGGTGTAATGATATTACGGTCCTACCTCAAAAATTCTATTATTATTTTTTATCATTATATATATTTGTGGTTATCACTTTGGTGATGTCACCACTCAAACTCGCTTTTCTAAATCTTTACTGAACTTGGGACTTGAACCAGCGACCTTCAGGTTTTACAAGCCCGCCGCTGCCGCACCGTCAATCAAGCTACTGAGGTCGGTCAAAGTTCTAATTTGATTACAAAGATCGAATTTGGTTTGATATCCAAAAATCTATCATTTGCAACTGAAAGTTTAATTTCCTGTCTTTCCAAAGAGATTGTTTTTAAAACCATCAAAAATCTATTATTTGCATCTAAAAATCTCATTTCTTGTCTTTTCAAAGTGATTGGTATGAAATCCAAAAAAAATATCATTCTCATCTAAATTCAATTATTAGTCTGGCTGGGGGACTATAAACAGGTAATAGACCAGCATTGGCTTGGTTCTGGGGGCCCTTGTCAATTATTAGCCTCGTTGTAAAGCCAGTGGTAGAAGTGCCGAGTCTTTCCTCCACTGTCTGACTACCATCGTTCACGATGACGCCACCCTATGATGATGATGATCTAAATTTTATTTATTTTGTCTTTCCCAAGTTAGTGATTGTTTAAAAATCCATCAAAAATCCATCATTTGCATCTAAACTGATCATTTCTTGTCTTTTTTAAGTGAATGTTAAAGTGTTTTCAAATCCAAGAATCTATCAATGGCATCTTGCATTCCTCCTCGGATATCGGTTAAACACACAATGAGTGATTTGTTTGCTCGTAATGCTGGCATTAGCATTAACATGAGCGTGTGATAATCTCCCCGACTGGTCAAAAGTTCAATCCGCGCAGGTATTAATGCCTATCCATTAATATCCGAGCTTGTACACACCGCGAGTGTAAAGTTCTCATGGCCCGACAATTAGGATTGGGACGGATCGGTTGTTATATGACGCGAGTGGTGCGTCGCGCCAAG
The DNA here is from genome assembly GCA_024516035.1 of Bactericera cockerelli. Classification (NCBI taxonomy): domain Eukaryota; kingdom Metazoa; phylum Arthropoda; class Insecta; order Hemiptera; family Triozidae; genus Bactericera; species Bactericera cockerelli. The sequence goes on from CM044959.1 coordinate 5,363,558, forward strand.
TACTGCTGTGTGAGTTGGAAATCAGTCCCGCCAAGTAATAATTAAAATTATAACACTCTTTTGTGGAAGGTAACCACCAGGCGAGGTTAATAGTCAAAGCATAAGCCTCAGAGAATTATTATTTTGTAGTCACAAGCTCAAATTAATGAGGAAAATGCATGCACTGGGTGGGATTCGCACCAACGAACATTAACCATTTGACTACCGATGCATATGCTATGGGAGGTAGAAATCAGTCCCGTCAAATACTGCTCTGTGAGTTGGAAATCGGTCCCGCCAAGTAGTGCTGTTATTATAATAATCATACTATTTAGTAGAAGGTAACCAGCAGGCGAGGTTAATGTTTAAACTGTTTAAAGCATTTTCTACCACCTAACCCTGAGAGTCTTATTGTTATGTGGTCTGGTCACAAATTCAAAGTTTGAGTAGTTGTGATATCACGAGGTTTATTAACACAAATGTGATAACTTTTTTTTTCTCTTATAATAAGGTTTCTTTACCCAGTTCTCTTATAATAAGGTTTCTCTACCCAGTTCTCTTATATCCAGGTTTCTCATATACCCAGTTCTCTTATATCCAGGTTTCTCTTATAGACAGTACTCTTATATCCAGGTTTCTCTTATACCCAGTTATCTTATATCGAAGTTTCTCTTATACATATTTAGTTCTCTTGTATCCAGGTTTCTCTTATATTTAGTTCTCTTATATCCAGGTTCGACTGAAAATTTTTAAAAATCTCTTGGCTCATCTCTTTTCCATGTATGTGTTTGGTCCTCTCTCTCTCATCTAAAGATCACCTCCTCAGACTTGTGGACCTGACACTGATTTGTGAAGACGGTTCATTTTTTTTATTTTTTTTTACAAGAGCATTAACCCTTGTCTCCTTCAGGTGGATCTCATGAATAATAATACCTATTATTAGTAGTAGATATTATTAAACACTTAATTAGATATGTAAAGGCATAATAAAATATGACGGAAGAGAATGCCAATTTGTAAAAATTCTGACTTATCACCAGGAAAAAGAATAGAAAAACATATATAAACATATTATGTCACAACAAAGGGGCGGGGTCATTGCCTATGGCAATCTCTTCCACCCAACCCTTTTGGGTTGAATTCTAAAGATAATTCCGTCGTTATATGACCATAATAATTTAGCTAGTTCAAAGTGCCGTTAAAACCCATTTTGTTTCATAGTAAAAAATATTTTTTTGTGATATAAAAACCTTTTCAGATACAAAATCAACACCCCAAAACAGACGTTTAGGCAACGTACACATAAGTTACCCACAAAGGGTTAACTTGGTTCGGAATATGGGAACCAACATTTAAGAAGACCATCGAAAAAAAAAGTCAAATTTTAAATGTGTTTGATTTTGAAGACGAAAAAGAAATCATTATAATCATTTTCTAATTTGTCTACATAAATAATCATCTCCGATATTCCTCCAACTTTTTTATATTTATTTATATAATATACAATTATACATATTTTGTATATATACCTATTCCTCCAACCGATCGAACACTCGTGTGGGATTTTTTTTGAGTCCGAAGAATAATATTTGCCTAAACTTAATTTGTTTTTTTTTTCATACCTATTTATATTTCAAATGAAAAATGACATGTCCATATTTCGTATTTAAAAATGAATATCCTACTTTGAGCGTGGTCCTAATTAATTGATTTTTCTGTACGTGAGGTTTTGTGCCCGCCTGCATAAGGCAATTTTTTATAGCTGTAAATATAGGAGGTTCGTTTATTAGTGTTTCACACATAATCAATATCCATTTGAGTCTTCTAGTGAGAGAGAGAGCAGTGCGCTTTGTGAGAATCGTATGTTACTTCCTCAGACCATGAAGGCGAATTGTAAGCAAAAGGTCGACTTGGTAAAAAAAAATGTTGTTAATTTAATCTCCCTTTCAAATGCACTCTGATTGGGTTATTTGGGTTAACAAAACACTTCTAAATATTTTTTTGTTGTTGATAATTTTCAATGTTTTTGTAATTTAACCGTGTACTTTTTGTATACATATATTTGTATTCTGTACTTGTCTGTTTTTTTACCAATTTGTAAAAATTCTGACTTGTACATGTTACCGAGCTCAGTGGCTTGATCGATAAGGCGGCGGACTTGTAACCTGGAGGTCGGTGGTTCAAGTCCCAAGTTCTGCAATGTTATAGTAAAGCGTGTTGGATTAGTTGTGACATAACGAAAGTGTCTTCTTCTTTTACTCTGACTTCTCCCGCTCAAGCAGGGTCGACGTTGTTCAACCTCATGATTTAGGTTGATTGGTTTTATGTTAATATGATAACGATAACTTAACTTATTTTGTAGTTTTATGTGTATAAACAATTTTTATATAATTATGTTCTTCTAATAACGCGTTTCATAATAACAATAATAATGGCAAAGTGTGTAACAATCAATCCTCAACGCCCTTCCCCTCTTCTGGTTTTCAGAACTCGGTGGAGCCCATCCTTCCCGACCCCCGCTACCGCAACGGCAAACTCTTCCACCCAACCCTTATAATATACAGTGTGTAACAATTAATCCTCAACGCCCCTCCCCTCTATAGTGTGTCTAACAATCAATATTCAGTGTGTAACAATAAACCCTTCCCCTCTTCTGGTTTTCAGATCGAATTTGATATAACTCTGGATATAACTATAATTTGATATAACTAAGAACACACATAGCTTTACCCCCTTAACGCCCCGCCCCTCTTCTGGTTGGTTTTCAGAACTCGGTGGAGCCCATCCTGCCCGACCCTCGCTACCGTAACGGCAAACTCTTCCTCAAAACCAAGCACCGCCTGGAGAAGGAACAGCACAGCCTCGCCCACCAGATGAAGACACTGGCCGCCCTCAGCGAGGAGATGCAGGGGCGGCTCAGCACCCTGGAGGAGGGCGCACGGGCCGCCACGGGCGCCCTGGTCAACATTACCAAGCAGGTCTCGGGGGTGGACCATCTGCACAGCAGCATGATGGAACTGCTGGAGTCGATTGAGACCATCGAGAACAAGGTAACTTGAATTATTTGTTATATTTTTTTTTTTTAAGATGAGTGTTTCACAGCTGTTTTTATTTTGTAGCCATGAAACAGGAGCTACTGTAGACACTTGTGGTCTATATGTGGTCTGTGTAGCCTGCCCATCCCGTAGTATGTGCTGGTTCAACACGAGCGCACCGGAAAGTATCCCTTACAAACAATTGTAACCAAATTAAGGATTATTATTATTATCTGACCTGGTTGCAGGCGTTTCAGTGAAACCCTTACAATTAACACTGCGACCTACTTAGATCTATTGTGACCAGTTGATTCTATTTGGTTTTAACGTCCTGACTGACATAGATAGTCAGGACGGGGGTTTTACCCTCCATTCGCTGGGAATCGTACCAGCTACCCACATTAACCTCACCCAGCCTGGGTAGGGCCGGAAATGCCAACCTCACGTGTTTGGATGGAACAGAATTTTCGTCGAAAAGTCTGCTCCAACCGGGAGTTGAACTCGGGAACTCTGGACAACGGACAGTAGTCACAACCATTACGCCACGGAGGCTGGCAAAAAATTAAGGATACAAATTTTTGTCGGCACGAGGGATTGAACCCGGGACCTTCCGCATGGCAAGCGAGTGCTTAACTACTGAGCTAATGGCGCGCTCTATGTTAGGTATATGTAATATTTTATATAAAACTGGAGAAGGAACAGCCTCAACCACAAGATGAAGACACTGGCAGCCCTCATTTAAATTTTCACAGGTGTGTGAAAATTTAAAGAATCCTAGTTTTATATAAAATATTACATATACCTAAGGTAACTTAAAATTCAATGTCCTGTTAGCGTAGTGGTCAAGGCATCGCGCGTCGGTTTGGTAATCCAGAAATAGCGAGTTCGAAACCCAGCTGGGAGGTCATATCCTGCCAGCTGGGATTTAATGTTATCGTCCATTTAGATTTTGATCACACAATAATAATAATAAAAACTCTGGTAACCCAGGTAGCTTAGGGATGCGTTGGTTCGAATCCCACCCAGTGCATGAATTTTTCCTCATTTATTTGAGTTTGTGACCACATAACAATAAGACTCTGAGGGTTAGGTGGTAGAAAATGCTTTGAGCCTTAACCTCGCCTGGAGGTTACCTTCCATTAAAGGGTGTTGTTATTATTATTATCAAATACTTTATTAGATACAAAAACATAATTATGTACAGTACAAATAATTATTATAATTAAAAAAACATTATAAACAATAAAATGGGGGAAAAAATAGGAAAATATACGCACATGTTCTAACTGAAGGGTGGGGTTATTGGCACTGACAATCTCTTTTAATTATTTTTATTATGATATAATAATAATATCGCCTTACTTATTTATTCTGCCCGATTAGGACTATTAAAGTCCCATTATTCCAGCAGTAAGGCCAACGCATATTATTATGTGGTAAAAATCCCAAAGGGGAGGATAACTTGTCATGTCCCGGTTGGGTTTCGAACCCACGACCTCTGGAACCTGTGGATTCACAGAGTGCCGCCTTTACCACTGAGCTACCGGGACAAACTTTTAACCGAGTTTTTTTTCCCCTCCAGGTGGATCAGAACCTGCCCGTCATTCAGCGGGAGATCAGCAAGCTGGAGTTCGGAGTGGCGCAGATCAATGCGACGTTGCAGATTGTGAACGAGACGAGAGAAAGCGACGCCAACTATCTGAGCAAGGCGACGGCCGCTCTGGCAACACTGTCCGAGAAGGTGGAGGCCAACAATATTCTCACCCAGGCATTGGTGAGTACCTGTCTGTTAATTGTGATGTTGCACTGTCCGAGAAGGTGGAAGCCAACAATATTCTCACCCAGGCATTGGTGAGTACTTGTTAATTGTGATGTTGTTATTATTATTTTTTTTTTTTTAACATATTAACGGGGTTAACCCATGTTTCATTATGTGCTACATATTGTTAGTATGTAGCACGCATTATGTAAGATAGATAAGATAAGATAGGATATTTATTTATTTGTAGTAAAAATTAAATTTTTGTTACAAGGGTTGACATAATTTGAAAATAAAAATTAAATGGTAAAAATTACAAATTAATAATATGTGATTTCTACATTATCTACATTGATTCCTTGAACTATTAGCCTTTATTTCTTTTTTAATTCATCCATTTCTAATAAATGCTCTTAAACGTAGAGCACCTGTAACATAATAGTAAATACTGTTCATCTCCTTTCTACTTTTTAATTGTGATGTTAATATTATTATTATTATTTTAACATATTAATGGGGTTAGCCCATGTTCCGTTATGTGCTACATATTGTTAATATGTAGCACGCATTATGTATGAATAATAATAATAATATCGCCTTATTTATACTTCCCGATTAGGACTATTAAAGTCCCATTATTCCAGCAGTAAGCCCAAGACATATTATTATGTGGTAAAAATCCCAATTGGGAGGATAACATGTCATTTTGAACCCACGACCTCTGGAGTCTTTGGATTCACAGAGTGCCGCCTTTGCCACTGAGCTACCGAGACAGACAATAAGGAAAATAAGAATAAGAAAAATAAGAAGGAAAATAAGAATGGAATATTAGAGAAGGAAACATAATATTGTAATTACTTCAACACACACCACTAACCGTAGAACAATTGATTTTTATTTTTTTTGTCTTATCACGGCGGGGGTGTTACCCTCCAATCACGGGATACTCACAAACCTGCTACCCACATTAACCTCACCCAGCCTGGGTTGGCCCGAAATGACACCAGCATCACGAATTCTTAACCTCGCTGGGCAATGCTTAACTGCGGTGATCCTACGAGAACCGGTGCATTCAACAGGCCACGACGTTGGCAAAAAAAAATTGAACCTTTACCTTTAACATTTTTTTTTTTTTTTTTAATTTTACGTTAAAAAAGAGTTCCCAGGCATAGGTTACATGGGAAACTCGAGACCAGGTCAAGTCACTAATATGTGGGAACCAACCTCCAACTCTACCAAAACCTACGAATTCTACGATTTCATAAATAATAATAATTCGAGAATTTTGAGACCCCAATCAATTCTTGATGAGATTCATAGGTCGCTGCGATCTTTGATTTTCGTTTTTTTTTCACAGAGTATTTATTCTAATAAATAATATTCTCATGGAGATTCTATGAGGCACCAAAAATACTGGCTCGGAGCTCTCCATAAATTGGACATCTCTTAATAAGACATATTCGATCACAATTGAGTTCTCGGACTTTTAAGAGTACCAAATTAAGTCAGCGATAGCCTAAGGGCTTTTGAAAACGAATGGATAGATACGCAGGGTAGAGGAAATAAATATTATGTTGCGAGCGGATTGATGGTGTGATTTATTTTTTATCCTTTTTTTCTTTTTTCGCATTCATGCTTTTTCTGTTGAGGAAGGTATGGATGCAGGGTAAAGGAAATAAATATTATCTTACGAGTGGATTGATGGCATGATTTTTTTTTTTTTTTTTTTTCTTTTTCTTTGCATTCATGCTTTTTCTATTGTGGAAGGTATGGATACAGGGTATAGGAAATAAATATTATCTTACGAGTGGATTGATAGCATGATTTATTTTTATCCTTTTTTTCTTTCTTTTTTGTTCTTCGCATTCATGCTTTTTCTATTGAGGAAGGTAGAGATCACTGTTGGTACTATATTATTGTTGAGTTCCTTATATGTGGGAACATATTGGTCTTTGTAGCTAGTGGATGACCGACCCCACTCAGGCTGGGTGAGTATAATTTGAGCAGTTAGACTTGATCGAAAGATCTTGGAAGTATTGCGTTCGACTTGAAAGATGAACAAATAAAGAAGAGCCAATTTTTTTGTATCGATATTAATTGAAATTCGTAGTCAATATGATGTGAAAACCAATGCCTTCAGAACACCGAAGTTAAGCGACATCCAGCGAGGTTAAGACTTGGATGGGTGACCATTCAAATTCTAATTCTCGTGACGCTGGCTTTTCCCGGCCCCACTCAGGCTGGGTGAGGTCAATGTGAGTAGCAGGTTTGTGAGTTTCCTGCGAATGGAGGGTAAAACCCCCGTCGTGATATGACCATGGCAGTTGAAAGCGACGTTAAAACCCCACTTAAAAAAAAAAACCAATGCAAACCAAGATTTCTTGCTTACGTGTGCCTATAATATAACGCATACTATTTCAACCAAGTAATCTAGAGTTACGATTTTATTTTTCTTATGTTGGTTGTAATCTATTATATCTGCAAGCACTATTATGAAAAGAGGGGGGAAAAATTCGACAAAACAGTTTCTGAGATTTGCGCCTTACAAAGAATGTATTTAACAGACGGACACAAAACCAAAGTTTCTCAGGAGATTATGAAACGTCCAGAATTATGAAAAAATTGAAATCGGAGCAACAAGAAATATTATTTTTACAAAAACGAACACAATACTTCCGATTTCTAATATTAGAAATTTCTCGGAAGTAAAATTGAGATCGGACCAAAAAATATTTTTTTTACAAAAACGAACACAAAACTTCCTCCGATTTCTAATATTAGAAATTTTTCGGAAATAATATAATTAATAATAATAATATTTGGTCTATTATCTGTTTAATTCTACTAGTTTAATTCTACTGATCTATGTTATGTTTATTCTATCATTTTGTTTTATTTGACTTTGTAATTTTGTGTAAGCAATTATTTGCAATAAAAACTTTATTTATTTATATTTATTTATGTTACAGAGAGTTGGTCAGTCAGAAATGCCGTCTCTGCGGAGCAGACTGGGGCTGGATGAGGACAGGAAGATGTCGGCTGAGGAGATAATGAGGCAGATGGACACTATCCACGAGGCTTACATGGAGGTGGTGGGGAAACTGCCCAGTGGTAAGTGAAGCCCTTTTTTTTATACTTTTTTTTTTAAAGGTACCTAGTTGTGCCCAGGAACTGCTTTCGCATTACTTCAGGGCACTTTACCTTGCCATCCATGCCATTCCGGAAACGGAAAAACTCGGTTAAAATTTTCCGCTCCGGCCGGGATTCGAACCCGCAACCTCCGGGTCAGCAACCAATGCTCTTAACCACTGATCCCCGGAGGTTGGTTTTTTTGTACTAGTCAATTTTTAGCGCCATATTGTTTTAGACTCGCTGGGGGACATTAAGACAATTTTTAGACGCATATTGTTAAGTTTTGTTTGGCTGGGGGACGTTAAACAGAGAGAAGACCAGTGACTCGCTAGAGGACTATAAACAGAGAACGGACTAGTCAACCCTAATAAGCCCGGCTTGAAACCTAACCAGCCTGGATTGTTAGGGGTTTCAAACAAACTTATTAGGGTTTTTTTAATAATTAGTCATTTAAGATAAATGTGAAACACATACTTTGCATATATTTATTCACAATAAACATTTGATTGATTGATTGATTGATTGGTGGTCATTCGCACCGTTTAAGTTTAGATCTTTCTAAATAAATGAGATCTCTTAAGGTGTAACATTAGAGAGTCAATCTTGTCTTTGCTATCCCCAGAAGAAGGAGGAGTGGGTGCAAATGAGCGAATAGGGGCAAGAATAGGGCAATCGAAGATGTGTAAAACCGTTAGTAGAACTCCACACTGACAATCAGGGGCTTGTTAGGTTTGAAACATCGGTTTTGCTCAATCTCTTATACTACACTTTACATATTATATAGGCACGCTAATTCGACAAATCCTTTATTTATTTACACTTTATCTTTTAAACTTAACAATATTTACAAAATAATATATAGAAAAAAATTAAATTTAAATTTACAATTGTCTTGTAATTCGGGGCGAAGTTAATGCCTCAGGCATTCTGTGCCACTTTTAGAACTTCTGTCGACAATCCGATATTCGTACCAAAGCGAGATTGATAGAACCGGCCATAAAATGCTTGGTTTCTCAAACTTAACCCTTCCATTCCTCTCTGCTTGCAGGCTGCGACGGTCACACGGGGCTCCAGCTGATCAGCGTGGGCAAGCTAGTGCTGTGCGACCAGCAAGGCTGGATGACGATCCAGCGGCGCATCAACGGCGTGCAAGAGTTCAACCTCAAGTGGGACGACTACGCGCGAGGCTTTGGCAACCCTGAGAGCGAGTTCTGGCTTGGCAACACCGCACTGCACGCGATGACGTCACGCGGCAACATGTCGCTTCGAATCGAGTTCGTGGACATCTACGAGAAGGCGTGGTTCGCCGAGTACGATTCGTTCCGAGTCGGCTCGGAAGCCGAGGAGTTCCGATTGGAGCTGTCGGGTTACCATGGCAACGCGAGCGACGCCATGACTTTCCAGAACGGCATGCAGTTCTCGACGATTGACCGCGACAATGATCTGAGCAACAGTCACTGCGCGAGCAACTACGAAGGCGGCTGGTGGTTCTCGCACTGTCTGCACGCCAATCTGAACGGCAAGTTCGATCTGGGCCTCACCTGGTTCCACGTGGAGAAGAACGAGTGGATTGCCGTCGCCCGGTCGCAGATGAAGATCAGAAGACGGCAACACTCGTGAATTATCTTGCCGTCGCCAGGTCGCAGATGAAAATCAGAAGACGGCAACACTCGTGAATTCTCTTGCCGTCGCCAGGTCGCAGATGAAGATCAGAAGACGGCAACACTCGTGAATTATCTTGCCGTCGCCAGGTCGTAGATGAAGATCAGAAGACGGCAACACTCGTGAATTCTCTTTTTCATCTTGTTGGAAAAAGTCTCATCATCGTGTACCGGTAGCTCAGTGGTCAAGGCGGCACTCTGTGAATCCAGCGATTCCAGAGGTCGCGGGTTCGAAACCCAGCCGGTACATGACAAGTTATCCTCCCCTTTGGAATTTTTACCACATAATAATGCGTCTTGGGCTTACTGCTGGAATAATGAGACTTAAATAGTCCTAATCAGGCAGTATAAATAAGGCGATATTATTATTAAAATTTAAAGTTAGCAGAAAATTCTGTGAATTTTAATAATTTTAATTGATTCACCCCATAAAAGTACAACAGATATTGTGCTTCTAGTAAGTAGTCCTGAAAATATTCCCTAGAAGTTATTTGTGAATTACAAAGTAAAAACACATACAATTCAAATGCTTCTATTATACTCCAAAGATATCTCATTAATGTAAAAAAATGTTTTCTTTTAAATAAAACATATTTTTTTGTAAATAACAGTACCAAGAGTAAGTTGTAATATGGATAAAGAAAATATGAGAACATTAATGTGTGACACTAACAAACCAGGTTTTTTTTTATGACACAATTTAGAGCGTGCAAATGCTTTGACATTATGAGAGAGAAACAACCATATTTGTTGTGAACTGTCCTTCTACTGGGTTGCCCTTAAACACAGTATAAAATTCAATCAATTATGTCATTGAATATTATAATAATAATAATAGAAAATCTTATAAGGGCACAGTTTAATAAGTAAAGCTATTATGCCCAGAACTATTTTAAAAATAACCTACTGGTCTAAGGGGAGAATATCTGTCTCTGAATCTCCAAGATGCAAGTTTGATTCTCACTCATAACAGTTATTCCAAAAAAATTGATTACGACTCAGCTGAAGTTATCCTGTTGTCAATTTTGGAATACAACCTTAGCTCAATTTGAGTGACAGATTTTTACGTCACTCAAATTTAGGATGTAAAAAGATTTTTTCTCTCGCAAAAAGAACGAAATATAAAATAAATAATAAAAAAAAATCCACAAACTTTACATCTTACTCCTGTGTACCATATAAGTTGTATAGTTTATATTATCTGCAGGGTAGTCTTAAAAGATATCCTTTTTTCAATTACCTCACGCTGGACTATACGTTTAATTTAGTTAAGAATAAGAACAAATTATCATGTTAATTAATAATGAAAATTTTGGTAATTTAAATTGTGTTGAGATTTGACAGAAGTATCCAAGCCCCGTAATCTCAACATTTTACAAATAATACAATATGACTGTCTATAAATTCCTGGAAGTCTGAACACTTGGTAGGTAGAAATTCTACCTAGCATACTTTAAATTTCATACTTTGAAATTGTTGTTGTTATAGCCAGTTTGGCTACAGCTGGTGGGGGAATGATTGTCTCTAGCCTCGTCCTGAACCACATATTGCTATGTGTGATCAACCATCGTGAGGACTTGGACTTTTTCTTTAAAGAGCATTAAACCCTTGGGAAACTGCAAGCTAGTCTGGCTTGTAAGGGTTGGTTAGTCTGTTCTCTGATTATAGTCCTCTTTGAAATTCAACTTTCTTTATTTACAGAACTTTTCTTTTTTTTCCCCCTCTTGTAATGTAAATATACATTTAAAATTTACTTATCCCCTTTTCAAATTGTACAGACAAAATATTTTCAAGTCAAAATTTCACAGGAAATTATTGCTAGGATTAAGTATACGCTTGTGTTATTTTCAGGTTATTTTATATTAAGCAAGGCTGTGATAGGAAATAAGTTTAGCATTAGGTATCTCTGCTACTTAAGTTAATGCAAATCCTATTTCAGGAATAGGTTTTGTTTTATTTAATTTTTACGATTTTTCGCACTGAAAACAAGTCAACTAATCAAACTATTTGTAAATATTTTGTGCACAAAATTTCGTTTCGTTGTTGAAAATAAATAAAATTGTGTTTTTCTAATAAAATTAAACAGTTGTTTTTTTTTTATTGTACCTTTTAGTTATATCTGTTAGAAAAAAACATTTCGGGATAATATAAACTAAAATGTTGTATGAATCACATGCTACCTAGCCCATTAGAAACCAACCAAATGAGATCAACTGACCACTCACCAAGCTGTATCCTCAATGGAAAATAGTTAACTTCATTGATCTTATGAGACTCATATATTTAACAAGACATTGACACTAGCTACACTTGAGTTATTTTACAGAAAAAAAAATTGGCTGTAGGATATTTCACCTATGATCCTGGATTGTGACTACCAATTTGTTGTTGCCATACTACAAAAATATGCACATTATGAAGGTACCATATGGCATTGGCTACCAGTCAATCAAAATTGATCTATTTCCTGGATTATTACTACCAACACAATATTGTTATACAAAGCAGTGAATTAATTAATTTGGGTATTTCTATCTATCCACTGCCCGTAGCTTCTTTCTGTGACTCTTCCTCTTCTTTGAGTTTCTCTTCCTTCTGCTTTTGTATCTCTGCTGCTGCTTTGCTCCTGTTTCTCCAGGCGTTCATGTAAGTTCTGTGGTAGATTGGAAACAGTCCAGCCAAACCTGTAAGCAAAGAAATTTGGAGTTTATATGTTATAAAACTCAAAATGTCTGAGTCACCAAACATTATTTTTGTGCTTACAATAATCATTATTAGAAAAAAAGTTACCATAATAAGATTTAGAAACCAAACTTACATTAGCCATTCTTATTAAAAAAAGAAAACCCATAACTAGCCCTCTCTGCCTTAAGCCAGCCAGCCACACACATACATACATGTATGCCTGTGGTTGTCTTAATGATCAATAAAAAATGACACTCACACATAAAAGAATCACATCAAATATGATTTTTTCAGTGGGTACTGAATATGAGTGGTTCTCATGATATCCAAATGACAGGGCTAGAAACACTAGATCACCTAAAATGCTAAAGGTGATTGTACTAGCAATTTGACTACAGTTATACAATAGGTAATGGGCAATTTTACTGGCAAAAGTGTAAAAAAATACTTTCCGATCATTCTGAAGTTACAACTTACCAAAGAGCTCTCTCACAGGATTACTGACGTGTATATTGGGGGTACCCAGCCAATGCCGTATTCTTTCAATATTTAAACTGACTAGTTTCTCATTGTACTCATTAGGGACGGGTTCAAAAGTACCCAGTTGTTCGATTGGTTGATCATTTCTCATCATTCTGGTCTGTAATTAAAGAAGAAAAATAATGTAACCAAAAACCAATAAAATTGTAAATGATAACTAAGCGCCCTTCTATATAATATACACTACCCCTGCACTTGTGAAGGGCGCCAAAATAAAAATTAATTAAATGTGTATCTTTTTAATTATTATATCAAAAAATATTTGAGGGTTTTTTTTATGATGAATTGATTTGAACAGAACCCAATTTCTGTCTTTTAAGCTTGTTAAACATTATTAAATCACTAGCTTTCTGGATGTATCCTATAATATTACTCCATAGAAGAGCAAACCCCTAACAAGCCAAACTATTATCAACTGACCCGAATAGAGACCATCAAAACAATTTGGCGTAGCTCACACCACACAAACCTTGTTAGCTGGCAGTAAGATGATCAGAGTAATACAGTCAATGATGATAGCAATCAAGAATTACAGTATTAAGAAGCGCCGAAGAAGAAAAAAAGAAGAAATATCTACCAGCGTGTGAACTGCGTCGAGCCACGTTTACGCCCCTAGTCTGCTCAGTAGATGGAGTGCTTGCCCCTCAATTTCAAGCATTTATCACAATGCTAACTGAAAGGCTAGCTGATAAATGGAAGAAAAGTTATGCAATCCTCTTAGGATGGGTACGAGCCAAAATTTCAATTGCTGCGCAGCGTGCAGCAAGTATGTGCATAAGAAGAGCAAGGAGAAGATGGAGGAGTGGAGAGTCGTTGTTGGGGTATGAAGATGGGATTGATCATTGGAAAAGAGAGTAGTGACAGCGAAGAAAATATTTCAATTGAACGTTTTTAAATAAAGAATTACAGAACACTCATAATGAAGTCTACAGCGAAATGCTTGAAAATAGTGATTTAAGAAGATCAAGAAACATAAGACTTTGTCAAATGGCTAAAATGGACTTGTGTGAGAGATATGTTTGATATAATCTTGAACCCAATTCCACATTTGGCCATTTATTGATTAATGTAATCTTTGACTTTGTGGAAGTCAAAGATAGGTGAAAAGTTTACTGTATGAAAATGGAGCAGCCATAAATTATTATATCTTAAATTATAAATTATGTAATCTTAGCTACTTTAGTCCAGTTCAAAAATATTCCTGACTATTATATTTTGATGTCCTACAATTTCATTAGAATGTAATAGATCAATTTGAAATGCTTTAAATCAAAATAATATGCAAGATAAGCCCCAGTAGTCCAAGTGAGGGACCATCATACTTGGAAGTTTAACCTTGTCAACATTTCAGTTCAATATCTTTCTAAACTTACATGTATCACTACAATGTGAAAGAATGGTCTGTTTGTACAGCCATATCGGGCAAGACGGATAGACTTGTTTTTGGTCTCTATGAACGGAGCCCCTCCACTGGCCGGATGAAACATTTTGAACAGAGCTCGTGGCATGATTGTGTTGGAAGGACTTTTCTACAGTCCACTGCTGATCTGTAGGAGTTGAGAACTGGGCACTAACTAGGAACTAGGGTCAGTCACTTCAATACAATGCAAATATCATCTGAATAAGGGTCAAACCATTTTCCTAATGGGATTGTGCTGGACTGTACGGAACTCGATTAATTAATGGCTTTTTTTATTCTTAATTTTATATGGATGGAATGAAAACTGAGTAGGTATTTAACTATTTTAGATAAGACTTTCCGAAATTTCCAAATCAAATTGATAAGATTGAAAAAAATTGAATTTGAATTTTCGTGAACAATTTTTAAAAAAAATTGAGGTTAGTTCTTGCTCTATTGCCGTTTTTTTCTTTCGGACATATTGCCGTCGTTGAATTTGCGAATTGTAAAAAAAAAAAAAAATCTTCCCTAGATAAAATTATTCAATTGATCACTTCTTGGCTCATATAAAAATCAAACCATACAAAATCGATTAAATTTTTCAGCGTTATGATCGTTACAGAAGAAACGGTTTTTTTTTCAATTAATTTTTCCCATTTGTTGATACAACCATGATCCGCCACTAGTGTTCGGCAATCACACCGGCAACGATAAAAAATCAGAATATTCGCGGGAATTTTTGAAATTGGATTATTGATAAAAAGTTTCTTTTTGATAAAAAAAATTATTATCCTGAATTTATGGAAGAGTGAAAAAAGAGGAGGCAGAAAGATAAGAAAAGAGTTAGGAAACAGAATTAACTGTGCTCCTGGCTCGCGCTTTCAGGGCTCAGTTGCCTTTGTACAGTTCCTTTTTCATCATGGCATCTTTTGACCCCAGGGTGTTCAGAGTTAAGACTGACAGTCAAAAGTTAAGGACCATAATTGATGCTGAAGGGAGAGAAGTGATAGTGAGTATTCATGCACAGAATTACGTAATGACCCCTTAGATTTTACCTAAAGAGTAAATATTAACTGAAAGACTTGACAGAGTTCTAAGAAGTTGATTTTAAATGGGTCATTGTAGGTAGTTGGGCTGGACAAATCAACTAAAACCACCTGCTATTTTTTTTTTTTTTTTTTTTTAAATATATATTGTTGCCCCAAGTATTGGTAGTAGTAATGATTAAGGCACTGGTCCAGTAATCAAGGTAGTGGGATCCATTAGTGTTGGTGTTGCTCACTACTTAAATAATTAATCTGATATTTTACCACAAGATAGGATGAAAAACAAGCTGCAAAGTTGGAGATCTAAGGAAAAAAGTTCAAGATCTAAGTCATTCCTAGATGTTAATAGTCATTTTACCAAAACTAGTCTATTCAATGTAACATCAATACTAGGTAATTAAATAAAATTAATCCCATATTTTCCCACCAGGTTCAAGGTAGAGAGGATGAAGAACAAGCAAAAAAGTTGGATGAAATAACAAATCTCCTTGTAGCTGCTGGCTATTTCCGTGCTCAAATCAAAGGTGTCAGCCCATTTGACAAAGTGGTGGGTGGAATATGCTGGTGTATTGACTCGTGTAGTGTGGACATAGATGCCGAGCTGTTGTTCCAGGAAGACATGTCCATAGGACAAAAAATGTAAGATATATTAGTAGTTGTTAAGGAGGTATAAAATATGCACAACAGGTATGTTATGTATTAGAAGAATTAATTAATACAAAAGTCTAAGGGCAACCAATTAAGTTTACCTGTATGAAGAAAACTCTGTACTGAAAGTAAGATTTGAGACTGATTTTCTCAGAAATATTATGAACAATCCATTATTAAGTCTCTTCTTATGTTTCACTTTTATGAAAGTAAATGAAATGCTATTTACCTCTGAGGAGTTACTTTCGGGTTTCATGATGTTGTTTTACTTTGAATACAAGAAATACTTCATGATTACGTTGTAAAAAAATTGTAATACCATTGACCCCTTTCAGTATCTTTCTAATGCCACCAAGGTGGCTAATCTTCCTTAAACTAGACACAGATTAGTAGCCACTAGCTGTAACAACAACAGCAGTATCTTATATTACTCATTTTAAACTCACATAATCTCTTTAGAGACATTTCGCATTTACTTATCGGGTCCCGATAATCAATCCCCATAACGATAAGTTTATCGGTTTCGTGTCTCGTAGGAAGAAGATTTTTTTACATTTCGCATCATCACGATACCCGATAACGAATATTCTAAGCGCCTCTACCGGATATTCTAAGAAAGCTTTTCTTCCAAACAAAACAAATATTTTTGAAATCTAAATTTTCAATTCATTCTCTTTTCGACTTTTGTAGGTAACTATGTTCTGCTTTAAATCTATACCTATATATAATAATGCCAAAGTTAACAGTGAATCACTCATTCATCTCGATTTCTCAGCACTGGTATTGATTTTATATTGTAGATGGGCAATACAAAAGGATTTTATTATATTCTAACAGGGGCGCCAGCCGCGGAAGAAAAAGAGAATCCTAGAAAGTGTGTGGTGTGTGTGTTTGTCTGGTGTCTGTGTGTTGTGTGTGTCTTTTAATTATTTTACTATTGCCAAACCTTCTCTGTAATTACTATTATCTAGCCAGCTGATGGAGGGTTCTTTAAGGAAAGTGGGGTTGATTTGAAGACGCTCAAAGAAATGCAGTATCTCCTTGCTTATTAAAACAGAGAGCCTTTCCTGGACCAGCTCCTTCAGCTGACGTTTTTGCAGTTTAGGATTTATGATCCTAGAATTCTCTGAACTCTCTGTCTCTGAGCCTGCGCGTATCTTCTCTGCCATTCTGGATTTTTCTTCGTCAGGAATCGTGGCGTCAAAGAAGGCCAGGCCAACCGTCTCTGCATTTAAATTGCAGAGGTGGTTTGAAAATTTGGTCAAACTTCTGTCTGCTATTTCTTCATCAATAGTCTCGTACTCTGGTAGGAGCGACTTTAAGCAGCAAAATGGTCGCGGTCGCTAGGATCGGAATTACACCTTAAGAGACTCTGCAACATTTTGAAGTCTTGCATAGGTGCCAGCTGGGCCTTAGGGGCATTAAACCACGCTTTGCAATATACCCTAGGAATCGTCAGGATTATGTCCAAGCGCTTCCATCGTTGCTTCTAGTACTCAAGTGGCATTTCTGTCAGTCATCCCACACCGATCCAAAATCAGAGATAGCTTCATGGTTAGAAATTCCCTGGTGCCTCGCATTTTTTTGCAACCAGAAGGTCCAGGAAGTTCTTCGCTATCTTGAGAAGTGAAAATGTCCATTTACATTACATGTCTACCTGTTAGGAGTCTCAGCCCCAGAGTCTTATAAGAAAAATAAAACTTCTTTTCTAAAAATAATTATGGTCAAAAATAACAGTTAGAATAGAGTGGCATGTATTAGCCGTGGGTTGCATTATATAAAAATGATACCTACTCTCGTTTTTGAGGGAAAAGGTGCCATTTTGCTCGCTCGGACTAAAAGTTTCTAAAGAGTAAAAGTTTTTGACCATAATTATTTTTAGAAAAGAAGTTTAAAAGTGTCCAGAATATAAAATAGTCAAAACAATGTAAGCTTTCATTTGAGATAAACTTAAAGACAAAATACTGAGCCGTTCCGGAGTTACGGCTCCGAAGCCTCGCTCACCAGCCAAAAATCGCGATTTTTCCAAACTTTGAGCGCCTAGCGGCAATTTATTTTAATATCTGGATAGACTGCACACTTTGTAGGGTTGGTAGATAAAACATTCTGACATTGATTTTTTAAAACTACCCTAACTGTGCATCTTCCAAATGATCCATTATGGCAAAGTCCAATTCATCATCATTTATTTCACCTATCTTATTCAGAAAAAAAAGTGCTTCTTCAATTGACATAATTAAACAGAATATAAAAAAACTGTTAACACAGATAAAACAAAAAAAATGCAGATAAAAGAGAAAAAATAATACCTACTTGCCAAAAAAATCTTAAATTTATCAGAATTAAAATGTAAAAATTAATTCTACTGTAGGTATGTAAAAACTGAGCACGGAGGTTTAGTATTACCTATATTTATATATTTTTTGAAATCACGCGGTATTTTGAGTCAAAAATTTCTTTATCGTTTACGAAGAGAGAACCCCATAATCCACTCGAATTATGGGGATCCCGATAACCATAACCAAACTCCGATAATTTTTGTCATGCGCAGAGACGCAATTTCGAGACTTTATCGTTATGGGGATAGGTTATCGGGTCCCGATAACTTTGCGAAATCTTACTTTTCCCTCAGATCTCTCACAGAAAAAATTGTAGTGGTGCTACCAGAAATGAAATGTCCACATAGCATAGAGCCACATCAGATTCAAGGTCTGGATTTTATTCACATCTTCCCAGTCCTTCAAGTAAGACTTTTATTTAATTTAAATAGAAAAATATTTTTTTTTTTTAATAATTTAAACAAAATAATTTGATTTTTTTCTATGAGTAGAGAGTTATCTCGGAAACCGTTGATAACCCTAACCTCCCCCACCCCTCTCCAATTTTTTTTTTAATTTTTTGTAGCCACATAAGTACACCATTTTTTTGGTGTAACTTTTTTTTTTAAGTGGGGTTTAACGTCGCTTTCAACTGCCATGGTCATATCACGACGGGGGTTTTACCCTCCATTCGCAGGAAACTCACAAACCTGCTACTCACATTGACCTCACCCAGCCTGAGTGGGGCCGGGAAAAGCCAGCGTCACGAGAATTAGAATTTGAATGGTCACCCATCCAAGTCTTAACCTCGCTGGATGTCGCTTGGTGTAACTTATGTGGCTACATTCCCCATGTAAGACAGTACACAAATCAATACTTACCTTTACAGAGGTCTTACAAAAAAGTCTATTGATTCCACCCTTATACAAGGAAAACCAATGCTAAGTCATAACTCAAGTTCTCGATTATGTCTATTAATTTCGCCCTAACTGTGTTAGTACGTAATAGCTTCAGTGTGTTGTGCCTCCTTTCCTTTAACATTTACATTTTTTCCACAGTGGCTTGTCAAGAGAGCAATGGAGTCAAGAGAAGAAAGACACGAGTATCTGTGTTCCCTAGCCGTCAACAAATTCTACACCCAGTTCAAAATGAAAGACCCCAGCAGTCGGCCCAAGTATAAAGGAGTCGCAGCCATCATTGAGAAATACAAAGAAGAAGCTAGTAGTCAGGGCAAATCCAAGCCCAGTGATAAACTGCTCCAGTTTGTGGAAGACAGCCTGCTCAATACAGAGGTAATTTCAGAGTGGATCCAATTAGCTGATTGGCGATTAGCTCAGTGGTTAAGCACTCGCTTGCCATGCGGAAGGTCCCGGGTTCGATCCCCCGTGCCGACAAAAATTTGTATTCAAATTTTGGTTACAGTTGTTTGTAAGGGATACCTTCCGGTGCACTCGTGTTGACCCAGCACCTAAATGGGAAGTATTGTGTCACTTCTCGCCCATCAGAGGGGAGCCATACTACGGGATGGGCAGGCTGCAACACAGACCACAAACGTCTAAAGTAGCTCCTGTTTCATGGCTACGAAATAAAAAAAGGCTGTGAAAAACTCATCTTAAAAAAAATATTAGCAAATAAGCATACTTCATAGAATACCTTATTTAAAAACTTGAACATTTTCTAACAGCTATTTCCTGAATGAAAATCTATTTTCCTTACACTCAACAGTGCTACACTTATCTTCCCAGATCGAGAGTGCACTGGAGGAGACACACCGGGACAGCACAATGCAAGCGGACGACATCATATTTGCTTTCGAGAAATATTCCACCGATTCGGACTCGCAGCTGAAACTCGAGAAGGAGAAACTCCAAGTGGAACTCAACCAACTCAGAAACAAGAAGCTCAAACTCGTAGAACTGATCGCCGCGAGCAAAACCCGCACAGAGGAGCTCAGAAAGTTGCGCAGCACCAGAGTGGAAGTGGCCCCGGAACAGAGGGACACAGCGGAGAAGCTGAAAGCGCTCTATCTGACCTACGAAGGGCTGAAGGAGAGGGAGAAGCAGTTCAAGGAGGACTGTAAAATGCAACTGGCGGAGCTGCAGAGAAGTTTAGAGTGAGTGAAATTAGAATGAAAGTTTAGAGTGAGTTTTTTTTTTTTTTTTTTTTTTTTTTTTTTAATAAGTACTTTCTTTATTAATTCAAAATACAATTTGAGGTAACAATTTAATACATACATAAATATATACAAATGAAATAAAATGAAATGAAAAATATGAAAGTTATTATAGCCCTTTCAGCATAATGCTGGTGTTGGGCTATACAAACATGATGACAATAAAAAATAAAAAAAAAACCTATGGAATGAGTGAAATTAAAATTAAAAATATGTGGTTCAAGACGAGCCAACTTTGAAATAAAGTTGGCTGGAGACCATCATCACTCACCCCTCCAACTGTAGCCAAGCTGGCTATAACAACAATAAAATTAAAAATAGAAAAAAAATTCAATAATTAATTATAGCATCTATTGAATTATTTCTTCTTCTTCTTCTTTTTTTTTTTTTTTTTTTTTTTTTTTTTTTTTTTTTTTCATACTTCATTATCCACTTCAAACATTCCTGCTCCATCTTCACCCCCCCCCCCCCTCTTTATCTTCTTCCGCATCATCAGTCATTTGCAGAAGATTTCCTTCTGAAAAGGTTTCGAGGATACACCCTGTATTTCCTCTTTGAACTGCCAAGGAAACCCGCTGGAAAATTTTCTACCAACTAACCCTTAGAGTCTTATTAGTATGTGGTCACAAACTCAAATTAATGAGGAAAAATTCAAGTACTTAGTAGTATTCGAACCAACGAATCCCTACGCTATCTGGATTACCAGACTAGCGCGTTAACCATTTAACTACCACTTTGTTTGAGGATAACATTGATTTCCACGTCGAACAGTTCTTGTTGAGTTTTTTGGTTTTAACCCAAATCAAGAATACTTCCGATTTCTAGCGCGTTAATGACTTGACTACCAGTAAATTCCTCTATTGTCCTCAACCGTAGGGACTCAAGTGACACAGAGCAGGAGGAGGCATCGGATCTCAAGACAGCAGTGGCGGAGCTGAGCGACAAGATTGTCCTCATGAGGCGGGAGCTGGCCCTCAAGGCGAGATCAGTGGCGGTGCTGGCGAGGAGAATAGACCAGGTGCCCGGGCGAGATGAGCTGGCTCAGTATCAGAGGCGATTTCTGGAGCTGTACACTCAGAGTAAGTCTGGCTGGGGGACTTTAAACAGGGAGAAGACCAGTGTCCCGCTAGAGGACTATAAACAGAGAACAGACTAGCCAACCCTTTACAAGCCAGGCTAGCTTGCAGTTTCCTAAGGGTTTTTTTTTTTTTTTTAAGTGGGGTTTAACGTCGCTTTCAACTGCCATGGTCATATCACGACGGGGGTTTTACCCTCCATTCGCAGGAAACTCACAAACCTGCTACTCACATTGACCTCACCCAGCCTGAGTGGGGCCGGGAAAAGCCAGCGTCACGAGAATTAGAATTTGAATGGTCACCCATCCAAGTCTTAACCTCGCTGGATGTCGCTTAACTTCGGTGTTCTGAAGGGAACCGGTGTATTCAACATGCCATCGACGCTGGCTTCCTAAGGGTTTAATGGCTTATAAAGAAAAGTCCAAGTCCTCATGATGGTTGATCGCACATAGAAATATGTGGTTCAGGACGAGCCAACTTTGAAATAAAGTTGGCTGGAGACCATCACTCACCCCTCCAGCTGTAGCCAAGCTGGCTACAACAACAATATGAGGTTGAACAATGTCGACCCTGCTCAAGCGGCATAAGACAGAGTAAAAGAAGAAGATATGTGATTAAAAATAATAATGTATCGTATGATTTCAGTTGCTGCCAAACACAAGGAGACCAAACAATTCTACACTCTCTACAACACATTCAATGATTCTTACTCCTATCTAAGTAAAGAACTGAGTCTACTCAACTCTATACTAGACAACTATCCAGAGTAAGTATTGCTATGCCTCACCCATCCTGGCTGGGGTCTGAACAACACGATTCCTACTGCTATCTGAGTAAAAAACTACTCAACCCTACACTAGACAACTACCCAGAGTAAGTATTGCTATGCCTCACCCAGCCTGGCTGGGGTCTGAACAACACTATTCCTACTGCTATCTGAGTAAAGAACAACTCAATACTATACTAGACAACTACCCAGAGTAAGTATTGCTATGCCTCACCCAACCTGGCTGGGGCCTGAACAACACGATTCCTACTGCTATCTGAGTAAAGAACTACTCGATTCAATACTAAACAACTACCCAGAGTAAGTACTTATTACAGGGCATTACTCACGGGTAGAAGAAGACCCTTACGAGTTTTTATTATTGTTACTATTGCTTATTTGTCAGCTTTCTGTTTTTAGTTACTTCATTCTGTTCATAAATTTGGGATATACAGTAGAAATCGTTTATAACGAACTTCAAGGGACCGGAAAGATTTGTTCCTTATAGCCGATGTTCACTATAACCGATATATCGCCTATAAGGAACAAGTTCACTATATCCGATATGTATCGCTTGTAGAGAACAATGTACGTTATAAGGGAACTTCGTAAGACATGAAAAATGTACAATTATGTATGAATGTAGGTACAATCATAATCCACTAATTCAAAATCTGAAACAATACTAACTTTGAGGTGCTAATAAAATGATCTAAATTAGACAGGTCACTCATCTACTCCTTGACAAAGACCTGCATAACTAAACATGGTTTCTGTTTTACTCACACAGCATCAAAATGAATTTTGTACGTTATAACCGATAGAAAGTAGCCACGGGACTTGAAAATTTGTTCGCTAAAGCCCATATTGTTCCTAATAGCCGATGTTTGTTATAAACGATACCAATGTTAATTTTCCATAAGACTCCAAGGGACCGGAGATTTTGTTTGCTATAGCCGATTGTTCGTTATAAACGGTGTCGTTATAAACGATTTCTACTGTATTTGTTTTTAAACCATCGTCCATTATTTTCTGATTTTAACCCATTCACTCCCCCAGGGCCATGCATTCCCAGGCGTCCAAAGAACAGTTCATCAACCAGCTGGAAAACATCATCGAAGGCGTGCGACAGAATAAATCCAAGGTACGTAGCGGTTCAGTGCCGACCTCAGTAGCTTGATCGATAAGGCGGCGGTCTTGTAACCTGGAGGTCGGTGGTTCAAGTCCCGGTTTTAGCGTATATTTAGTAAAGTGAGTTTGAGTAGTTAATAATAATAACACTCTTTAGTGGAAGGTAACCACCAGGCGAGGTTAATGCTCAAAACATTTTCTACCACCTAACCCTCAGAGTCTCATTATTATGTGGTCACAAACTCAAATAAATGAGGAAAAATTCATCCACTGGGTGGGATTCGAACCAACGTAGGGATCTGGTCTGGAACGCACTAGTCGGGATTACCAGACTAGCGCGTTAACCACTTGACTACCAGTGCACTTCATTTTTTTGTTGTGATATCACGAAAGTGATTAACACAAATATGATGACGCAGTGGTTAGGTAGGTACTCGAGTATTAGGATGTTCTGGGTTAGGTTCTCATAAGTTCTTGATTTATGTTGGCAAATTTGTTGGCGTATTTTCTTTTCTAAATGAAAACATAACAAAGATATTATCCACTATTACTTCTTACTATCTTTTGAGAAATATTCATACCAGCCAGGAATCAAACACTTTGTGTCTCAAATGACCTTGACTTCAGAACCCTACCAATCCAGGCTACCTTGCAGTTTCCCAAGGGTTTATTGACTTCCAAAGAAAAAGCCCGAGTTCTCACCATGGTTAATCGCACATAGAAATATATATTTGTATTGTACATAATATGTCCATTTATGTCTAATAAAAGTGTATAATGATGTGTTTCATAACGAGTTTTATAGATGTGTTTCATAACGAGCCAACTTTCCACTTAAGTCTTAATTTGGCTGGAGACCATCACTCCCCCCAGCTGTAGCCAAGCTGGTTACAACAACAACATCAACCATTTACTTATCCTAGTTATCAACAACAACAAAAAATATTAACATCTACATATTATATTATATAACACCAAGAGTCAACAATAATTATTATGGAGCAACAATAAGATCTTTTCAAATCCCAACTATGCTAAATAACATTTCAAAATCTGAGAAATATTTTAAATGAAAATAAAATGAAGAAAGAGATTAAAAAATATTTGATAAATTACAATAATGAAATTTAAATCAATATGGAAGACATAGAATTATGAAGAAATGATTTAATTAATATATATTGTAACATGTACCCTATCTCCCGAAAAGTACAAGAGTACTTAAGAGGAGGTAGATGATGTGACATAGTATGAAAATATGAATAAAAACAATTATTATTATTATATTTCCTTCCCCCAATTTCCAGGTTGAGCAGCGCAGAAACTCTGAAAAGTTCCAGAGGGACCAACTCAGCAACCAGCTGACTTCTCTACTGGAGCAACAAAGGCAATATGTGATAGCCCAGCAACAACTGAGCACAGAATGTCAACACTATGAAAGTCTACTGAAGCAAGCTCATAATTCTGCCAGTTAATAGTAGCTAATGGACGCTTCAACTCAGCAACCAGCTGACTTCTCTACTGGAGCAACAAAGGCAATATGTGATAGCCCAGCAACAACTGAGCACAGAATGTCAACACTATGAAAGTCTACTGAAACAAGCTCATAATTCTGCCAGATAATAGTAGCTAATATTATATTCCTGCCCTACTGGGGATCGTGCAAGCCTAGTTCGCTAAACCATCCACGATGACTACGTGGGATAAAATCTTAATACACTCACCGGAAGAATTAACCGGACACTTCCTGTTTTCCCCTTTAACACCGTGTATTTCCATGCGGCTGCAAAAGGTTGTAACTTCTACTGTAGATAACATTTTCCGATGATTTTTGTTTTGTATAAAAGAAAACAGATTAAGGATTTAAGCTCATTATAAGAAAAAAAATCAGGAAAAATCATTGCAACTCCATGGAAAGACAAATGTAAACTTGCAAAACACAGAATTTTAGAGGTGTTTTATTTAGAACACACTCAGTTCACTGTTTTATTTTTATCATTCGATTTTTCTTAAAAATACAAAAACCTAAAGATTTCAATTTCAACATGACCTACTAATACAAGGATTTAAAAAAAAACACAATTCATTGAGGATGTTTCAAAAATCTCAAAAATACGGTAAATTGAAATTTTAAATTTTTCTTTCCATGAGTTGCAATGATTTTTCCTGAATTTTTTCTTATAATGAGTGTAAATCCTTAATCTGTTTTCTTTTATACAAAACAAAAGTCATATAAAAAAGTTATCTACAGTAGAAGTTACAACCTTTTGCAGCCGCATGGAAATACACGGTGTTAAAGGGGAAAACAGGAAGTGTCCGGTTAATTCTTCCGGTGAGTGTATATGAAAATAGTAGCTAATGGATGGACGGTTGAGCATTTTTCTTTCACGAATGGTGGGGAAGCTAAACATTTAAGAAAATGGAAATATTTGGAAAAACCGAACCTGGAATTTTTTTTTAAAATAAAGAAAACGCGGCTTAAGTGTGTGATGTTTTATACTGTTTTCTCTCCTCTGTTCACTTATTTTTTTACCTTAAGTTTATTTGAACAGTGAAACTGGAACTTCACTCTTTATGAGGTTATGTTTATGTTGCATGACCACATATTAATAATAATAATAACAACACTCTTTAGTGGAAGATAACCACCAGGCGAGGTTAATACTCAAATCATTTTCTACCACCTAACCCTCAGAGTCTTCTTATTATGTGGTCAAAAACTCAAACTAATGAGGAAAAATTCATGCACTGGGTGGGATTCGAACCAACGGATCCCTACGCTACCTGGATTACCAGACTAGAGCGTTAACCACTTGGCTACCAGTGCACTGTAATATTCAACATATTGTAGAGTGAATATTATTTTATCTAAAAAAATTAATGCTCTTTTTTACTGTACCTGTTGATGTAAATATGTATGTACCTTATAAATAAAATTTTATGTATGTACCAATGTACCTGTAATTGTAAATATTTAGTCCATTTCTTTATTCCTGTTTTGTTACCATTTTTTTTTTTTTTTTTTTTTTTTTTTTTTCAAACAATTCCAATATTTTTCTATAATTTGTAGACCCGAATTAATGAATGTGGCTAAAGTGGAGACTTTCCAGCGCCGATGGCGCGTTGAATGCACCGGTTCTCGTAAGATCACCGAAGTTAAGCAACGTCAAGTGAGGTGAAGGCATGCCGGCCCAATGAAGGTTAACACCGCCCCCCGTCGTGATATGACCATGCAGTTGAAAGCGACGTTGAACACAAATTATAAAAAAGAGACAGTTACTATAGTGTTGTTGTTACCATGGTAACAGCCAATCACATTTTTTTATAAAAAAAGATCAGTGTTTCACAGCCTTTTTTTTGTAACCATGAAACAGGAGCTACTGTAGACGCTTGGGGTCTGTGTTGTAGATTAAGAATACAATTGTTTGTCCGCACGGGGTATCGAACCCGGGACTGGTCAATTTGTCCATTCAAAAGTAGTTTAAAAGTTACCTACACATGTGTTGTAGGTACCCCTTAATTTCATTTTTTTTTTTTTTTTTTTTAATGGCAAACATGTTTTATGTTTTGCTGTTAGATTTTTGTAATTTTTTTGCTTCTTGAACAAGAACTAACCTGAAGAGAAAATGTGTTTGAAAAATAAAAACACCGTTTTCAAATATTCAAAATAGTTCAAGAACAATTAATAATATAATTTCACCTTTTTTATTAGAGTTTATTTATAGTTTTTTTTTACTGAAATTATAATTTTATTTAAATATTATATTCGTACTATAGCATGATTGTCACTAACATTAAACAATTCACAACACCTAGCTAGTGGCTCCTCAATAGAAGCCAGCCCACGCACATCCCACGTCTGAGCAAGTAATTGTACACAAAAAAATTTCGGAAGTAATGCAGTTGATCTGTGATATAAGAGATCTGGATACAAGAGAAACCATGTTATTAAACCTAAGCGGATGAGCAAGACTCTGGTTGTAAAGCCTCCTCCGTAAATAAACAAAAAAAATTAAAAAAAGTAAGCGTCCCGAAAATAATAATAATAATATCGCCTTATTTATACTGCCCGATTAGGCAGTAAGCCCAAGAGGAATTATTGTGGTAAAAATCCCAAATGGGAGGTTAACTTGTCATGTCCCGGCTGGGTTTCGAACCCGCGACCTCTGGAATCTCTGGATTCACACAGTGCCGCCTTTACCAATGAGATATCGGGAAAATCTATATCAAGCGTCTATATCAAGCTGTAGGTACCAGGGTCTGGGGCGAGGGTCGAGGGTATAGGCCAGGGTCCTCGTTGCGACCGCGCACTAAAACACGCACACGACCCACTCAGTTTCTAATTTAAAACAGTCAATCGTGGGTTAGGCGTGGGCTGGTTTCAATGTTCTGAACGGCCGGCTAACCCATGACACAAGGGTGAAATCAATATATTGAACGGAAATGGTAAGTAGTAGAGGCAGGAATTTGATACAGCAAGGACCGCACTTGCTTTTTTGTTTTAGGGAAAAAAAAGACTCTGCGATGATCTACGATTAAGATGATTTTTTTAATATCATTAAAACTGGGGTCATATATTTAATTTTCAATTTTCCAACTCAAAAAACACCTTTTTAAAGGTGTTTTTCTATGACGTGTCTCTAAGAGCCAAAAAAAATTTTATCGCTTCACACCATACAGTGGAACTTGGGTATAATAGAACCCAAGGGACAGAGCAAAAATTCCATTATAAAGAGGTTTCTACTATATTCGATTCTCTATTAACACATAAACAATTAAACAGGTGACACAGGGACCTGGGATTTTCTGTATTATTACAAAGATTTTTATGAAACAGGATGAAAGTCTAGTTTCATTGCCAAATTATAAAACATGCGGATTTTAGTTAAGATAGTATAATGGAAATTTGTGCTAATCACAATCGTGATATCACAACTACTCAAACTCACTTTACTAAATCCACGCTGAAACCGGGACTTGAACCACCGACCTCCAGGTTACAAGTCCGCCGCCTTATCGATCAAGCTACTGAGGTCGGTTTAAGATAGTATAATAGTGCTTTATTTAGACTGTCGGCTCGAGACATGGCGTCCCATTACGCTAACAGTTTTAAGTCAGACACGCCCTAAAGTCGGAGTTTCAACCAAACTCAGTACACTATAGCCCAAGTTAATAATAATAGGTACTCTTTAGTGGAAGGCAACCACCAGGCGCGGTTAGTGCTCAAAGCATTTCTACCACCTAACCCTCAGAGTCTTATTATTATGTGATCACACACTCAAATTAATGAGTGAAAAATTCATGCATTGGGTGGGATTCGAACGAACGGATCCCTACGCTACCTGGATTTATCAGACTAGCGCGTTAACCACTTGACCACTAGTGCGCGGTGCAGAGAGAGTCTGGCTTATTTTAACCCTAATCCTGTTTTAGAATTCAGCCCTTAGTAACTTTTATTAACATTTGTCATTAAATTTTGAAAATCTTTTGCCAGCTCTAAGAGTTGAACAAATGAACACCTCTAGTCTGTCCACATGTTCCAAGAATCAAATCACTGATCATGTTTCGGAATTTTGTTAGAGTAGTTGTGGCCCTCATTCCAAAAACCACACTCGCTCTCATTATCCCCAAATCTCCCTTTTAAAACGTCACACAACGCACTCTGATTGGTTCATTTGAACGAAATAACCAAACAGAGTGTCTTGTGTGATGGTTGAAAGCGAGATTTGGGGATTAACAGTGTCAGAAAACTTTCTGGAGTGAAGCCCTGGTAAGCTAAAGTGTCGGAATTTGTTTATATCCACTCTAAATGTCTAATGAACAGCAAAATTATAAAACTACGCAAAGATGGGGGAAATTTTCGTTAATAGGGGTTCCAAAATGTTTGATATTTTGATCTTATTGTACATAGGACTTTGTCCGTAAATACAAGGTTGAGGGTAATTATAATTACTAAAAATCTCTTTGAAAAAGTTTGGATACCAAAGTGAAAAAAGTTATCATATTTGTGTTCACCACTTTCGTGATATCACAACTACTCAAACTCGCTTTACTTGAACCACCAACATCCAGGTTACTAGTCCGCCTTATCGATCAAGCTACTGAGGTCGGTTTTGTGTGATATCTATCACACAAAACCCCGGTTCTATCAATTTTACGAAAGTTTCGGATTGGAAACGCTAGTTCAAAAATGATCCGTCAAGTTAGCGCTAGTGTGCCGGTATCGAGTGACTCCGGAGATTGTAACCGAACCGAGGCGAGGTTTTACGAAACCACCACAATAGTGATAACTTGACGATTCCTTTTGGAACTAACAATAACAATAACACCAATATCGCCTTATTTATACTGCCCGATTAGGACTATTAAGTCCCATTATTTAAGCAGTAAGCCGCATTATTCTATGATTCAATCTCCCGAAATCTATGATTAATGACATTGTTGTCACAGCTATTCGCGGTTCTTGTAGTATAATTCATAACCACCTGTTCAAACCATCCTGAAAATAACCATCGTCATTCTCTACCCCAAAACACAAGTAACAAGAGTATTGAGTCTTAAGGCAAGCATCGATAGTGATGTCACTTGTTTGTGAATAAATTTTACTTTCTTTTTCTCTCTATGTGATAAAAATCCCAAATGGGAGGATAACTTGTCATGTCCCGGCCGGGTTTCGAACCCGCGACCTCTGGATTCACAGAGTGCGGCCTTTACCACTGAGGACAGAATTTTGTTACCAAAAATTGTGAAGAATTTTGGATTTTTCCTGTTTCAAGAGTTGTTAAACCCTTTGAAATAGACCTGCCAGCTAGTCTGACTAGGCTTTATGTTCTTGTTAGTCTATTCTACCCGCAAGGGTGACCAATGTACACATAGATAGGTACCAATGTAATGGCAGAGTCGATCAAAAGCCAAACGATAGACAAGAGAGCAATATCTAATTTAAAAACGAAAAACCCATAAATTCCAGACCACTAACACCATTTATAGCCACAAGTTCGGAACCCCTAATCAAAACAAAACATAAAGACCTTGTAAATAAAAAGCAAAATAAAATGAAATAATAAAATTAAATTTCTTTTACACAAATTTATTTGTATACATAAATAAAGAACAGATTTTAAATAAAATAAAAAGATAAATAAAAAAGTATACATAACTTTCTAACGATCATTTTAATTTTTTGATAAATTATTTCTTTTCTAAAATAACTGAAAATAAATATACAAAGAGATAACAGGGGGAGATTGCATAGAGAATTAATAAATTATACATTATGAAAATTAATTTGAGAAGAAATTATTGTACAATATGGAAAGGTGATTTTTTTTTATCTAATTTATACTAAGTTTTCATGAGATGAACCAGCAAAAATAAAATTAAGTACAACCGATGATAATCGGATGATAATTTTTTCTAGTGTGAACGTATTCTTGTTAGTTGGTAATGTTTTCTAAATTTGTAAATACTTGTTTACTGCATTATTTGCTTTGAAAGACCTATAGGTAATTTTTATCTCTCGACATAATAATAAAAAAATCGATATTATTGAATTTTTGGTGAGTTTTCAGCTATTTGTTCAATTTGTTATTCCTATTGCGATGAAATTTCTTTTTCAGTTATTGTCTTTTCTAAAGATTTTTATTTAAAAAAATCTTGATTGAAACAGCAGAAATAAATTTATTACAAGTTCACCAAAATAATCGAATGTTTATTTTTGTCTAGTGTAGTATACTATTCTTGTCATTGATAATCTTTCTAAATTTGTAAATATTTTTTTTTTTTTTTTTAAGTGGTTACGTCGCTTTCAACTGCCATGTCATATCACGACGGGGGTTTTACCCTCCATCGCAGAAACTCACAAACTGCTACTCACTGACCCACCGCTGAGTGGCCGGAAAACCAGCGTCACGAGAATTAGAATTTGATGGTCCCATCAGTTTACCGCTGATTCGTAACTTCGGTTTCTGAAGGAACGTGATCAACATCATCGAGCTGGTTGTGTGGTAAATATTTGTTTACTACATTATTTGCTTTTTTATCATTTTACTTGCGACAAAAATATTTGCTTGAAGCTATGTAATTTTTATCTTGGACATATATAAAAAAATCGATTATGAATTCTTGGTGAGTTTTAGTTTTTTGTTGACTTTGTCATTTCTAATACGATGAATATTTTTTTCAGTTAGTGTCTTATCTAAATTTTTAATAATGGGATGTGAAAAAGAAAAGAGAGAAAAAAAAAAATTGTTACATGGTTCTATTGTTAGATCCATCTTTTTCACTGTCCTAGTAATTTTGTCTCATTTGTTTTCGTGGAGAATATTTAAAAAACTAGAATTGCTTGTTAATTATGTGGGTACATAAAAGTACTTACTTCCCTAATAATTTTACTTCCGATGCATTTCTATTATTAGAAATCGGAAGTACCTACTGTGTTCGTTTTTGTGAAGAAAAAAAAAAACAATTTTGGCTCCGATTTCAATTTTTTTCGTATTTCTGGACGTTTCATAACCTATCACTTCCGATAAATTTCTAATATTAGAAATCGGAAGTATTGTTTGTTTTTGTAAAAAAAAAAAACATTTTTTTTGCTCCAAATTCATTTTTTTCATATTTCTGGACGTTTTTTTTTCGTTATGTAATGTTTAAATGTTATGTTGATGAAAGTTATAATCTGAAAAGTATCCATATTATTAAGAAAGCCAGAATTAAATCCTATTGATGGATAAAGTTAATCTAATACGAAGAAAGGCAGTTCTGTAATCAGAAGAATTTTTAAACGAAACTAAACAAAAATAATACAGTAATGCAAATTATAAGACAATAAGCAATATCTTGTGACCGTTCACAAGTAATATCGGCAGTAGAACCAACCTAAATCTCTTACGTAGAATACATGAACAATTAATTAGTCTAGAAAACAAAAAAATAATACTTGAGAAAGAATCGCGAGTCCAATTCAACAAAAAACATTCGTAGATAATTTTCTTTTGTTATTTTCAAGACAGTAAAAAATTGTTTAAATTAAAAATGATATGTAGAATATTATTACTAAGAGCGTTCTAAAAGTTTTAAACAATTAAAACTTTTTACTTAAATGTTGTACAGTAAAGGGATTAGCGGAAAGGCCATATTTAGGAGAAACAAGATTGATACAGCACATGAACACATGAACTTATGCAATACAGCACATGAACTGCAACTGTGAACGATATTTGGGCTGATAGGGAAAACAGCTAAGCTATTATACTAGTGAGGGTTCTATGTATGTCAAAACAATGTTACACGAACAATATTATAATACCAATTATTGTTCAGTACAATAAAATGCATTTAAAAGACGCTCATCCCTTTTTCAGAACCAATTTAACAACGAATTCAAACAACTTGATAACAATTAGAAAACGTCGTTTAAATTGGCAACACTACAAAAGTATACTGAAACAAGAGTATTATGTTTATGAATATTTATAGATCTTATTAAAATATAAGTACAAATCTAATAAAATAGATGTATAAGATAAACAAATAAAATTAGAAACAAGAACAAATGTTTAACAATTATTGTAAATTTAATTTGAAAAGTTAATTACATAGAAAATAATAGATTTCTTTTTTTTTATTTCGATCGATAAATATATATTGTTTAATTTATTAAAACAAATAAATTTTATTGTGCTTTCTCCAGAGGAAATTTATTTTTGAGCAAAGAGAGAAAAAATTCAAGTTAACCCATTCATAGCCTAGTGGACATTATTAACACCTTGGTGATTTTGAACTGTCCTTGAGAGTTTCGAGAATTAAAGCATGAGTAAAATTGATGAAAAAAAAGAGTTCAATACATACCATATTCAATACTTGGAAAGTACAACTTGAAGTATAATTCATAAGTTCAGCCATTTTGGTGTAAAATTACACATTGGCAACTGCGCCACTGGTTTAAAATAAAAATAAAATTCTCTGAAATATTTTATTTGAATCAGTCCTTAGGGCTTTAAATAAATAATGCTTATTTAGAATAGAATATACCGTGTTTATACTGCCGAGGTAAGACTGAAAAGTCCCTTTACTCCAGCAGACAAACAGGTCTTATACTTATATTTTATGGGATAAATTTAGGACAGATTGTGATAACTTAATGCTAAATGAACTAAAAGCACCATGATAACAACTTAATATTCTATCATAAGCCGCATCTATGTAGTAAAAACTTAAAAGGTGCACCTGACAAATTCACTCATGCTATTACCTCGAAACCTTAACGTCCTGAATGTCTGTGATAACATGGTAAATGAATGAACAGAGAAAGAAAAATGAAATTCGGAAATCCAGTTCTAAAACATACAACAGGAATCATGGAGTAGATATTAGTAGTTTAGACTGGGGTACAACGGTGTAGCATGTGTATGAATGTATGATTTTATTTGTGGTGAAGCACAAGGCCTCTTCACAATTTTTGTGGGTAGCGCAGCATTACTAAGAGCCTCCTGTACTTTTCGAATTCTATTACATTAATTTCTTTTTACTCTGGTAATGCCGCCACAGGTCGCCACTCATACAAGTAACTGCACATTTTTCCTCACGAGGTATGAGTGAACCCTGAACATCCAAGTACAGAGCAGAAAAATTCCTGCCCCGCTGAGGATCGAACCTAGGTCACCATGCGTGCAATGCCTAGCGCGCTAACTCACTCTGCCACGGTGACTACGGCACTGGCATGTGATGTTTAAACCAGTTTATTTGTATTCCTATCATTTGAAAAAGTTACATTTTTCCTTATTCTTTGCACAACACATTTCTTTACTTAATCCCCAGTCCATCCTACTATAAATACAATAATAGTTTCCATGGACATAGAAGATAATAATGGATGAATAAGTAATGTAGAACTCATAACGTGTATCATAATATGTGCAATGAACCTGTCACATAAAATCGGCCATTTTGATAAGCTGGAATACTAGGGAAATCACTAGAATAACAAATTGATTCCTCACCTTTGTTTCACATGATTTTAAAGGTTGGTAACCATGTTGGTGAGCTGTTATCAGTTCATTTACATGACAGGTTTTTTTTAACAAATTGACGGGTTCAACCCATGAGGTATTACGAGTACCGCCTTATTTATTCCGCCATTATTTTAACAGCGTTGCAGCTAACAAAAAGAGAGGGGGAGCATAATAAATTTCCAGGTGTCTACTCAAGTATACAGTCAGCACGAATAGGTTAATACAGTCAAGTCTGGATATAAGAAAACAAAAGACAAGGCCAAATTTAATTCTCTGGTAAGAAAAAAAAGCCGATCTCCGTGGCTCAGTGATGAAGAGCATTAATTAGTGACCCGGAGGTTGCGGGTTCGAATCCCGGCTGAAGCAGAAGGTTCTGACTGAGTTTTTTTCGTTTCAGAATGGCATGGATGTAAAGGTAAAGTGCCCTCAAGTAGTGCGAAAGCGGTTTCGGGACACAATTACCTGTTCAAAAAAAAAGTTATCATAATTTGTGTTAATCACTTTCGTGATATCACAACTACTCTTGCTTTAGTAAATCTACCCTGAAACCAGGACTTGAACCACCGACCTCCAGGTTACAAGTCCGCCTCCTTATCGTTCAAGCTACTGAGGTCGGTTGAAGGAAAATAACCTTTTTATAAGAGAAACTTAGTGGATAGAAAGAAGAGAAAAAAATTCCGGTCTCTTGAGTTCTCTTATATCCAGATTCGACTGTAAATAATTTAACTAATACAAACATTGTCTTTAATTTAACTAAACAACATTGTCTTTAATTTAACTAAACAACATTGTCTTTAATTTAACTAAACAACATTGTCTTTAATTTAACTATGATTATGATTTGAATACGCGCAGAGAAACAAGAGCTCTATCAATTTGATAGAGAACAAAAACATGACAGTTTTACATGCAGAGGTAAACAAGGAGATAGGAGATATATAAGTAGTCTAATCCAGAGAACACGAAGAAACCCGAAGTGACACGAAGTAACTCGAAGCAACACGAAGAAGAGAACCCAATCCGAATCATCTGGAAAAAGAAGAGAAAATTGTCCCATAAGAAGAGAAAATGATGAACCATATATCACAAGACGGTAGTCACTGTGGCAGAGCGAGTTAGCGCGCTAGGCATTGCACACATGGTGACCTGGGTTCGATTCCCAGCGGGGGAGGATTTTTTCTGCTCTGTACTTGGATGTTCGGGGTCTACTCATACCTCGTGAGGAAAAATGAGTAGTTACTTGTATGAGTAACGACCAGTGCGGCATTACCAGAGTAAAAAGAAATTAATGTAATAGAATAATTCGAAATGTAAAGGAGGCTCTAGTAATGCTGCGCTACCCACAAAAATGTGAAGAGGCCTTGTGCTTCACCACAAAGAAATTCGTACATATATCACAAGACAAGAAATTGAAATGAAAATTAAAAATAATACTTCATTGGCTGAAACTTTTCAACGGTAGTTTTTTTGAGAATATCTACTTTTTTGTATTTAGCATGGCTGATGATTAGAACCGGATAATCTTTTTTTAACGGTAGTTTTTTTGAGGGATATCAATTCTTTTTTAAATGTATATGGGTACCAATTTAGCAAGACTGATGATTGAAACCTGGTAATCTTATATCAACGGTTATAGTTTTTTGAAGGGATATCAATTCTTTTTTTAATGTATATGGGTAACTATTTAGCACGACCGTTTATTGAAACCGGGTAAACTTTTATCAACGGTAGTTTTTTTGAGGGATATCAATTTTTTTGTAATAATAAGAAAATTGGAACCGGATAAACTTTTATCAACGGCAGTTCTTTTGAGAGATCTACTGGTTGCAGTAATCCTCATAGATTTAGAACTCTCCTCATGTGTCTAAAAGGCCCGAATTATAAGAACAGGATTTTACATTTAAGATAAGTTCGTGTGCTATGATTTGTTGAAAATCCAATTTTAGGACAGTCTCGCTTTAAATTTTGGGCCTAATTATTAAAACAGGATTAGAGTTGAGATAAGTAGACACTATCCTTAACTCGGCCCATAGTGCACTGTGATTGGTTGAAACTTCGATTTGAGTGTGCGTCGGACTTATTTTAACTTTAATCCTAGCCGTATTTTTCTTTCTAACCAAAGTGGATGCAACTAAAATAAAATGAACAAACTGGAAGCAAGTCATTTTTCTTTTGGAAGAGGAAAAATCTTCTTCCAGTTTGGTTAACAAAAACTGGAAGAAGAAAATTCTTGTTACCAGTTCTTTTATAGGTCAAGTCCATCATTGTTTATCTTTGAAGTACAGAAACGCATTTTTCTTTCACGAATAGTGGGGAAGCAGAACTGGAAATATTTGGAATAAAATGGAAATATTTGGAAATATTGAAGAGGTTGAACAATGCTGACCCCAAAAGCAACATAAGCTAATCTCTATATATAAAACAGAAAAAGGACTACTACGTTTGTTTGTTTGTTTGTCCGGAGTTGTTTAGCCAAACGGTAAGAGATAGCGAAAAATGTCTCAGAATTGACACCCCAAAACCATTATCGCTTTGTCCAGAAAATTATAAAAAGTTCAAAAGGCATTGCTGTCCAGCAGTACGGCCATGCCTTAGTAAATTTGAAATTTAGTCTCGTTGCAAAGCACGGGCAAACGGCTAGTATGGGATAAAGGCAAGGAGATATATATCGAACCTGGATTTTTTTATCCAAAGAAAAATACCCCTCCTGTTTTATAACCTGACCCATAGAACTCTCCTCATCCTGACCCATAGCCCTCTCCTCATCGGTCCTACTTCTCACCTACTGGAGGTCTTCCTCGCACTTGGGAATGTCGAAGATCTCCGCGAACAGCGGAGGCAGCCGAAGCTTCTTCCAGTTCTCCCGGAACCAGTCGAGGTGAGCCGAATGCTTGGCGCCGATGCTCTTCAGTTCCACGAGTTTGATCAGGACCCCGGCAACACACCCGGCTCCGTCGCGTGGTTGCTGCTGATCTGAAATCAGGGAGGAGTGAAGAGGATTGCTGGCTGTGAGAGGTGAAATTAAATCAGGGAGGAGTGAAGAGGATTGCTGGCTGTGAGAGGTGAAATTAAATCAGGGAGGAGTGAAGAGGATTGCTGGCTGTGAGAGGTGAAATTAAATCAGGGAGGAGTGAAGAGGATTGCTGGCTGTGAGAGGTGAAATTAAATCAGGGAGGAGTGAAGAGGATTGCTGGCTGTGAGAGGTGAAATTAAATCAGGGAGGAGTGAAGAGGATTGCTGGCTGTGAGAGGTGAAATTAAATCAGGGAGGAGTGAAGAGGATTGCTGGCTGTGAGAGGTGAAATTAAATCAGGGAGGAGTGAAGAGGATTGCTGGCTGTGAGAGGTGAAATTAAATCAGGGAGGAGTGAAGACGATTGCTGGCTGTGCGAGGTGAAATTAAATCAGGAAGGAGTGAAGAGGATTGCTGATGGTTGTGAGAGGTGAATTTTGTGTGACTTTTGTAAAAGGAATCCGTTATTATTATTATAGAATGCTTTATTATGAGGATAGAGGACAATGGTAACAGTATGAAATTAAGAAAAAACAAACAAATGACAAAATAAATAAGTAAAAAAGAAAATAACAATAATGTCCTACCTAAAGGGCAGGGTTATTGCCTGTGGCAATCTCTTCCACAATCCGTTGGTTCGGATTCCATCAAAAGCTTAAAACTTTTACTCATATTTTTGAGAAACTAATAGTATCAAAATAAATTATCCTTAAATTCGCGTTAAAAAATGCGATATACAGATGATTTTGATTTGATTTGATTTTATTCTTTATTTAATACAATTTTGAATTACATTATATGACACCTCCTAATATAATTCTACCTTGTTGTTATAATAACATTTCATGTTTTTTGGTTCAATATTGTTGAGAGAGAAGAGCAGGCTCGACCGTGAGACGTATCCGTCCCTTGACTATACAGTCCGGTTTTCTTACTTTAATGTTGATATAGGGTTTATCTTTTGTATGATATTGTTGTAGATATATTTCTTCTTACCCCAATTTATTGGTAATTTCAAGAAAATATTTTTTTTAAACTTTTTTTTATATTTATTTTTGGTTGAAT
This sequence comes from Bactericera cockerelli, assembly GCA_024516035.1. Taxonomy (NCBI): domain Eukaryota; kingdom Metazoa; phylum Arthropoda; class Insecta; order Hemiptera; family Triozidae; genus Bactericera; species Bactericera cockerelli. The sequence goes on from CM044959.1 coordinate 5,401,994, forward strand.
AGGTGCAGGTTCAGAATTCTAATAGAGTCCTTAAGAACCTGAAAGTTGATTTCTAGGAGTGTTTTATTACTTATTCCCAATTCTGCAAGGGTATTCCATGTAAATGAAGGGATTATTCCACGTGCTCCAAAGAGAAGTCCAATTACTTTGAATTTTTCAGGATGAATGTTATATCTATGTGCTAGGTCAGGGATGCAGGGTTCGTAAATTGCTCTTTTCTCTGTGTTCACTGCTTCAGCTTGTAAATTATTTTGTTGAAATCGAACTGTAGGGTCAAGTATCAACACCTGTGTATCATCTGACTTCACTGCAACAATATCACATCTTCTTGTTGAAGAATCTTCAGAGACACAGCTAAGTTCTTCATCAACCTTCCAGCCAAGTCTACGTAGATCATTTGCAATGGAACTTCTGACTGTGTGATGCCGGGTATTTCGGAGGAGTTCATTTCTTGGACAGGAACCGAGTACATGGGGCAAGGTTTCTTTCTCCAGACAGCCGGGTGTCCGACACTGGGTAATCTGTCACTTGTGTTTTAAAGCTATCGTCTTTTTAAAATGCATAAACGCAACCTTAGTCATGTAATTTAATGGTTTAAGGTAGTTCTGACTCCTGATGATTTTGTACGGTCTCATGTCACATCAGTGACACCGGTCGGGATGCGAACCAACAACCTCCAGATTTAGAGATCAAGATAAGCTCACCACCACAGATGATGACTTACTTGTCTGTCTGGGGGACGTTAAACAGGGAGAAGACCAGTGTATCACCAGAAGACTATGAAACGAGAATGAACTAGCCAGCTCTAACAAGCCAGGCTAACTTGCAGTTTCTAAAGAAAAAGCAATTCTCACGATGGTCGATCGCAAATAGAAATATGTTCTTCATGATGAGCCAGCTTTTCAACTAAAGTTGTCTGGAAACCATCAATTCTTCCAGCTGCTTATTTTTTCCAAAATTGGGTTTAACGTCGCTTTCAACTGCATGGTAATATCACGACGGGGAATTACCCTCCATTCGCAGGAAACTCAAAAACCTGCTACCCATATTAACCACAACAACGCTAGCATCACAAAGTCTTCACCTCGCTGGACGTTGCTTCACTTCGGTGATTCCACGAGAACCGGTGCATTCAACACGCCATCAAAGCGGGCGATTCACCAGCTGTTAACAAGCTGGTTACAACAACAACTAGCTGGCTGGCTGGGGGACGTTAAACAGGGAGAAGACCAGTGTCTCGCCAGAGGACTATAAACAGACTAGCCAACCCTTACAAGCCAGGCTAGCTTGCAGTTTCCTAAGGGTTTAATGGCTTTAAAGAAAAAGTCCAAGTCCTCACGATTTTTGATTGCACATAGAAATATGTGGTTCAGGACGAGCCAACTTTGAAATAAAGATGGCTGGAGACCATCACTCACCCCTCCAGCTGTAGGCAAGCTGGCTACAACAACAACACAACAACAACAACAACAAAACAACTTACTTGTAACTTCAGCGCGTCCATAAGGCGGTCCTGGTGTTGCTCGATGGTCTTGATGTCGGTGATGCCACTTCTGTCTGGCGTGAGCAGCACCACCGAGGAGAAGAGACCTATCTCTGTGTCGTTCAGGGCGAGACTGTTGAACGAGGCGGTGAAGCTGGTGAGGGTGGACACGAATTCACTCTGTGGACACGATAGAACATTAGTTACTGGACACGAATTTACTCTGTGGACACGATAGAACAATAGTTACTGGTGATTGTGGACACGATAGAACAATAGTTACTGGTGAGGGTGGACACGATAGAACATTAGTTACTGGTGAGTGTGGACACGATAGAACATTAGTTACTGGTGAGTGTGGACACGATAGAACATTAGTTACTGGTGAGTGTGGACACGATAGAACATTAGTTACTGGTGAGTGTGGACACGATAGAACATTAGTTACTGGTGAGTGTGGACACGGAGAAGAGATCTATCTCTGTGTCGTTCAGGGCGAGACTGTTGAACGAGGCGGTGAAACTGGTGAGGGTGGACACGAATTCACTCTGTGGACACGATATTATTATTATTCAACACTTTATAAGATATAAATGGATATATGTACAAAATATATAATTATGTAGATCTGTCCTAGGACAGGTTTCAACTCGACGTTCTCCACTTTACTCGATCTTGGGCATCCTCCTTCATCTGTTCAAAAGATCTTCCATTCAGTATGTTCGTCAGCATTCCAAACCTTCTTCTTCCTCTTGATCTTCTTCCTTCCAGATTTCAGATGTACAATACAAGTAATTATTTTAACAATGAAAAAAATGGAAACAATAAATACAATAAAAATGAAACAGAATAGAAAAATATATAGAAACATAATATGTCCTAACTAAAGGACGGGGTTATTTCCTATGGCAATCTTTTCCACCCAACCCTTCTGTGGACCTTCAATCTCTTCAATCTTTTTGAAGATATTGAATCTTCCTTCAACCTCTTCCACCCAATAGAACATGAGTTACTGGTGAGTGTAGACACGAATTCACTCTGTGGACACGATAGAACATTAGTTACTGGTGAGTGTGGACACGAATTCACTCTGTGGACACGATAGAACTTTAGTTACTGGTGAGCGTAGACACGAATTCACTCTGTGGACACGATAGAACATTAGTTACTGGTGAACGTAGACACGAATTCACTCTGTGGACACGATAGAACATTAGTTACTGGTGAGGGTGGACACGAATTCACTCTGTGGACACGATAGAACATTAGTTACCGGTGAGGGTGGACACGAATTCACTCTGTGGACACAATAGAACATTAGTTACTGGTGAGTGTGGACACGAATTCACTCTGTGGACACAATAGAACATTAGTTACTGGTGAGTGTGGACACGAATTCACTCTGTGGACACAATAGAACATTAGTTACGGGTGAGTGTGGACACGAATTCACCCTGTGGTCACCTGGTCACAATACAATATAACATGTAACCTAACAAATCTAACCTCAACCAGCATACATGCCATCCGAAAAGGTCAGTGAACTCTCTGTCGTCAGGCGCGACACGTAACCTAACATATATTATCTAACCTCACCCAGCCTGCGTTGGGCCGGAATCATACTCACATCATAAATGACTTCCAGCTGCTGCCTTATGACATACATATCGTCCAAAGTCAGTCCCGACTCGTAACGTATCCTCTCTAACCTGACCCAACCTGCGTTGGGCCGGAATCATACTCACATCATAAATGACTTCCAGCTGCTGCCGCGTGACATACATGCCATCCGAAAAGGTCAATGAACTCTCTGTCGTCAGGCGCGCCACGTAACCTATCCACAGCTCGAAGAACCCCATTTTGATCAAGATCAACTGATCGTCCTGGCTAAGATCACAGAAACCTGAAAAAAAAGAGGAAGGTTCAGTTGCATTGAAAATGGGGTTGACATTTTGCCTCCTTCAATCTTCAATATTGTTGACTGTCCAAGGAAGAGAATACCGTTGGCATTAGCACTACCCGTGGTCACCGGGGCCGAGTGATTTAGCGCGCTAGGCGCGGTGACCTGGGTTCGATCCCCAGCCGGGTAGGAATTTTTCTGCTCTGTACGTGGATGTTCGGGGTCCACTCATACCTCGTGAGGAAGAATGAGTAGTTACTTGTATGAGTAACGACCAGTGTCGGCATTACCAGAGTATTAAAAAGAAATTAGTAATGCTGCGCTACCCACAAAAATTGTGAAGAGTCCTTGAGCTTCACCACAAATAAAACCATACATACATTAGCACTGCCCTTGATCAAGTTTTGTTTTATTAATTTTAATTTCTTTGAAAATATTCTATCTTTATTGTAAATAAAACTTGATCGAACATGTTTTAATAATAAGAGACACTTATATTTTAAACTTATCCATCGGTTTAAAAATGGAAGAGCTAAATGATAACTACACGAAGTGCTTTTTGCGGGGAAGTAGTGTTGGTCGAACTCACCCGGAACTCGCTTGGCGAATTCCACCACCCTCTGCACGGAGGGCGTCACATGGGCCGCGAACTGCTGCCACATCCACAGCCTCTGCGTCTCCAGGTGCTCCGCTGTGGAGGAGGCCACGTCCGGACTAGACACTTCCGACGGCTGCAAGAATCAATAAAATATATATACATTTTTTTTTTTTTTTTTTTTTTTTTTTTTTTCGGGGTCCACTCATACCTCGTGAAAAAAACTGAGAAGTTACTCGTATGAGTAACGACCTCGTATGAGTAAGGCGGCATTACCAGAGTAAAAAGAAATTAATGTAATAGAATAATTCGAAATGTGAAGGAGGCTCTTAGTAATGCTGCGCCACCCACAAAAAATATGAAGAGGTCTTTTGCTTCAACACAAATAAAACCAACATACATACCCAGATACCCACAACATACTTTTGAACTTCTGGTAAACAACTGTAGAGTCTTTTTTTCTCGAAGTTTTAGGCCTAAAACTAATGTCTTTTAGTTATGCTTCTGTGGGCGCAAGTCCAGATTTTGCATATTTTTATGGGGAATCCAATGTTGAAGATTTCGATTTTGTTTACTAAATTTGCCTTAAAGGGCGAATTAATTGACAAATTCTATATCACAAGTTAATGCTAAGCGTCGGTTTTCCCTATATCTTACACAGTACGCAATCCGTGACTTATCGCCACAGAGGTATTACAAAAACGTCTATTAATTCCACATTCATCATAGGATGGCGTCATCGTAAACGATGGTAGCCAGACAATGGAGGAATGACTCAGCACCTCTACCACTGTCCATACAAGGAGGCTAATAATTGACTAGGGCCCCCAGAACCGAGCCAATGCTGGTCTACTCCCTGTTTATAGTCCCCCAACCAGACTGCTGGTCTACTCCCTGTTTAAATTCCGTCTTAACAGTAAATAAAAAAAATCGAGCATGCTCTATTCTTCACCGACCGGTGAGGCCCGAAACGCGTTTCCCAACTCACCGGTAAGGAAATGGGTTTGCGAGAGAGGAGCCGCGTGTTCTCCTCTGTGTACTCGCAGTTGGAATGGTGAGCCTGCGACACGGCCAGTATGACGTCATACGTGAGCAGCTGCTTCGTGTCGAGCTCGGTGCTGGTCGGGAGTGACGTCACGGGCCCCGCGTCCAGAGCCGAAGCAGCTTCGACCCCTGTCGTGCTCACTCGGGCGTTTCCGGACGTCTCGCTGTCAGATCGTTCGCGGGACCGCTTCGGAACTCGCCCGTACCGCACGGCTGAGGGAGAAGAATTGAATTGAATACTTTTATTTATTTGTACAATAATAATAATTCCGTGTCCGTGAGATAGGTATTGATACCTAAATCACGGTGGTGAGAGGATTATATAGACTCCCAGATCCAATGTCTAGGCTCCTTTCATGTCCATTGATTCTATTTGGTTTTAACGTCCTGACTTGAGGTAGACAGGACGGGGGTTTTACCCTCCATTCGCTGGGTATTATAAACAATACATCTCCTATAAGCTAAGTATAACTTCTATGTCTAAATTCTGAGGAGAAGAATTGGATTTAACTGAATGTTTTTTTGGAAGTAATGGAGGACTCATAGCGTATATCTCATAGGTAATGAACCTGTCTCATAAAATCGGCCATTTTGAGTAGTTGGAACACAGAGGAAGCTAAGACCCGAGACACCCAGGGAGCAGCCTTCCTTGTTCAAAGGATCTCACTGGCAGTCCAAAGAGGAAACACTGCCAGTGTACTGGGCTCATTTCCTTCTACGCCAGCTTTTGCAAATGTGTATGACATTTAAGTAGCTTGATCGATAAGGTGGCGGACTTGTAACCTGGAGGTCAGTGGTTCAAGTTTCAGTTTCAGCGTAGATTTAGTAAAGCGAGTTTGAGTGGTTGTGATATCACGAAAGTATGATTAACACTAATATGATTTTTCATTTAATTGTTTAAAATTTTGTCAGGAATCATTTTTCGTGTATTTATAACTTACAAAAAGGGTTTTCAATTTTTACTGTTTGACGTAAAATTTATCAAGGTTCCTGGGCTCAGAAAAAAATACCATGGAAATCTTTACGAAATCTTAAAAAAAAATATCCCCCGGGTTTGATCCCCCGATCCGACAATTTTTTTTTTTTTTTTCTTTTCTAAATTTGGTTACAGTTGTATGTAAGGGATACCTTCCGTTGCGCTCGTGTTGACCCAGCACCTAAATGGGAAGTAATGTGTCACTTCTCGCTCATCAGAGGGGAGGCATACTACGGGATGGGCAGGCCACAACACAGACCACAAGCGTCTACAGTAGTTCCTGTTTCATGGCTCCGAAAAAAAGTCTGTGAAACACTCTGTGAAAATTAAAAAAAGCAAACGCAATTGTTTACATTTATTTAACATTTACTTCCCCAGATTCAATTCCCCAGTGTCTTCTATTTCATTTCATCTTTAAAAACGCTGTATCTTATATTTTAAATTAGAAATAACTTCATTTTATTCTGTTAAAATTAAAAATACCTGGGGCTCGTTTCATAAAATAAAACTTTACACTTCATACTTGATAAGTTACGAATAGCTAAAGTGTAAAATATTTCCGTTTCATAAAGCTTAAAAGTCACTCTACAATTTCCTTTTGTAAACAAATGAAATTAATTTTTTTTTATATAAATATAACTAATTTTCTTGTGTCTTTCAGTTTTCTCTAATAAATTTATTCAAATGGATAATAAGCACTAGTAAAAATGAAAGAAAATGTGTAGTATTTCACTTGTCACATTACTTTAAAAATCAATTCGTAAAGTTTCTTTATGGAACAGAATTTGAATCATGAAGTGTGAACTTGTCAAGTATAAAGTGTAAAGTGCTTTATGTAATAGGCTCCTGGATGACGTATAAAAAAAGAAAGGTTATATTTATATTTTTTTGTACTCACAGTCCCTCGACATTCCAACGGCTAAGCATTTCTTAAATCTACAATATTGACATCGGTTCCTATTGAGTCGGATCACAAGGCATTTCCCGTCGCGCAAACAGCGGTACTCAATCTGCTTCTGTATACTCCTCCGGAAAAACCCCTGTGGACAGACAATGCAAAAAAAATATAATAATAATAGCGCCTTATTTATACTGCCCGATTAAGACTATTAAAATCCCATTAATCCAGCAGTAAGCCCAAGACATATTATTATGTGGTAAAAATCCCAAATGGGAGGACAACTTGTCATGTCCTGGCTGGGTTTCGAACCCACGACCTCTGGAATCTCTGGATTCACAGAGTGCCGCCTTTACCACTGAGCTACCGGGACAGACAAAGAGCTTTTTTAAACACTTTTATATGTCTAGGATTCAATTTTTTTTAATATTAGACAAAAAAAAAAAAAATAGTTAAAATCGCGCGTTATAAAAACGCAAAGAGCTCACACTGTTTTGGCCCAAGACACACGTGCGAGTTATAGACGCTTGACGCCGCGATTGTGTCTCGCAGCGTCAAAGCGGTACTTATTATAGGGTTGAAACACACGTGACGCGCGAAGTGAAAGTAGCGAGTTTTACCCGCCGCGTCAACAAAAGCGGCGAGGGTATGACGCTTACCTGCTACCCGCTGGGAGCTAGCTTCGGGCAAAAGACGCTTGGCGTTATAGCAGTAGGTACTAGTCACTGTGGCAGAGTGAGTTAGCGCGCTAGGCATTGCACACATGGTGACCTGGGTTCGATCCCCAGCGATGTATTAGGAATTTTTCTACTCTGTACTTGGATATTCGGGGTCCACTCATACCTCGTGAGGAAAAATGAGTAGCTGCTTTGATGTGAAGCAGCGACCAGTGGCAGAATCATAGGCAAAAAACATACAAGATATTGTAAATTAAAGTTGTAAAGTCCTATGATTCTGCGCTACCCACTAAAATTGTGACATCATAACACAAAGAAAAAGCAGTATTATATTACTCACTGTTGTTTCCCTCTCCATGACACACGTCAGCGTCTACCCGCCTATCACCAGCGGGTACTTTGAAATAATAATTCCGTGTCCGTGAGATATATAGGTATTGATACCTAAATCACGGTGGTGAGAGGATTATATGGACGCCCAGATCCAAAGTCTAGGCTCCTTTCATGTCCATTGATTCTATTTGGTTTTAACGTCCGGACTTTAACGTCTATTTGGTTTTAACGAAAGCAGCATCACCATTAGAAAATGTGCATCACCAGAACTTCTACTTAAACAGACTGAAAAGCGACGGAGGTTTTACCCTCCATTCGCTGGGAATCGTACCAGCTACCCACATTAACCTCACCCAGCCTGGGTAGGGCCGGAATTTGCCAGCCTCACATGTTCGGAGGGAAAAGAAGTTTCTGTGCGAAAGGGCTGCTCCAACTGGGAATCGAACTCAGAATCTCTGGATTACGGGCAGTTGTCACAACCGTTACGCCACGGAGGCTGATGGCTACTTTGAAATAACGAAATAGAACAAACGAGAAAATCCCCGCTGGCGAGAAGATGTGTTACCAACAATTATTGTCGGTTGATTTGAGTTTGTGACGACATAATAATAAGACTCTGAGGGTTAGCTGGTAGAATATGCTTCGAACATTAACCTCGCCCGTTGGTTGCGTTCCACTAAAGATTGTTATTATTATTATTATAATCTTTTACCTGCTTCAAAATAGCACAAAATATTAATTTGGAGTAAGCCAAGAGTTGTCATATTTTCATTGCAGTACTGCACCGCTGCACAAGAGAGAGAGAGAGAGAGAGAGAGAGAGAGAAACTGAACATGATTGCTAAAATATTGCACAATGTATCTCTCTCCCACTCTATTTTATCTCTCACTCTATTTTAACTCTCTCTCTCTCACTCTATTTTATCTCTCTCTCTCTCTCTCTCTTTCTCTCTCTATTTTATCTCTCTCTCTTTCTCTCTCTCACTCTATTGAGCCGAACTTGTTGGCTAAAATATTGCATTATCTTTTTCTCTGTCTCTTTCTTTTTTTCTTTCTCTCTCTCTCTCTCTCTCTCTCGCCGCAATACCACAGAGAGAAAGAGAATTCGCCTAACGGTTCTTGATGGCAAATCTCACCAGAAGTCTACTAGCAGTGCAGTCCTCTATGCAATTCTAACTGCACTCGATTTATGCAAGTCGACTGCATCGGAGTTGTACAGGGTGGTTGCGAGGCTTGAATATTTAGGCCCGAAAATTAATGAACCCTACTGTGATGGACACTATTAGTATAATAATAATTTTTAATTTTTTTAATTTAATGTTTTATTTGTACATAAAATATTCAGGTGAATGTTGTACAAAGTCAATAAATACTAAATTATATACAATTAAAGTTAAAAAGTACTTAAATCTAAACAGGTAATAGGTGTTAGGTGGTAGACAATGCTTTGAGCGTCAAACTCGCCTGATGGTTACCTTCCACTAAAGTGTGTAACACTCTTTACCATCAGGCGAGTTTGATGCTCAAAGCATTTTCTACCACCTAACCCTCAGAGTCTTATTATTATGTGGTCACAAACTCAAATAAATGAGGAAAAATTTATGCACTGGGTTTAATTCGAATCAAGGATTCTAAAGTTAAACAACGTCCAGCGAGGTGACTTGCTGAAGGGTGACCCAAAATAGGTTTGAACCTTCGTGATGCCCTGTTAATTTTATTGCTAATTGTTAAACATGCCCCCATTGTATTAGCTTCTCTACATCTGTCTGTAGTTTTATGTTCTTCAACCACCCTGTATAAGCCTCTCTACATTTATTGATCACTGCGTCTTGCATTTGAGTTGCCATTTCCGGGCGTCTCATATATTATTCTCTCTAGCAGCCTGGATTATTTCCTTCGATGTTATGTTGTCTCGATATCTCATGTTAGTGCTTTACAAGATATACATACCCATTCGCTGCCGGTGGGAAAATTATTTGGATGTGCTGCAACGTAAACTGAACTAAAATGGCATTTATACAGTCGGCCTTTCAGAATAGTCAAAGAGAAAGAGAAGGAGAGAGAGAGAGAGATAGAGAAGAAGAAAGAAAAAGAGAAAATGAAAGAGAAATAAAAAGAGAGAGAAAGAGGAAAAGAGAGAGAGAGAGAGAGAGATACTATAAATAGTTAGAGTTTGTTAGCATGCCAATCATAAAAATTATGCATTAATTATTCTGGAAATGTGTGAAGATTTTCATTGTGTACGAGCTAGGACTTGAGAAAATCAACTCTTTTTCTTTTGTGTCTGGGGGTGCTGCAGTTCCGCAGCTCCTTAGCACTGGCCGTATCTGCACATACCTAATACCTAGCTAGCTCAGATATCTACTTATTTATATCTCACTTAATTTTTATGCTGATTAAAATAGAGAGTTAGGTGATGGTATGAATAATCGGAACTATTGTATAAGGCATGGCCGAAAAGTTACACCGAGGCATGGCCTTACCTTACACCCCTCACAAGAGGTCGGGGTTAAGTGGCAGAGAATGCCCCAGATTACAAAACTTCGCCCCAGATTACAAAACAGTTGTAATTAAAAAATATTATTGTTCTTTATTTTTTTTTGTACATATTTCTAAGTTTTTTCTTGCGGTCGTCTGCTTACCACTATTGTTATTATAATTTGTTGTTATTAATTGTTTTGTAAAAAAACATAAAGTGTAAATAAATAAATACTTCATAGTGGTAAGCAGACGACCGCACACCTTACACGGAACGAACGCCTTGCTGGTACCAGTACTGTTCGATCGACTACACAAAGGCATGGCCGAAAAGTTACACCGAGGCATGGCCTTACCTTGCACCCCTCACAAGAAGTCACTCCATAGTGGTAACCAGACGCCTTGTCGCCTCAAACCTTACACGGTACGAACGCCTGGCTGGTACCAGTACTGTTCAATCAACTTCGGAAATATTTGCTAAGGCATGGCCGAAAAGTTACACCGAGGCATGGCCTTACCTTGCACCCCTCACAAGAGGTCACTCCATAGTGGTAACCAGACGCCTTGTCACCGCACACCTTACACGGGACGAACGCCTTGCTGGGAGTATTGCTGTTAGAATCGGCGGCCGCAAAATGTTGCTCTGAAACAGGCGAGAAAATGAGTTGTTAATAATAATAATATCGCCGGAAATGAACGCATTTCAGAGGTTATTCGTTTTTTTTTATTCATTTTTTTTGCATTGTATATTAATTTTCTTCTTTTATTAAAAAGAAAAAAAAATAGGGGGTCGAATTTAAATTTCAGGACTTTTGGTCATTTGAAGCTGAAAAAAGTTTGTGATCAATTTAAGGACCTATGACTTCCTTAAAGAATAAAAACAAGTACATCAAATTAAACAAGAGAACTTTACCTATTTTTTGACATTTTTAGTGTTTTTACAACGTTTACCGGGTGCCCGTAATGACTTCCGCAACCTGGGCCTATTTTCTTCTAAAAACCGTGTTTTTTCGGGACTCGAACCAAGAAATATTTTTTTCTTTTTACTAATGTTACTAACTTGATTTGCATGTTTTGAAAGTAAAATAAAAAAATATGCATTCTATTTAAAATTCGGGAGAAACGGACATGTGCCCCCCTGAAAACGCCCTTAGGGGCGGTGGGCGCAGGTTCAAAATATTTTCCCATAAAACTTCAGACTTCATATTAGGGACTAATTTTTTTTTTTTTCAAGATCCTAACTCAAACCGTTCTTGAGAAAAAGATAGTGACTGGGTGGTTTCGATCACCCTGTATTTATAATCTTTTATATTATAATCTATTACCAGCAGAATTCCAAACGGAATTCGGTAGCGCGGTTGAGGTTTCGACTGACTGTTAATCTACAGGCTGCATTTATCTTTTTAGGTGACCTTTATATTATATACAATCATATACACAATTTATATTATATGTATACAACAGCTATTCTAAACCTTTATATTATATAAACAAGATTTAAAAAATGTGCCAAAACCAGCCAACCTCAACCATGAGGTTGAACAACGTCGACCCTGCTAAGTGGGATAAGACAGAGTAAAAGAAAATATTATATAAACAAGACCAGGCTCTGTATATTATGTATATGTATAAATATATACTGTATATAATACTATATATAAATTGTATCATGTTCAGGAAGCAAAGATTTAAGGAGGCAGATGAAAGGTTGAGAATAAAAAAAGGAGCTTATAGCCGTGTGTTGTGATTCTGCGTTCTACAGGATTAGAGGAGGATAGAATGGAGAAGGGGGGATAGGGGGGAGGCTAAGGAGAAGGGGGGAGATAGGAGGCAGGCTAAGGAGAAGGGGGGGCGGGGGGCGGGATAGGGGGAGGCTAAGGAGAAGGGGGGGAGATACACGCTGAAAAAGGATTTTTTTAAAAAGTTTGTATAAAAACCATTCGCATAAAAACTATAGTAATTTAGCATATTTTATGCTAAAAAAAATCAATTTTTTCGCGTTTATACATAATTTTAGCATAATTTACACAAAAAGAGCCGTTCGTATAAAAATGGCTTTAGCATAAAAGTTTTATATACTAAAATTAGCTTAATTTTATACAACAGGTTTTAATGACGTCATCTCATGTATGCTAACAGTGCCACATGTATGCTAAGAGAAGCTTTTTATGCGGAACATGTATAGTGAAGTTCGTATAATTTCATGCTAACAAAATCTTAACATAAAATAACTGTTTTCTTAGGGTAGCATAAATACTTTAGCATAAACTTTAGCATAAATTATATGCTAAACTAGCCCAGTTCCCGCATGAATGAGTACCCGGGTTCGAACCCTGACGGGGGCAATAATTTGCAACCGTGATGGTTTGGTTACTGTTTAAGTTACTTTTTTAATGACATTTGGAACATTTGAACTGAACTTCGGAACACCTGTGTGGAGTAAGTATTGTGTGTACAATTCATATACCTGATGTTAATATACGACGGGACCAGCTCCCACAGCACATGGCTCAGTGGTCTTTGCACTCGTTAGACCCGGGCTCGAATCCCGGCGGAGGCAATAATTTGTCAACATGGGTTTGGATGTTTTCGGGACCCATTCAGCTTCGTAACGACAATCTATCTATGGAGGTATTGTCCATAGCGACCTGTCCTTAGCAATTACAGAAAAGATGGATTATAATTAGATTTGGATTTACTGGAAAATATCCTACAATGCTGTAGTGAGCACCTATATGAGCACCTATATACCTACAAATTATTAGTGGCCACCTGAGATGGGGAAAAATGATCAACTGAACTTACGGGAGTTGTGCAGCAAAAATGAATGATCTGAGAGCAAAATGTTCGAGAGTAAATTGTTATCACAATTACCTGAATTACTAAAGACAATTGTTAAACTTTTAACTTTTCATACCAATTTCACAAAAAACCACTTTTTTGCCCAAATATTTTTCATTTGTACTGTGTATGTATGTGTGTGTGTGTGTTTGTGTGTACTGTGTGTGTGTACTGTGTGTGTGTGTTTGTTTGTGTGTACTGTGTGTGTGTATGTATGTGTGTGTGTACTGTGAGTGTGTGTATGTATGTGTATGTGTGTACTGTGTGTATGTGTACTGTGAGTGTGTGTGTGTATGTATGTATGTGTGTATGTGTGTGTAATTGTGTATGTATGTGTGTATGTGTACCTTGAGTGTGTGTATGTATGTGTGTGTGTGTGTACTGTGTGTGTGTGTACTGTGAGTGTGTGTATGTATGTGTGTGTGTACTGTGTGTGTGTGTATGTATGTGTATGTGTGTACTGTGTGTGTGTGTGTCTTTGTTTGTGTGTACTGTGTGTGTATGTATGTGTGGTGTGTGTTTGTGTGTACTGTGTGTGTGTCTGTATGTGTGTGTACTGTGTGTGTGTATGTATGTGTGTGTGTGTGTGTGTGTGTGTGTGTGTGTGTGTGTGTGTGTGTGTGTGTATACGATCCTGAACATAACAGTATCGATGCACACACATAACGTTATACAAATGAAATATTTGAACACATAATTTAATGCTAAATTGGTACATCGCTCGTGCTTAACATAATCTCGGTCGCATGAACCATGCATTTTTCGTACAAAAAGGCACTTTATACTTATTTCCGCATACTTTTTATGTCAACGCAAAATATTTGCATAAAGTTATACATACAGGAAAATTGAAGACATAACTTCAAGCCAAATTGGTACATCGCTCGTGCTTAACATAATCTCGGTCGCATAAACCATGCATTTTTCGTACAAAAAGGCACTTTATACTTATTTCCGCATACTTTTTATGTCAACGCAAAATGTTTGCATAAAGTTATACATACAGGAAATTTGAAGACATAACTTCAAGCCAAATTGGTACATGGCTCATGCTTAACATAACCTTGGTGGCATGAACCATGCATTTTTCGTACAAAAAGGCACTTTATACTTATTTCCGCATACTTTTTATGTCAACGCAAAATATTTGCATAAAGTTATACATACAGGAAATTTGAAGACATAACTTCAAGCCAAATTGGTACATCGCTCGTGCTTAACATAATCTCGGTCGCATAAACCATGCATTTTTCGTACAAAAAGGCACTTTATACTTATTTCCGCATACTTTTTATGCCAACCCAAAATGTTTGCATAGAGTTATACATACAGGAAAATTGAAGACATAACTTCAAGCCAAATTCGTATATCTCACAGTCTTAGCATAAATGCTATGCTAAACTACAAGCATAAACCATACGTGTTTCGCATATAAAGTAATTGTATGCTACTTTACGCACGCATTTCATGCCAATGAGGGCTGTTCGTATAAAACTATACAAACATAAAAATAAGAGCTATAGATTCATGCTAATTTAACATGATTGACATTCTTTGTATAGACTTATGTAAAGTCTGCATAATTTTTAGCATAGAAATAGGGCGGTTTGTATGGTTTCATGCTAAGGTTTTATGTTTCCAATAAAGATAGTTGTGTTCGGTTCGATCATTTCTTTTTAAGTGTGACAAGGCAAGGTTGTATTAAATACGTTCGTAATGTCAGTGAGCGAATTTTTGGGAGATGATCTAGGTGAAAGAGAGGGACAGTCTACTAAAAAGTGTAAAATGAAATAGCCTAATGATAAAATTAAAACCTTGCTTGAGTTTACAGAAATTACACATTAATTTAAATTTTACCTACCTATTCTAAAAAAATGTACCCAGTTTCTTATTGTTCACAAAGTATCTTAGTTACCTAAAATATTTAGACTTCATGAGAATACGGGACCTAATCATAGAACAGTTTCCTTTTGAACAAGAAACCTCCACGATCTGGTTCAAATTGTACCGTTCCAATGACAGCGACAATGATCTGCCTGAAGCATTTTCTTCAAAGAAAGATAAGTCTTACCGAAGCTCCACGTCCGGCTTGCTGTATGAAATCTGGCGAACTCTCAGAAATAAAGGAAAGAAGGAAGGTGTCATCGAGTTCAAGAAGCGAAGGCCAAGTCAGAACCGGGAAAACCAAGAGCAGGAGGACTCGGAGTTGAACAAAAGCATTGCAACAGACACATTCAATATCGTAGGTATGTATATACTTAAACTACAAATAGATAACTTATGACAGACCTCAGTAGCCTGATCAATAAGGCGACGGACTTGTAACCTGGAGGTCGGTGGTTCGAGTACCAGGTTAAGCATATATTTGGTAAAGCGAGTTTGGGTAGTTGTGATCAAAATAGTGATTAGAACAAATATCTTAAAAAAAAGGTATAAATAAAAATAATTTTGTAGCTCAGATGTGGGGCTACGTGACTTTTTTTATAACATGTGTTGTTTTGTTTTCAGAAAACACCGTAGTTCAAAACTATCTGCAATGGTTGGAGACTGCTACTCCAAGTGATTCCTTCGAGACTATCAAACTCCGTTGGGAGGATACATCAAGGGACAGACTCCAATGTTTGCAGGCGGGCAATGAAAAATTTCAATCAATCATCCAGTACTTCAACACATATCGTATTCTGCGGGATCCTGAAAGAGGACCTGTGTTGGTAAGTTATTTCTTTTTTGATTTTTGATATTATATGAAATTACATTTTTACAATAAGTCCTTAATATTAACTTGAATACTGAATAGATAATTATTATTTACTGACATACGAGTAACATGCCCTAAACAACCCACACTAAGAAAATCGGTGATTTTCTTGTTATGTGGTATAGTACTATTTTTCTCACTTTATTTTACTTTCAATTCTATTTCTCTCTCTCTCTCTCTCTCTTCCTTTCTTTCTCTCTTTCTTTCGTTTATTTTTCTATTCATTTTTTATTTATTTCGATCTCACTTCCTTTTCTCATTCTTTATCTCTTTTTCTTTCTCTTGACTATCAATGATAGTTGATTATTTATCTCGTGTGTTCTTCTCTGTTCTAGATAAACATGGACTTTGACATATTGCATCCTGGAAGAACAACGTGTTTGATTGAAGGTCTTCTCCATCACAGGGACAAGATCATCACCCTAGCAAAAGCCGTGAAGGAGAGGGCCTCGGACTGCACAGTGTCTGCTATTGCTGCCCTACCTCACATCAGTTCCCGCCACAAAAAAGGTGAAGTGTCACTCTTGGAAACCATCAAGGTCTGAAGTTTGCGAGGGATTCATAATGCATGTGTCCAGTCCTTCTAACATTGAAACCTGCAGGGTGAGTCGGATCGAAAAATTGACTAAAATGTACAGACCTAAAATGTATGTAGGTGATTTTAAAAATCCAACCAATGTTTATTGTGTTGTGGATGACATTTTACAACCTCAAAATTCAATTGTAGCAGCTGTAGATCTTTGTTTCAAGATTTTCTTTGTAACACATTGTAATTACCCAGAAGAGAGTCAACATCTGTGGCTTACACTCCAGCTAGGTTTCTACGAAATATCCACCAAGTATGATAAGATTCATGCACCGACTACTAAACTTTTAGCTGACCTTGCATTAATGCCTAAAGCAAATAGAGCAGCCAGGGCATCTAGGTAGGTAATTTGTCTGCTCAAAGTAGGGGAATGTCGGGGACTAAAGGAGGTTACGTTTAATTAAATTTCCGACCATCAAAGTCTCGGTTTTACAATCCTCTTTTTGAGCTGTTAAACTTGCTCTATTTTCTGCTCTCTTCCTCCAATATTTGAAAACATTTTCTTTTTGTCTTTTCCATTTTGCCCCACCTTCCCCTACATGTGTCAGCCCCCTATACAGAGAATTTTTTTATATACTTTTTTTAGTTTAGTTTACTTGTAGGTACAAATTTTGAGCTCCTTTATCGTATTTTTTGTTGTTTTATTCTATTTCAATTTGCTTACTATTATACAGGGTGATTCAGAAAAGTACCGTCAAACGTTAACCACATATTCTATGGGCTAGTTAAGGAGGGGTCAACTCTATAAAAGAAAGTGCGCAAATGCCTCCTAACGGAGGTACACGCCCCTTAAGGTGTTTTTAAACAATCGAAATTTTCATTTTACGGCTTACCTATTCGGGATATCGCGATATGGTGAAAAAAATCACTCTCAATACTAGATGAAACCTTTCTTTTGGCATACAATTTAACAGCATTCCATTTTCAGGGGCGGTCTGAGGAGGGTCAGATGGAAGAAAAAACGTTCTAACTTTTTAGTCGTTGCTTGTAATTGAATTTGGTTTTCACCATTTTAAAACCTATGTCATTGTCTACAAAAATGGTCTGGATATTTTTTCCCTCAAATTAACACAAAAGCTTGAAAATTGAAATTGAAGATTTTAAAACCGCATTAAGTTTTGAAACCTATGCAACTAGCATACAATTTTAGAACAAGAATTTTCAGCCAATTCATTATTTAACAATTTTTAATACATTATTTAACTTCTAAATTCTAAATCAATCTTTTTGAAGGCGTATGGAGGTCTGCATTGAAGCCAGAGTAGCCCATGTGGAACATTTGCTGTAAATCTTATTTCGGCTTAAGCCCTTCAATTTCAATTTTCAAGCGTTTGTGTTGGTTTGAGAAAAAAATTATTCAGAACATTTTTGTAGACAATGACAGACGTTTTAATAAGGTGAAAACCAAATTCAATTACAAGCAACGACTAAAAAGTTAGAACCTTTTTTCTACCATCTGACCCTCCTGAGACCGCCCCTGACATTGGAATGGTGTTAAATTTTGTGCCAAAAGAAAGGTGCTATCTAGTATTGAGAGTGATTTTTTTAACACATTGCGATATCCCAAATAGGTAAGCCGTAAAATGAAAATTTCGATTGTTTAAAAACACCTTAAGGGGCGTGTACCTCCGTTAGGAGGCATTTGCGCACTTTCTTTTATAGAGTTGACCCCTCCTTAACTAGCCCATAGAATATGTGGTTAACGTTTGACGGTACTTTTCTGAATCACCCTGTATATTTGTTTACTAATAGTCACCGTGGCAGAGTGAGTTAGCGCGCTAGGCATTGCACGCATGGTGACCTGGGTTCGATTCCCAGCGGGGCAGGAATTTTTCTGCTCTGTACTTGGATGTTCGGGGTCCACTCATACTTCGTGAGGAAAAATGAGTAGTTACTTGTATGAGTAACGACCAGTGGCGGCATTACCAGAGTAAAAAGAAATGAATGTAATAGAATAATTCGAAAAGTAAAGGAGGCTCTTAGTAATGCTGCGCTACACACAAAAGTTGTGAAGAGGCTTTGTGCTTCACCACAAATAAAATCATACATATATTTGTTTACTATGCTCATTTGCGAGGACTGTCAAAAATTGTTCCAAACTATTTTTTCATAATTATTGTAAGCAGGACTCATGTCCTGTACGTGCTAGAAATGGTAATTACCATTTGACAATTCCCATTTTACCGCTCCCCGATAATGTAACATATAAGTTGTATTTTTTCTTAAATGTTTATATAGTGTAATATCTGCAAATAAAAAGTTGTTGATGTGTAATTTCTGTAAATTTAAAAATTGTTAATGTGTAATTTCTGTAAACTTAAAAATTGTTGATGTGTAATTTCTGTAAATAAAGAGTGTAATGTGTTGTACATTATATTTACTTGAATTGAATTCTTCTTCATTTTCCACACATAGGGCAATACATATATCCTATGACTTTGTATGACTAGGAATATGCATGTAGATGACTTCCGTCCGAGTGCAAAATATTTATGCACTTAGTCGGAGGCTATCCTGCAAATTTCTGTACATTCAAATACATAGGTATATGTATAGCTGTATGCAAAAGTATGCATACAGCTATACGTATCATACGTATAGCTGTATGCATACTTTTGCATACTGCTATGAGAACGTTCGCATATTGAATATGCGAACGTTGGCATAGTGACTATGCCAACGTTAGCATAGTCACTATGCCAAGGGTCGCATAGTGACCATACCAACGTTCGCATATTGTTATGCCTACTTTGCATAATAGTTAGCATAACACTATGCCAACGTTAGCATGCGGTTTTTAACAGTATGCCTACTTCGCATAACAGTTAGCATAACACTATGCCAACGTTAGCATGCGGTTTTTAACAGTATGCCTACTTCGCATAACAGTTAGCATAACACTATGCTTACTTCGTATACTGGTATGAAAATGACACAGCAAGTATGCATAATCTTTATGATAGGCGAATTACTTTATGCTAAGATACGTATAATGTTATGTTAAACAAATGAAATTCAGAGCATAGACTATGCAAGTTAAACATGTTATTATGCTATCAATGAATTGAATTGAATTGAACAATAGCATAACTTTATACATCCGTTGGCATAAAAGTAATGACGTCACAACTATGACGTCACGACTTTTGACAAATTTCGTTAGCATAAATTATGCTAACCACTTTATGCTAAAGTCGAAAATATCGCGTATGCTAACTTTGCAAGGGTCCCCCGTATGTTTAATTAATCACAATACTATGTTAAATTTCGCAGTTGGTTTTTCACCGTGTAGGAGGCAGGCTAAGGAGAAGGAGGGGGGTAGGGGGAGGCTAAGGAGAAGCAGAGGGGGGGACAGGTAGAAGGAGAGAGAAAGAGATAGACACCTGTGTATTATACAGGGTCCGCCAAAAAATACCCTTATAATGTCAACCAGGTTTTCAGAAATGTATTACAAATAGGGTGGTTCCATTTAAGATTCCAAAGTTGACGACCCCTGGGGCCGCCCCTGGAAATGATAAAAAATCAAAACTTAGTAGAAAAGGTTTCAACCTCGATATAATGGTACACGTATTTTATCATTTTTTAAAATTTTAATGCGTACTCTAGATATTTCGAGTGGCTCTTTTTTTTTGGCGAACCCTGTATAAGCATTTCTTGATTTCTTTTACAGAGACAAGCGTGCATGAGCGTGTTGAATGCACCCGGTTCTCGTAATAGGATCACCGGAGTTAAGCTCCGGTGATCCTATTACGAGTTAAGTCCAACTAGGTGAAACTTCGTGATGTTGGTATTCCGGCCCAACCCAGGCTGGGTGAGGTTAATGTGGTGACATTTGTGAGTTTCCTGCGAATGGGGAGGGTAACACCCCCGTCTCAAATAGAACGTTATATCAAATAGAATCGTTGGCGTTAAGAAGGGTATCCGGCCTTAATAAATGTGCCACAATCATTCATTCAACCTCAACCATGAGGTTAAACAATGCCGTCCCCTAGTAGGTTTGGGAAAAGGCAAAGTGAAAGAAGAAGAAAAAAAAGAAGAAGAAGGAAGGGAGGGTGAGGAAGAGAGAGAGAGAAAGATAGACACTCAGGATGATATGAGATAAAGGAGAATGTGAGATAAAGGATATGATATTAGAAAAAGAAGAATAGCTATAGCATCAGGAAGAGAGAAAATACTGAGAAAAAAAATAGAGAGGTTAGGTGATGGCATGAATAATCAGGATGATATGAGATGAAGTAGAATGTGAGATACAGGATATGATATGAGATAAAATAGCATGTGAGATAAAGGATATGAAGTATAGGAGAATAGATATAGCATCAGGATGAGAGAGAAAACAATGACAAACCTGATGGGATGTGTTCTACTTTCTAAAATTTCTAATTTTCAGGATAGAGGAAAAGGGAATATTGGACATGTGTTTTGATTCCTCCCCTATAAGATTCTGAAATACAAATCCCGTTTTCCCCCTAGCCTGATAAGACAAACATACATACCATGATGAAACCACCTCCCCCCCACCTCCTATTCTCTCTCTATTGATAAAGAAAAAGCGAAAGAGAGAGAAAGACAAAGACAAAGAGAGGGAGAGAATGATGAGAGAGGTAGAAATATAAATAAGGAGAAAGACGAAGGAGAGAGAGAAAGAGAAACAGAAAGAAAAAGAGAAAGAGAAAAAAAAAGAGAAAGAAAAAGAGAAAATCAAAGAGAAAGAGAAAAAGAAAGAGAGAAAGAAAAAGAGAAAGAGAGAGAGAGAGAAAGAGAAAGGAAAAGAGAGAGAGAATGATGAGAGAGGGAGAAATATAAGTAAAAAGAAAGACAAAGAAAATGAGAAAGAACAAGAGAAAATGAAAGAGAAAGAAAAAATGAAAGAGAAAGATACAGAGAAAGAGAAAATGAAAGAGAAAGAGAAAGAAAAAGAAAAAGAGAGAGAGAATGATGAGAGAGGGAGAAATATAAATAAAAAGAAAGACAAAGAGAAAGAGAAAATGAAAGAGAAAGGAAAATAAAAAGAGAGAGAAAGAAAAAGAGAAAATGAAAGAGAAAGAGAAAAAGAAAGAAAAAACAAGTTGAACAAACAAAATATTATTGTGTTTGTCACATCCACTGGAACTATAATCAGAAGAGTCATAACTTATACGTATTACATAGTTATACCTATAATGTCAATAGCTATAGAGTATACATTATTCTTATACTATCTATGAACAAGCTACAAAACAGAACTTTTATAAAAGTATTTAATATTTTAATATCTACATTTTTATCGTTCTGAATTTACGGTTGACGAGTTTTAGGTCAAGTCATAAGGATATTAGCCAGGACAGCCGACCCTTTATCTCGAGAACGATATGTCGTGGCTTTCTGAATTTACTGCATTGAACACCTCTCTATGAGGCTTTTAAAAAAATATGTCACACGACATAGCGTTATATTTAATATATTAAAGTCGCCCAGCCTGACTGGGGCCGTGTAGACCATTTCTTTGTCGCTTAAACTTAATCCCCCAAAAAACAAAGGGATACGGGTTTTTGCTTTTTTTGATATATTGAGTCGTTTTCGAAAAACCCAAGGATGGGTGAGACTTTATGGAAGCTCTGTATAAGATGTCCTAGGGCAATCTATTCCACCCAACGACCCAACCCTTGTTTGGTTTCCATACCACCCAGTATCTTTCAAGTACCAAGACCTGTAATTCAAACATAGCCAAACGTACGTGGTTGTGCTTGTCGGTTTGGCCAAATAATTCGAATATGTACAGACAAAACGTATACAGAGTGTATACAATTTTTTTTAAGTAGAAATCCTGGCAAACCCGACTATCTTATACTACTTATACGACTATCTTAAAGAGTCATTGCAAGACTAAAATAAACTCGGAACGTTTTCCGAAAAATACCATCGAACGGAGATACGGAGAAAAACATAAGAACTCAGTTTGGAATGTGCAAAATATTAGGTATTTACTTGGGAAATTTACTAAATAATAATGATACAAATGGGATAGATAAAACATAGGTAAAATAAATTATAAATAAAACTACAAATTAAGTTGTGAATATATTTCATAAAGAATATATAAATATATAATGCAAATTCAAGTTTATTTTTCAGAGGAAAACTTTTTTTTTCTCAAATAAATAGATCTGTAGGTACCTACCTACCTAATTTTTTTTTCTAATTACACTTCGGATAAATTTTTAATATTAGAAATTGGAAGTATTGCGTTCGTTTTGTAAAAAATAAATGTTTTTTTGCTCCGAATTTCATTTTTTTTCATATTTCTGGAAGTTTCATAACCTCCACTAAGCAACTTTGGTTTTGTGTCTGTCTGTCTGTTAAAACCATTCCTTGTTGCGCGCAAATTTCAGAAACTACTGAACGGATTTCGACGGAATTTTTGTAAACAGAAATTTCGTAAGGTGGTATGGACACCTTGTCTTCTTCTTCTTTTACTGTATCTTATCCCGCTTGAGCAGGGTCGACGTTGTTATTATTATTATACAACGCTTTATTCGATATAAATGGACATTATGTATATACAAATAATTATTTTACCAATGAAAAAAATGGAAACAATAGATAAAATAAAAATGAAAAAGAATAGAAAATATATAAAAACATATCTCCCAACTAAAGGGCGGGATTATTGCCTATGGCAATCTCTTCCATCCAACCCTTCATCGTTGTTCAACCTCATGGTTCAGGGTAGGTGGTTTTGGCACATTTTTTTAATTTTTATTTTACGACTATATGACTATTTTTACGGTATGGACACCTTGTATATATATATACATATAAATTGTATATATAAGTAAATAGCCGAAACACTCCTTGTTCTGCACGCTCGCGTCTCAATTTGGTTACCTAATAATTGTCAGTAGCGGCGAGGTATAGTTCGTTGAACCAAACACACAATCCCAGTCCGCCAAAAAATCGACTCGAAAAATACCGAAGTAAAAAAAAAAAAAAAAAAAAAACCAGTGCAATTAGTGAAATGTCAGTAGACCATAGAGCCATAAAATAGCCATAAGACCTACATTAGAATCTGGACATATAAATTATGTATTAGACAAAAGACATACTTATGTATAACACAAATTACATTTATTATTATTTAACACTTTATTAATATGGACATATAGGTATACAACACAGATAATTACAAATTAATATACAATATTTATAAGTATAGATAAGAAGAAGTAAAAAGAGAAAAAAATAAACAAAAAAAAATAAAAATATACAATACGTATATCCTAACTAAAGGGTGGGGTTATTGCCTTTGGCAATCTCTTCACCCAACCGTTTAGAACCTGGACATATATGTACTATAAATAAATTATGTATTAGACAAAAGACATACTTATGTGTAGCACAAATTCCAATTACAAAGAAATGAAAAACGGAAACAATAAGAAGAAAAAAATAGATAAATATATCCGCGTACATTCCAACTAAAGAGCGAAGTTATTGCCTATGGCAATCTCTTCCACCCAACTTTTTAAGAATATAACAGAACTCGACTGACCAAGATTTTTTTGGTGAATTCGACTTGGAAATTGTTCTCTTATATCCAGGTTCCTCTTATAAAGAGGTTAATTTTCCTTGGACAGAGGTATATTGGTCTTGGAAATTGTTCTGTTATATCCAGGTTTCTCTTATAAAGAGGTTTTTAACTCTGTATGTTATTTGCAATCTACGCCCTCTCCTATGTTGTCTAAGACCCAACAAAAACCCCGTTTTTTGTACCCTGTATATGTTATTTGCAATAAGTCTGCATTTTCTTCCTAGCTGGGGCGACGCGATGTCTAGCACTGAGTCTCCTATTGGAAAATATTTTTATCCCCCCCCCCCCCTCCCCACCCTTTGTTCTATTTCCACGTAATAGAAAAGTTTTTCAAGGTCATTGGTTAAAGAAGGGGAGGGAGGGAGAGTGGGAGTAGAGGGAGAGAGGGGAAAGAGGGTGACAAGATGGAAGGGAAGGGTATTTAAGCAGTAATTGAAAGTTGGGATGAAGTGAGAGGAAACGAGAGAGAGAGAGGGAAATCTTGGAGGAGTAAATAGAAATAATAGCGGAGAGAGAGAGAGAGAGACGGAAAGATAGGGGAAGAGAGATACAGAGAGGGAGGGAGAGAGAAAGGGAGAAAGAGAGAGAGAGAGAGAGAGAGGGAGGGAGTGAGACAGGGAGAGAGAGAAAAAGAGAGAGATAGAAAGAGAGATGAAGAAAGATAGGGGAAGAGAGATGGAGAGAAATAGGGATGAAGTGAGAGAAAGAGAGAGGGGGAAATCTTGGAGAAGTAAATAGAAATAATAGAGGAGAGAGAGAGACGGAAAAATAGGGGAAGAGAGAGGGGGAGAGAGAGACAAATAAAGAAACAGAGAGAGAGAGAGAAAGAGAGGTAAATAAAGATAGGGGAAGAGAGATAGATAGGGAGAGAGAGAGAGAGAGAGAGAGAAAGGGAAAGAGAAAGAGAAAGAGAGAGGGGGAAAATTTCAAGAATTCAATAGGGAAATGTGTCTTTTTTGAACGAAGAGAGGGAGAAAGATGAGAGATAGAGAGAGAGAGAGAGAGAGAGAGAGAGAGAGAGAGAGAGAGAGAGAGAGAGAGAGAGAGAGAGATAGCCACCAGAAAGGGAGAGAGACAGCGCTATCTTTGCTTGAAAGCTTGAATAATACATAAGTTTAGCGTTCGATAGGGAACTTTTAGACGGCATGGCGATTGTATGTTTTCAGTATTAATTTTATTCAGATAAAAATTATACCCGTAGGTACCTCCTATCTTGTTTTTACTTTCCTTATCCTATAATATAGAAAAAGGTATAGAAAGTATTGTTTTTACTTTCTATTACCTATGAGGTATAAAAAGTATTGTTTAGGTACTATACATCGGTTTTCGATTATAAAGATTGTCCCAAGCACTGACTGATAATTTTTTTTTAATTACCTATATTTTGTTAGTAGTCCTGTGTCACTTTTAGAGTAGTTACTGTGGCAGAGTGAGTTAGCGCGCTAGGCATTGCACGCACGGAGACCTGGGTTCGATCCCTTTTGTTTTTGCTTCTACCTTTTCCTTCAGACCTTTTGCTTTCACTTCTACCTTTTCCTTCAGACCTTTTGCTTTTGCTTCTACCTTTTCCTTGAGACCTTTTGCTTTTGCGTCGAGCATTTTACTTCCGAGAAATTTCTAATATTAGAAACCGGAAGTATTGTGTTCGTTTTTGTAATTAAAAAAAAAAAATATAATATATTTGCTCCGATTTCAATTTTTTTTTTCTTCGTATTTCTGTACGTTTCATAACCTCCTGAGCAACTTTGGTTTTGTGTCTGTCTATCGGTCTCTCTGTCTGTCGGTCTGTTAAATATTTTTTGCTCCAACTTCAATTTTTTCATATATCTGGACGTTCCTTAACCTCCTGAGCAACTTTTTTTTTATGAATACGGCCCTTTGGATGGGAGAATATAAGGGATATCAGTGTTGACTGAGATTTCAGTCAAATCCCCGACGGGTTGTTGGGTACGTGGAAATATTCAAAGACGTTAAGGTAAGCAGAGTGTACACATTTGAATGGAGCAGTTCTGCCTCAGTATGTTAATAGCCTGGGTGGGGCAGGGGGAATGCTCAAATACATTTTCACATGCAAAGCCATTGAGAGTTCCTTGTGAAAAGGATTTTGTTTCAGTGTAGACAGGAATTCGTTATACTTATATACTTATAAATAGAATAGAATAAAATAGAATAGAATAGAATAGAATAGAATAGAATAGAATAGAATAGAATGGAATAGAATGGAATGGAATGGAATGGAATGGAATGGAATGGAATGGAATGGAATAGAATGGAATGGAATAGAATAGAATAGAATAGAATAGAACAGAACAGAATAGAATAGAATAGAAATTACCTTGTTCATACTGTCGAGGTGAGACTAAAAAGTCCCTTTACTTCAGCAGTCTAAGAAGATTCTGAGCCACTGAGGTCTTATCAAGCTAAATCCGGGTACAGTGCACTGTGATTGGTTGAAATTACACCTTACATCGTGCACTAGTAGTCAAGTGGTTAACGCGCTAGTCTGATAATCCAGGTAGCGAAGGGATCCGGTGGTTCAAATCCCATCCAGTGCATGATTTTTTCCTCATTAATTTGAGTTTGTGACCACATAATAATAAGACTCTGAGGGTTAGGTGGTAGAAAATGCTGTGAGCATTAACCTCGCCTGGTGGTTAGGTACCTACCTACCTTCGACTAAAGAGTGTTATTTTTATTATTATAACATGGGGACGGTCCTAAACCAGTTCATTACTTGCGTCCACTGTCCAGACAAAATGTAATAGCACTTATATAGCCCAGGGCTGAAATCAGGAGATATTAATTGAGACCTAGCAACCAGCAAGCTCTTCAAAATTATGAGTATACTGGGTGACAGTGATACCACAGATGTGAGACATTTCTGAGATTAAGGCCGGATAATAAATCAGAATTAAATTTAAGATTAGCCAGACTCTACCTCAAGTCTGGCTGTAATAATAATAATTATTAGTGGAAGGTAACCACCAGGCGAGGTTAATGCTCAAAACATTTTCTACCACCTAACCCTAAGAGTTCCATTATTATGTGGTCACAAACTCAAATAAATGAGGAAAAATTCATACACTGGGTGGGATTCGAACCAACGGATGCCTACGCTACCTGGATTACCAGACTAGAGCGTTAACCACTTAACTACCAGTAATATTATGACCCCTTCCTTTCCTCTCCATTTTTTAATTTTTTTTTTAAGATGAGTGTTTTACAGTCGTTTTTATTTCCTAGCCATGAAACAGGAGCTACTGTAGACGCTTGTGGTCTCTATTGTAGCCTGCCCATCCCGTAGTATGCCTCCCCTCTAATGGGCGAGAAGTGACACAATACTTCCCAATTAGGTGCTGGGTCAACACGAGCGCACCGGAAGGTATTCCTTACAAACAATTGTGGCCAAATTAAGAATAGGTACAAATTTTTGTCAGCACGGGGGATTGAACCTGGGACCTTCCGCAATGCAAGCGAGTGCATAACCACTGAGCTAATCGCGCGCTTAAATTAAATTAAAAAAATAATGAACGCAGCACATAGGAATTTCTTTTAAGAAAAGACTTAGTCATGAGTAAGACATAGCTCTTAAACGAGCAGCTATTTCTTGCTGTTATATTCTGATACACTCTGTATGGATGCGTTAGATAATAAATATACATATATGTATAATATAAATACATTTATTCACTCTCTTTGAAAAATACGTAAAGAGAATGCGTTTAGCCATTTATACTTCTCTTCTAGTTAACTACTAACTATGTGGTATGCCATTACTCCCAGGACATGAGGACGCATACATTATAAGTTATTTACTACAAAATATAGTTAACTATATACATATAAATCTTTCATTTATTATATAAAATGAAATATATAATGTTTTATTTATGTATGCGCGGTTCATACAATGTATTCCTGTATACTTGGTCATGTTATGAATCAAGAAAACCAGAAACTTGTTTTGCATGCATGAGTTGGCAACGCTGTATCTTTCGCTGTGTAGGGAAGAGTGGGACCACAGAATATTGCGTAAAAAACATGGGGCACACGTGCACAACCTGGTGTGCACCAAAGGGTTATCTTAGTTATCTACCTATGTAAATATAAGGCAAAATCGTAGAAAGATAAACCCTTATTAATTATGTATAGTGTTAATAATATAATAATATCGCCTTATTTATACTTACTTACTTTACTTTACTTTACGAGTCCGGGCCATCAATTGCCTTCATATAGTTTCTTGCCAAGAACGAGCGACTTCTACTGCCTGGTTGTTGGCTTCTAGAAGATCTTGTGTGTTGCATTTTGTTGGGAGTTTTGGACAGACCAGGAGATGTTGCATGGTCTGGATGGAGCCACATTCACATTTGTCATCTTCTGATAGTTTCCATTTGAACATATTTAGCTTACATCTACCTACTCCTGTTCTCAGTCTATTAATTGTTTTCCATGTTGGGTAAGGCAGATTTTCACCCTTTGATATTTGTTCTTGGAGTTCGAAATCGGAGATAGGGACTTTTTGCTTCCACAGGTCTATTATACGAGCTTCAGGTGTTGTTGGGATTTCTTGTGTAGATGCCATGAAACTTTTTCTCGACTTTAGTCTTCTGAGCTGTGGTTCATACTGGTGTAATGTATGTCTTGTATCATTGATTTGTTTTCCTCTTTCAGTCTCTGCAGCTACTTGTCGTCGTACGTCAGGCGGGGCTATTCCTACTATGGGGTAGATTTTATGGAGAGGAGTGGGCTTCATTGTTCCGGTGACGATTCTCACGGCTTCGTTCAGAGAAATATCAACTTGCTTCGCATGAGCCGAGTTTTTCCAAGCTGGTGCGGCATATTCTCCAGCAGAGAAACAGAGGGCGAGAGCTGAAGTTCTTAGCACATTCGGGTTGGCACCCCACTTTGTGCCTGTCAGTTTGCGTATGATATTATTGCGTGACATGACTTTACTCTTTGTACTCTTGCAATGCTCCTTGTACGAGAGAGTACGGTCTAATTTGATGCCGAGGTATTTTGGTGTGAAAGAATGTTCCAATATTTGACCTTGCCAGTTAATGTTTAATTTCCTCATTGCTTCTCGGTTTTTTAGGTGGAAGGCGCATACCTGAGTCTTTTGAGGATTTGGACGAAGGTGGTTTGCTTCGTAGTATGTTGTTAAGGCTTCAAGTGATGTGGTTAGTAGCTGCTCAACTTCTTGAAAACCTTTAGCTTGTGCTGCAATCGCAGTGTCATCAGCGTACCTGAAATGTCTTGTATCTGTTGTGGTTGGCTGGTCGTTGCTGTAGATATTGTACAGAATTGGCGCCAGCACGCTACCTTGGGCCAAACCATTCTTCTGATTTCTCCACCGGCTATTTCTGTTTTGAAAGGACACGTAAAATCGTCTATTTTTCAAGATGCATGCTATTACTTGTGTGAGGGTGTGATCTTTAGTTTGCTCGTAGATTTTGTAGAGTAGTCGATTATGGTTTATTGTATCGTATGCTGCACTTAGATCTATAAATGCAACACCTGTTACTTGGTTCCTTTCATATCCATCTTCGATAAATTGTGTTAGATTTAAAATTTGGCTACAGCAGGATTTGCCGGGGCGGAAGCCAGCTTGGTTGGGGGTAAGGATGCTGTCAATGAAATCAGATATTCTGTTTAGGATTAGACGTTCGAAGATCTTAAATAGATGGCAAAGGAGTGAGATAGGCCTAAAGTTTTTTACATCGTTTGGTTCTTTTCCTGGTTTTAATAGAGCTACTACGTGGGATTTACGCCACTTCTTTGGTATGTTCATTGATTGCACACAGTTATTCATTAGGTTTAGGGAATATTGTAAGGCTAGAGGACCAAAGTTTTTAATTTGCTCTGTGCGTAGATCATCGACACCGGCTGCTTTGTTTGGTTTCATATCTTTAATGACTAAGTTCAATTCTGATAAGGTAAACGGCTCCTTCATCATGTTGTTTTCAGATTCCAAGTCTCTAAGTATTTTCAATTTATTTCTTTTGGTGGATGTTTTACCATTTAGTAGCAGTTGATGGGCAATCTGATTGCTGGTTATACTGCATTGGATTGTTGACGATTTCGTTGGATCATTGCTAAGATTTTTTATCAGTTTCCAAGCTTTTCTGCTGTTTTGTTTCAAGTCCATGTTTGCTAGGAGGTCGCACCATTTATCTTTTCTTGAGTCTGATAGAGCATGCATCAGTCTTTCTCCTGCCACGATAGTATCTTCAGAGAAGGGGTCAGAGTAAAAGAGATCTTGGTATTCTTCTAATAAGGTTTTGGAATTTTCATTGAGACCCGATACATATTCTGTAGAGCAGCCTCGTGGAATGTGGCGCCTAGATACTTTTTTTACAATATCGATAAAAATATCATACGAATTGATGGTAGGTTCTAAGTGTTTAATGCTGTCATCCAAGTCTCTAGCAAAAGAATCCCATTTGGCCTTCTTAAAGTTGAATCTCCTCTTGAAAGGTTGTAGATCTGCACTGATAATAGCTGTTATTTTACATGAAATACCTCGATGTTGAGAGTGGGGGATGTGCTCTTCTACAATTTTCCTGCATTGTTGAAACAAGCTGGCACTTACAAAGATATTGTCAGGATTTGTGCCTCTTCTCCATCTGGCGCTGTTAAAGGAGCTTGGCAGCTTTGGGTCATGAAGAAGTCTTAATTCGTTTTGATCAATCCAGTTCTCCAGTTCTTCGCCGTTCTTATCGGTGCTGTTGTATCCCCAGCTGGTATTACGGCAGTTGAAATCACCTATTAATATATGGTGTCTCTTGCTTCTAAAATTAACGGGTTCTGTGAAGTGGAAGTCTGTATTTGGCGGTTTATAAATAGATGTCACTGTGCAATGTTCAAGTTCGATAGTCAAAATTTCGATATTATTTGTCTCAGTTTTTGCAGTAGAAATTATTTTGAGGTTGGGCTTGATAAATATTGCACTACCATACTTGTTATGTGGTCTTTCTATGACTAGATTCATGTTCTTTAACTTTGGTCTATTACTTTGTTCATCTCTATGAGTCTGTTGTAGAGCTAAAATATCACAATCACTTTTTGTACACATTTCTTCTAATAAAGTTTCTTTATTAGATGATAATCCTTCAATATTTACAGATGTTATATACAAGATTGGCCTTGAAAAAGGTCTTTTTGTTTGTCCAAAGGACGTCGAGCTCATATGTGGCATTTTGTTGATGGCTCGGTGTTAGAAGTATCAGCCGGCTTAGAGCCGTTGCCCAGGGTACGCGGGATATGGGAAAATCACGAGATTATCGAATATCACACGGGGACGCTACTTCTGTGTACCCCCTTATTTATATTTATACTGCCTGATCAAGATTATTAAGTCCCATTATTCCAGCAGTAAGCCCAAGACGTATTATTATGTGGTAAAAATCCCAAATGGGAGGATAACTTGTAATGTCCCGGCTGGGCTTCGAACCCATGACCTCTGGAATCTCTGGATTCACAGAGTGCCGCCTTTACCACTGAACTACTGGGATAGACTATAGGTATATGGTCTTGGAGGTTCCTAAAATTCTGTATGCGGTTCTCAGAGTTAGATGATGAGCTTTTGGAGTACTATTAAAAGGATACTAAGACCTAAATTAATAGACAAAATCCATAACTTAAGTTATCATATTTGTGTTTATCACTTTCGTGGTATCAAAACAACTCAAGCTTGGTTTACTAAATCTAGGCTGAAAGCGGGACTTGAACCATCGACCTCCAGAATACAAGACCTTATCGATCAACTACTCAGATCCGTTACCTAACAATGCATGACTGGTTGTCTGGGCTCAAAAAAAAATACCAAAAGAAATATTACTTTCAATAATTTGGATAATATTAGAAATCCGAAGTTTCGTGTTCGTGATAGTAAAAAAAAACCAACCAACATTAACTATCTATACCTTATAGGTAATAGAAAAGGGTTGGGTGGAAGAGATTTCCACAGGCAATACGCCCGCCCTTTAGATAGGACATTAGCTTTATTCTCTCTTTTGTTCTTGTTTCTTTGTTCAATCTCTTTAGTATTTCTTTATAATTTCATTGTATTTTACTGCATATATTTTGTTTTACCTATTAAAGCGTAATATTATGATCAATATGATCATAATAATAAATTTTTATAATAATATTTTTTTAAAGTAATAATTATATAGTATTGATTGATTGATTTTATTTATTTGTATTATTATTTTACAATTTTGGAATTGTATTACAATTTACAGTTTTTAAATTGTATTACCTATTATTTTACAGTTTTTAAATTGTGAAATAATAATACAAATATTTTTAGTTATTTACTTGCCTATCCCACTGACCCAACTCCCCCCTCGCTACCCTATTCTCCATGGAACAGTGTTTCTCCTAGAGCGTTAACCCGAGAGAAGAGGTTTACTTGAATCCCGTTACATGCTTGCCTTCCACTGTGATGGAAGATCGTTATCTCTTTGCCTGTCTTGGTAGTCTCTCTCTCTCTCTCTTTCTCTCTCTCTCTTTCTTTCTCTCTCTCTTTCTCTCTCTCTCTCTCTTGTTCTTTCTCTTTCACTTCCTCAGAAGTTTGCATAAGCTTAGGAGATAATAATAATTAAGAAATAATATATTATTATTGTACAAATAAAAAGAACCATTTTATTCAATTCAATTTTTTCTCTCTCTCACTTTCTTTCTCTCTTTCTCTTTCTCCTTCTCTTTCTCTCTCCCAATAGTTTTCTTATTATAGGATAAGGAAAGTAAAAATGAGGGCTTCAACTAATCACAGCGCACTATAGCACGACTTTAGGGAAAGTCAGGCTTATTTTAACTTTAATTCATCATTCGGCCCTTAGAAGGTCTTGTAATCCCTTACAGAGTCCATTTTTTGTGAGGTTGAGTGTAGATTTCTGTCTCAGATGATACCTATAATAATAACACTCTATAGTAACTAACAGCGAGGTTAATGCTCAAAGCATTTTCTACCACCTAACCTTATTATGTGGTCACAAACTCAAATTAATGAGGAAAATTTCATGCACAGGCTCGGATTTGAACCAACGTACCCCTACGCTACCTGGATTACCAGACTAGCGCGTTAACCACTTGTGTCGCCAAAGCGAATAGTTATAACAGTTACCCCCTATGCTAACAGGTGACTACAGAGTCACACTCAGTCAGGTGACTACAGAGTCACACTCAGTCAGGTGACTACAGAGTCACACTCAGTCAGGTGACTACAGAGTCACACTCAGTCAGGTGACTACAAAGTCACACTCAGTCAGGTGACTACAGAGTCACACTCAGTCAGGTGACTACAGAGTCGCACTCAGTCAGGTGACTACAGTGTCACACTCAGTCGGGTGACTACAGAGTCACACTCAGTCAGGTGACTACAGAGTCACACTCAGTCAGGTGACTACAGAGTCGCACTCAGTCAGGTGACTGCAGAGTCACACTCAGTCAGGTGACTACAGAGTCGCACTCAGTCAGGTGACTACAGAGTCACACTCAGTCAGGTGACTACAGAGTCACACTCAGTCAGGTGACTACAGAGTCACACTCAGTCAGGTGACTACAGAGTCACACTCAGTCAGGTGACTACAGAGTCGCACTCAGTCAGGTGACTGCAGAGTCACACTCAGTCAGGTGACTACAGAGTCACACTCAGTCAGGTGACTACAGAGTCACACTCAGTCAGGTGACTACAGAGTCACACTCAGTCAGGTGACTACAGAGTCACACTCAGTCGGGTGACTACAGTGTCACACTCAGTCGGGTGACTACAGAGTCGCACTCAGTCAGGTGACTGCAGAGTCACCCCCCAGTCAATACGGAGGACAGGGACGGTTGTAAGGGGTGGTTTGGAGACCGTCTTGGGGAAACCCAAAAGGGGACACAGGTCCTACTCAGGAACACAGGTTCCACATAGGACACAGGTCCTACTCAGGAACACAAGTTCCACATAGGACACAGGTCCTACTCAGGAACACAAGTTCCACATAGGACACAGGTCCTACTCAGGAACACAGGTTCCACATAGGACACAGGTCCTACTCAGGAACACAGGTTCCACATAGGACACAGGTCCTACTCAGGGACACAGGTCCAGTCATACCGCACCACAGGGTCGCGGTACAGATTACCAGTTCATTGTCAGTCATAACACAGTTTGTAAAGATTCCCAGTTTAGACAGTATAGTAAATCACAGCATTTACTACATGGTGGAGGTGCGGGGCAATACGCACTTGTGTTATCTCTGACAAATCAGTGTGCTTGTTGAAAGCTCTAACTTAGAGTTTTGCAAGCTATATTTTGTTTCTTTGTTTCAGGTTATTTCTGTACAATAAAAGATAATAATTATAAATCAAAATTAAATCAAAAAAACAGTCATACAACATCATAAATGTTGTTTTAATTTTTTGTTACCATGGACAATCTTTCAATGAGACGCTTAGCGTCTCTATCCAAACACGTGACAGAATGTGTGACAGTGTGCAGTGATATCAAAAGGCAGTTGATTGAAGGTGAATCACCCACGCAGAACTTTTCAATTGAAGTTCAGAAACTCAGATGTTCAATAGATAGACTTGTGAAAGAAATACAATTCGTTATCAAGAATGCTCCCGACAGTTCTGGTGGAGATGGTGACGAGTTGGCGTCACGTGTAGATGAATTTAATCAGTTACAGATCCAGACTGAAGATTTGCTCGTTGAGTTGGATGTTTTGATGAAAAGTTCTAACAAGAACACAGAGACACAAGCCGCACAGCTCGTTCCACAGAAAATTGTCTCAGGAGGCCAACTCCCAAAACTTCAAATGGCTAGTTTTGCAGGAGACATCCTAAGATGGACGGAATTTTGGGATCGTTTCACGTCTGTGGTGGATCGAAGGACAGATATTTCTGATGTTGACAAATTAGCCTATCTTGTTGGCTCACTTGAAAGTGAAGCAAAGCAAGCCATCCAAGGCTTGGAACTGACAAATTCAAACTACAACATAGCAGTCCAAAAGCTCAAAGAGAGGTTCGGAAAACCAAATTTGATTGTCGATGCCCACTATGCTGCACTGTATAGAATTCCAGTTGCAAAGCCAACTACAACAGACTGTAGACGAGCCCTCGACGAAATCGAACGCCACTTACGGACATTAGAAAACTTGGGCGAAAATGTTAACCACAACCAACTACGAAGTACAATCATGGAGAAATTTCCTCAAGAAACCATCTATGAGTTGAGAATGAATATGGAAAAGCATGGTTATTCAGTGAGTTCCTTACGAGAGTCTTTGGAGAAGATAGTTTCAGCCCGAGAAACTTCATTTGCTATAACACAAACCAACTGCAACTCAGACATACAAAATGATAGAGGAGAAGCCTTTACAACCGAGGCTCTGGTAACGACTGAACAACGACGACCTAGAATTAAAGATATTCAGAAAACTCTCTCTCTTAACTCTAGTCATAGTCAGTCGCGAAAATCTTCAGCCAAATTTAGAGATCCATATTTTCAGAACAAATCAAAGTATTCAAGTTCTAACAATTTCATATCAAACCAGGCTAAAAGATCAAATTCAAGCCGACCAAATGACAAAACCCGAGGTCCACCGGCAAAGAAAAGGAAACTGGAGTGTATTTACTGTCAACGTGACCATTACAATGATACTTGTACAGTGTACCGTACAGTAGTTGACCGCAAAGGTTGCTTGAAGGGCCGATGTTTTCAATGTCTACGTACAGATCACTCAGCAAATGAATGCAAAAATTTGCAGAATTGTTTCCACTGTGGTGTTTATGGAAAACACAATAGAAGTCTTTGCCCCACTAAGTTTGCTGACAATGCTGCAAATGGGTCAAACACTTTTCTTACAAACGTGCAACATGAAACCATCCTTCCAACAGTATTGACAAAAACAGTTGGTGGAAACGGAAATCATATTCCAACCAGGATCATATTTGATACTGGAAGTCAAAGAAGCTATTTGACGGATTCATTAGCTAAATCATTAGACCTGGATCGTACTTCAGAGACAGACTTAACAGTGTACACGTTCGGCAGCATGAAGCCAAAACATGTTAAAACTTCTCATGTGACTCTTAGAGTTCTTATTGCAGATACGCAGTCTCCGCAAGAGATTTCAGCGTATACTGTTCCAAGAATTACCGGTCCTCTTCCAGCGAACCTCGATGTTAAAACACACATTCGCAATCAGTTTCCTGAGTTGGATATTGCCAGTGATACTAGTAACGACAAACCAGCTGATCTACTAATCGGCAGTGATCTCTACTATACCTTCATAACAGGACAAGTAAAACAGATCCACAGTAATCTCTATCTTGTCCAGTCAAAACTAGGCTGGATCATATCTGGGCAACAGGATCAGATAGCTTCAGACCAAGCTCTTTCCTTCTTGACGTATGTGTCAGGTTCTAAAGACCCAAAGTCAGAATTTGCTAATCCAGATCCTCCATTGAATGATGACCATATCAAAGATTTATGGGAATTAGAAACAATTGGCATCAAAGACTCTCCAAAAATTCTTGAACAAGATGAAATCATAGAGTTTTTCAACAAAACAACTATATTTCAAGATAGTCGCTATCATGTAAAATGGCCATGGATGCAATACCCCAAGGACCTTCCGTTGAACCTTGGAATGGCCATCGGCAGATTAACTGGTCTCATAAAACGTCTGAATCCTGAGATTTTGAATCTATACAACAAAGTACTAATAGATCAACTTAACCTAGGTGTTATTGAGATCGTTGAACACCCAAATGTTTTGCCGCCACATCCGGTACATTATCTTTCGCATCACTGTGTTGTGCAAGAAGACAAAACAACCAAGCTGAGAATTGTGTACGACGCCTCTGCTAAGATTCGGGGTCAGTATAGTCTAAATGAATACTTGTACAAAGGTCCGAAAATGTTGGAAGACTTAGTAAGGTTGATTATTCTCTTCAGACTGAACAATATTGCCATTGTTGCCGATGTGGAAAGAGCATTTTTACAGATTGGACTCCAGCCAGACGACAGAGATGTCACTCGATTTGTCTGGCTTAAAGACGTTACAGCAGGTGTCCGTCCAGATAATATTATACACTATCGCTTCACTCGTGTACCATTTGGCATTGTTTCCAGTCCCTTTATGTTAGCAGCCACCATCAAACACCACCTGTCTCAAACAGATAAAATAGAAAGCCAGTTAATCTCAGAAAGCTTGTATGTTGACAACTTACTTTGTAGTGTTGCAAAACTGGAAGATGCAAATGCTATCTTTTCAACAGCTACGTCAACATTTAGTGAACTATCCATGAACATTAGAGAATGGAATTCAAACTGTGCAGAATTCATCAATAACATACCTGAAGAGAAAAGGAGTTCTAAACAGCTTACCTCTGTTCTTGGACTGATGTGGAACATTGAAAAGGACACTCTATCAACTGCATTTAATCCAAGTATTCTTTCAAAACCAGTGTCTACAAAGCGTGATACCTTGAAAGTAATCGCTTCATTATTCGATCCGTGTGGATTTATTGCTCCTCTCACTCTTGCTGCACGCCTTTTACATCAGGAACTATGGCGAGACAAATGCAAGTGGGATGATAAGATTACTCAGGAACGCTTAGGAGAATGGGCAAATTGTGTTAAAATACTTCAGTCCGTATTCAACTTCAGTTTTCCCAGAGCATTCCTCAGACCAGTTACAAACAATATTAATGACGATTACAGCTATGAAATTCATTGTTTCACTGATGCATCAAAAGATGCCTATGCAGCCGTAGTCTACATAAGAATCACCTATCGCAACCAGTCTCGTGTGAGTTTTGTTATGTCCAGATCTAGGCTCACTCCACTGAAGCAAAGGGAACATATGTCTATCCCAAAGCTAGAACTTCTTGGTGTGCTTATTGGAGTACGTTTGGCTCTTTATGTTGAACAGCCTCTCAATATTAGTAACATGCAGATTTATCTCTGGACTGACAGCCAAATCGTCCTTGGATGGATTCGTTCGCCTCGTCTTCTTCCTCCATTTGTTGCAAGAAGAGTAGCCGAAATCAAGTCCTCACAACAAATACAGTTCAGATATGTTCCTTCGAATGTCAATCCAGCAGACATTGCCACAAGAGTTGCCATGATGGAGAGACTTCCTTCTCTATGGACTGATGGTCCACAATTCCTGTCAGAAACAGAGGAAAAGTGGCCAGTCTGGTCATCAGATTCAGAACAATCAGATACTCAACCAGATTGTAACCAACCTGTAATAGTAGCTGTGACCACAAATCCTGATCCGCAACCAGCATGTGTTGATTCCAATCCAGAAACTCTCTTAAACACCAATGAAATCAGTCTCACAGAAAACATCTCTTCTTCAGACCGTGAGAATGAAGATATACCTGAACAACCCCATGATAATAATAATAATAATAATAATAATAATATCGCCTTATTTATACTGCCCGATTAAGACTATTAAAGTCCCATTATTCCAGCAGTAAGCCCAAGACGCATTATTATGTGGTAAAAATCCCAAATGGGAGGATAACTTGTCATGTCCCGGCTGGGTTTCGAACCCACGACATCTGGATTCTCTTGGTTCACAGAGTGCCGCCACAGAGTG
This sequence comes from Bactericera cockerelli, assembly GCA_024516035.1. Classification (NCBI taxonomy): domain Eukaryota; kingdom Metazoa; phylum Arthropoda; class Insecta; order Hemiptera; family Triozidae; genus Bactericera; species Bactericera cockerelli. The sequence continues at coordinate 5,440,744 of CM044959.1, forward strand.
ACATGATAGTGTCAATCAGTCATCAAATGTACAATTTGACACACAGAGTATTAAAAAACTACAAGAAGAGTATTTTCACAGGGAAATACTTGGACAAACAACCGATCTCTCAAGATCTTTGCGTCTATTTATAGACTCTTCAGGATTGTTGCGATGCAACGCAAAGCTACAGAACGCAGAAATCCCTTACGACCAAAAGTATCCAATTCTATTACCAAGAGATTCATCTTTCACACAAAATGTAATCCGACAAATTCATGAAGATAACTATCACGTTGGGACCACACATACTTTAGCTCTTGTCCGGAAACAGTTCTGGGTACCAATGGGTCGCACGCAGGTGACGAAGGCCATTCGTTCATGTAAGCAGTGTGTCAAATACGGTGGGGGCCCTTACAAATTACCAGACATGCCTCCTTTACCTAAAGAAAGAGTTGCCGTATGTCCTCCGTTTTCATATACAGGTCTTGATTACTTTGGACCACTGACAGTACTTGAAAATAACTCTCGTCAGAAACGATGGTGTGTACTGTTCACCTGTATGGCAGCACGTGCAATCCACTTAGAATTGGTTGAAGATATGACCTCAGAAGAGTTCTTGAACTCCTTACGTCGCTTTGTTGCTGCGAGAGGTTCTCCTGTCGCAATAGTATCAGATAATGCATTGCAATTTAAACTATCCTCCAGTGTCCTAAAATCTCATTTCTTTGAGAAAAATAACATCCAGTGGAGATTCATTCCTGAACTATCTCCTTGGCATGGAGGATTTTATGAAAGGCTTATCGGATTAGTAAAGAATTGTCTTCGTCGTACACTTGACAAGACCATCTTGTCACACAGCCAACTTGCTACAGTTATTAAAGAAGTTGAAGCAGTCCTCAACACACGTCCATTGACAACAGTGGGCGCTGACCTTGAGCATGTTCTCACACCAGCTGACTTCCTTCAGTCTGTGGCTCCCATTGTCATGGAGACTCCTACCGATCCAAATTCTGGAATTCACACCGCCACAAAGTCAGCATTGGTGGATAGTTGGAAAAAGAGCAAAACAGTGTTTACAGCTTTTCGTAGTATGTTTGTAAATCAGTATTTAACCAGCCTAGCAGAACGTCCAATGAAACCACACAAACAACCCAGAGTGACAGTAGACAGAATCCCATGTTGTGGTGACACAGTGCAAGTAAAAGAGGATTTAGTAAGCCGTGTCTTCTGGCGTGTTGGTCAGATCTGCGAAATAGTCCCTAGTAAGGACGGGAAAACGAGAACAGCTCGTGTCAAACTCAGTAATGGAAATGTGATCACACGATCTATTTCCCACTTGTATCCCTTGGAATTCTTCGATGAATTCGACAAAACTGTTTTGCCTCATGACCAGCAAAACACCAGCCAAATCTCTGGTCAAATCTCAGTAGAAAGTGTAAACAAGTCTGCCGAAAACTCAGTAAGCTCTCGTGGAGACAGTGAAACTCAACCCAAGTCTCCGCAAAACATCTCCATTGATGGAAACACTAGGCAGAGACCTCGCCGAGAGGCGGCCGAGTTAGCTAAAGCTCGTATTCGGACCATAACCGAAAATCTCTTGTCCATATCTACCTTATCTCGAAAGTAGGCTGTGATTTTCCATTTACCTATTTTTGCTAGTTTGTTACATTGGATCAAATATCCATTTACCTATTTTTGCTAGTTTGTTACATTGGATCAAATATCCATTTACCTATTTTTGCTAGTTTGTTACATTGGATCAAATATCCATTTACCTATTTTTGCTAGTTTGTTACATTGGATCAAATATCCATTTACCTATTTTTTTGCTAGTAAGAACCTTTATGCGTTCTTGCCAAAGTTTCATCTGCCAGAAACGAAGCATAATGTATGTATATATGCTTGTAAATAGATATAACTAATCAGTAGGTCAGTACAATCAGGTCCCGACAATATGACGAAGTTACAATACGTAACGATGAAGAAAGCGGTCTCTTAGTATTGCACAAGTGCTATCAGTCAGCACTATTTTAGTGTGTAGTAGTAGACAGAGGGACATGGCTATCTCGACAAGGCGTTGCCTTTAGACAATATACATGTTAGCATATTATTACGTCTTTAGTCATTAAGATCTCCGTCAATCATTAATTTGTCGCCATATAAGTATTCCAAGGAGACTGATTTTCATTACTAATGGTGTTCTTATTATTATTTTTTATGTTCCTTTTGTTATTGTTCAATAAAGTACAACTTTTCTTTTATACCTTTATGATACCTACTTGTTTTATTTGTCCTCATACACAATCAGCGTCAGATAAAATATCAGTTTCCTGACAAAACAAATGTGGTCAGCTCAGACCTAAAGAAAATAATCAAGTAATAACTTGTTCATGTATCAGCATTTCTGAAATCTGAAGAGTAACTACAAACTGCAGCAACAGCATAATTCTAATGTTTTTTAAAACTTCTTTGTTTCAGATCCTAATGTCTGTATCTGTAAAAATCATACGTGATATTCGTATACACCCTTTGTCGGCGGGCGGGGTGTCGCCTCAGACCAAGCTGGGCGAAATATACAGATAACAGTCGAAAGTCTGACAAACAGCATTTACTAGAACAGTTAGAACAGTACTAATCTTACAGTTTGCTTCGTTTCAGAAATTACTATTTCGCGGGGGGGAGTGTCGCCAAAGCGAATAGTTATAACAGTTACCCCCTATGCTAACAGGTGACTACAGAGTCACACTCAGTCAGGTGACTACAGAGTCACACTCAGTCAGGTGACTACAGAGTCACACTCAGTCAGGTGACTACAGAGTCACACTCAGTCAGGTGACTACAAAGTCACACTCAGTCAGGTGACTACAGAGTCACACTCAGTCAGGTGACTACAGAGTCGCACTCAGTCAGGTGACTACAGTGTCACACTCAGTCGGGTGACTACAGAGTCACACTCAGTCAGGTGACTACAGAGTCACACTCAGTCAGGTGACTACAGAGTCGCACTCAGTCAGGTGACTGCAGAGTCACACTCAGTCAGGTGACTACAGAGTCGCACTCAGTCAGGTGACTACAGAGTCACACTCAGTCAGGTGACTACAGAGTCACACTCAGTCAGGTGACTACAGAGTCACACTCAGTCAGGTGACTACAGAGTCACACTCAGTCAGGTGACTACAGAGTCGCACTCAGTCAGGTGACTGCAGAGTCACACTCAGTCAGGTGACTACAGAGTCACACTCAGTCAGGTGACTACAGAGTCACACTCAGTCAGGTGACTACAGAGTCACACTCAGTCAGGTGACTACAGAGTCACACTCAGTCGGGTGACTACAGTGTCACACTCAGTCGGGTGACTACAGAGTCGCACTCAGTCAGGTGACTGCAGAGTCACCCCCCAGTCAATACGGAGGACAGGGACGGTTGTAAGGGGTGGTTTGGAGACCGTCTTGGGGAAACCCAAAAGGGGACACAGGTCCTACTCAGGAACACAGGTTCCACATAGGACACAGGTCCTACTCAGGAACACAAGTTCCACATAGGACACAGGTCCTACTCAGGAACACAAGTTCCACATAGGACACAGGTCCTACTCAGGAACACAGGTTCCACATAGGACACAGGTCCTACTCAGGAACACAGGTTCCACATAGGACACAGGTCCTACTCAGGGACACAGGTCCAGTCATACCGCACCACAGGGTCGCGGTACAGATTACCAGTTCATTGTCAGTCATAACACAGTTTGTAAAGATTCCCAGTTTAGACAGTATAGTAAATCACAGCATTTACTACAACTTGACTATGACTACCAGTGCACGGTATTCCAGTTTAATTTGGGTTTAACGTCACTTTCAGCTTATTGGTCATATCACGACGGGGGTGCTACCCTCCATTCGCAGGAAACTCAGAAATCTGCTACCCATGTTGATCTCACCCAGCCTGGGTTTGGCCGGAATGCCAGCATCACGAAATCTTCACCTCGCTGGACGTTGCTTAACTTCGGAATCTAAGTGTGTAGAAGAGTAACCCAACTGGAATGACTCTCACAAAAGCTCCGCCATTGCTCTGCCAAGACTCTTTTGTTTGCCAAGTCAACTTGACTCCTACGATTCCCACGATATTATATATAGGCACGTTATATATCAGGCTCCTTTTAAGTTTGAACTTTGATATTTTGCCATGTATTATGTACAGTAATATACAATTATACATACCTATTGATAGGATTTGCTATTTTATTGTATCAATTTACCGAGCGGATCTACGGCTGTTCCATGGATACGAAATAAAAACGGCTGTGAAACACTCACCTTTTTTTTTAAAAAAAGCTCTCTGCTCAATTCGAATACTTCCTTTCAAATGTCATTTCTTTACATTACCTATGACTCCTCTTCTTCTTCTTTAGCTCTGTCTTATCCCGCTCAAGCAGGGTCGACGTTGTTCAACCTGATGGTTGAGGTTGGTTGGTTTTGGTACATTTTTTACGGCTGGATGCCCCTCCTAACGTGTTTTAACGTATTTTAACCTCCATTTGCTGGAACTAACCTCACCCGGAAATACCAGCCTCACATGTACAGAGGGAACAGAATTTTCGGCTACGTATGAGTTCGGTGCGGAAAATAAAAAAATGTATGAGTTCGGTGCCGCCTAAAAAAGGTCATGTATGAATTCGGTGCCGCCTAAAAAAGGTCATGTATGAATTCGGTGCCCTGGTACTTGCCCTGATGATCAGGTAATTATAGTATTTTTTTCCTTATAGGCATGGCCTTCAATGTATTTTACCTAACCCTACTATAAACCCAAGGCATGGCCTTCATTGTATTTTACCTAACCCTACTATAAACCCAAGGCATGGCCTTCATTGTATTTTACCTAACCCTACTATAAACACAAGGCATGACCTTCATTGTATTTTACCTAACCCTACTATAAACCCAAGGCATGGCCTTCATTGTATTTTACCTAACCCTACTATAAACCCAAGGCATGGCCTTCATTGTATTTTACCTAACCCTACTATTAACCCTAGGCATGGCCTTCAAGGAGGAAATGTTACATTCAGCCTTGCTGAATGTAACTGTCTACAACATAATCTACTACCTTAATAACAGCAGGATGACTGTTAACAAACAACAGAGTACATTATAAAAAAACAATCAATTTTTAAGTCATTAGGACCGCACCGAACTCATACATCACCTTTTTTCGGCGGCACCGAATTCATACATGCGAAAAAGGTGCGGGTAATCTTCGCACCGAACTCACCTATTGCCGAATTTTCTGTGTGAAAAGTCTGCTCCGACCGGGGATTTAACTCAGAATCTCTTTCAAGTGTCATTCATCTCACTGGACGTTGCTCAACTTCGGTGATCCTGCAAGAACCGGTGTATATAACGCGCCATCAAGAATCCAAAGCCGTATTTTTATATCTAACCAAAGTGAATTCAATTGGAATTAAAATAAATGGACGAACTGAAAGAAAGTCATTTTTCTTTTAGAAAAAAAAACGAGAAGAAGAGAAATCTTCTTCCAGTTTGGTGAACCAAAATCGATTTATAAAATTCTTGCTTCCATTTCTTTTATAGGTAAGTTTTCATTTTACATTGTGTATCTTTAAAAGTACCGAAAAGTATTTTCTTTCACGAATGGTGGGGAGCTATCCTTGGAAAAAATGGAAATCATTGGTCTACCTCAAGTCAGGACGTTAAAACCAAATAGAATGAATGGACATGAAAGGAGCCTGTGGGCGCCCATATAATCCTCTCACCACCGTGATTTTGGTATCAATACCTATCTCACGGACACGGAATTATTATTATTATTGGAAAAAACTGAACCTGGATTTTTGTTTTTTAATCCAAAAGAAAAACACGGCTCAGTATCCGGAATAAACCAGATATTCCGAACAATCAGACGAGCACAATGGCCGGGATTTGCCTGCGAGAGTCTCATAGTGTACGGCGCAGCGGGCCAGACCATTGTTGTGTGGTTTCCATTTCTTTTCCAAGGTTGTTAACTTTCCTCTCCAACGCTGAGAGGTTGGCGAGAAATTCTTTCTCCCAATGTAGGAACTCTTTGTTCAAGGTTGTTGTGAAGACAGCACAATGGGTTGCAATGTTTTGACGCCGTCGGCAATGTGATCCTATAAATAACTGTGGCACGCCACGTGGAGTGAGTGTTGTGAATTGACAGGTTGTGGCCACCATTGTGTGTGCCAGGAGTAGGTTCAGAATTGGCGCCATCCGGCCAAACCATTTCTGGCATTTCTGCACATGCGTGTGCGAATTTGTTGGTTTCTATTGAAAAGTAATTGAAAGACGTATGGAAAATTTCTCATAAGAGTCATACACAGAGGAGTGATAGACAATGGATAGAAATGACATTTGAAAGCGCATTAGTTTTCCATTGAAAAGTAATTGAAAGATTCATGGAAAATTTCTCATAAGAGCCATACACAGAGAAGTGATAGACAATGGAAAGACATCAAGTCCATGTGAATTTGAGAAACGTCCACAAGTCTTCTCCTTTATTTCTCTTTTATATATTATCTTTTCCTTCGTAAACTCGTCCGATCACTAACGAACAACTAACTATTTTAAGTACCAACTCGTCCGATCACTAACGACAGCTAACTATTTTAAGTACTACCTAGTCGAACTGCTCAGGAGAGCTCAACTATTTGAAACCTATAAATAGGATGTCTTCCTAAAGACGTCTTTGTGATCTGAACTGGTTTTGAAGTATTGAGTCTTCAACACGACAGTTCTTTTCGGAATCAAGGAATGTCTCACAGATAAAGTCTTGATGAATAAATTTTTAGAGCTACATCTTCTAAACTACAACGAAGAAATGACCATATTCAAACAATTCCAAAAAAAAAAAAAAAAAAAAAACAGGACGAAAAAGTTTCCTATCTAAATTTGATGTCTTGCCAGCGTCGATGGCGTGTTGAATACACCGGTTCTGGTAGGATCACTGAAGTTAAACAACGTCCAGCAAGGTGAAGACTTCGTGATGCTGGCACTTCGGCCCAACCAAGGCAGGGTGAGTGGTGAGTGTAATTAGTAATTAGAGTAGCTGGTATGTGAGTTTTCAGCGAATGAAGGGTAAAACCCCCGTCGTGATATGACCATGAAAGCGATATTGAAACAAAAAATATTGCCTTATTAATATTGCTCAATTAGGACTAATGAGTACTATTATTACAGCAATAAGCTCAAGTCGTATTATTATGTGGTCAAAATCCCAAATGGAGGGAGGATAACTTGTCATGTCTCGGCTGGGTTTCGAACCCGCGACCTCTAGATAACCAGTCCGACGCGTCGGACGGATCCGTTAATTCAAATCCCAAACAAAGGGTTAGGTGGTAGAAAATGCTGTGAGCATTAACCTCGCCTTATTGTTACCTTCCACTAAAGAAATTCCAAAAGTTTTTGTTTTCCTTTCTTAATCTCGACGTATTATTTATATTTCAAATTTGACTTTTGTGACATGTATTTCGTTTGTGTTAAGAATTGGTAATTTGTTTGTATCTGTAAAAAGAAAATAATCTTATTTCATTTTAATGTTTGTTTCTTGTGAATTGGTCATGTACCGTAAAATATACAATACCTAACGGCATTTATTATCATTATTAAAGAGTATTTATTATTAATATATTAGAGGCTGGCCCCAGGGATTCGAGTCAACCCAATCAGTGAGTCAGTGAATCACTAACAATGCTTGACTCAGTGGGTATTGCACTGGAGTCACACGCGCAGAGGTTCGAACCCCAGCGGGGTCGAATTTTTTTCGCTCTATTCTTGCGAATTGGCACGTGCACTCGTGCAGACAGTCTAACTGAGCAAAAATGAGAAGAAAAAATAACTTGCATAGATAGTGGAGTGGAGTAGAGTATTATATGATTATTGAATACTTTCTTAGAAAGAACCGATCTCATCAGTACCTTGATCGATAAGGCAGAGGACTTGTAATCTGGTAGTCGATGGTTCAAGTCCCGGGAAAGCTATGGGTCGGCGTAGATTTACTAATCCTGTTTCATAAAAAATGTCACTTCTCGCCCATCAGAGGGGAGTCATACTAAGGGATGGGCTTTCCCGGGACTTGAACCATCGACTACCAAATTACAAACGTCTACAGTAGCTCCTGTTTAATGGCTACGGAATAAAAAAGGCTGTGAAACACTCATCTTAAAAAAAATACGGCCCTAAAGCTCCATAGATAGTAGTAGGCTCTACAGAGATCTGGTCAGTCCAAGATATCAGCAAACTATACATAATTACTGACTACTGGCTGACAGGTCATCTACCTATAATAATATTTCCTCCATTCTCATTTTTACATCATAAAGCGAGTTTTATAATTTATTTATTTTGAACCGTCAGCACATAGTGTAACCAGTTTTTTATAACAGAACTAGCTACTTTCCCGTACTTTTCTACAGGAATAAATTTAAACTTAACTATGAGATGATGTAACGGTAAATACAATCAATGTTTTATTTTTTTAGTTTTTGATAGTATTTTTTGAGATAAATTATTTAAAACAAAAGTCGGGATCCACTCATACCCGGTGAGGAAAAATGAGTATATGCTTCAGTTGTTTGTAAGGGATACCTTCCGGTGCGCTCGTGTTGACCCAGCACCTAAATGGGAAGTATTGTGTCACTTCTCGCCCATCAGAGGGGAGGCATACTACGGGATGGGCAGGCTACAACACAGACCACAAGCGTCTACAGTAGCTCTTGTTTCATGACGCATAATAATAGTAATAATAATATAGGACCACCTGAGCGACTTTAACAAGGGCAGTTCACAATAGATATTATCTGTCTTTAAGAAAATTATTATTATCATAGTATGCTTTATTAGGTAAGACATTAAAATAAACAGTAAAATACCATGAAATTATAAAGAAAAAATAAATAGATTGAACAAAGAAACAAGAACAAAAAAGAGAGTATTAAAACTAATGTCCTACCTAAAGGGCGGGGTTATTACCTGAGGAAATCTCTTCTACCCAACCCTTTTGAGATTTGAAATCATCGAAACCAAGTGGACTTGGCGGGATTTTATTATAGATGTTTCACATGCTAGAAATACTTACCACACTGATCTAATATTATATTCTGCTCCTTGAGGTTTTGCTTTCTTACCTGGAATCATAAAACAAGAGAAAGAAATTAATTTATAGAACATTTTTTTATTTAATTATTGGTAATTTTTTCAATTTTTACCGACCTCAGTAGGTTGATCGAATGGCAACGGACTTGCAACCTGGAGGTCAGTGGTTCAAGTCTCGGTTTCAGCATAAATTTAGTAAAGCGATTTTAAGTAGTTGTGATATCACGAAAGTGATTAACACAAATATGATAACTTTACTTTTTGAATTTATGCCCAAATTAAAAAAAAATACTCACTTTAAAAATCCCCCCAGCTACCTGGCCCTGATGAATTCCCAACTCTACCTAAAGTCCTAGGGCCAATGAAGCTCACAGATAAAGCTCCATATATCACGACATAGATGGATGGCCACATTGGCGGTCGCCGACGGCTAAACAACACTGTGGACCGCTATCAGATGGTAGACATGGCGGAGTGCGAGTACCCAACTAAGGGTTGGGTGAACGAGATAGCCATAGGTAGTAACTCCGCCTTTTAGTTAGGACATCTGTAACATTTTATCTATAGTACTAATCTTTTTTTCTTGTTAATATTGTTCATAATTTTTATTATTATTTATTATTTTTAATACTAATTTTTGTTACTACCTATTAATAAATTAGTCAATATTAATAATAATATAATTTTAAATAGTGCCCCGAGCGATTAGAAGCACAATCTGTACAAAAGAGAATTATGGCTTTCACGCGTGACTAGCTTTTTGGTTTGGACGATATTTTTTTTTTTTTGGAGGAAGGAATTTTTTTTATTTTAAAATATAGAGAAGTTATTTTTTTCCGGTAAATAAAACTTGATCAAGATAGGTAGGTGTTTCTCTGAATGAATGAAGAATTTTGTACAATGGTTAATTTGAGTTCAACGTCACAGTCACTTTCAACTGCATGGTTACCTATATCACGACAGGGGTGTTACCCTCCTTACACAGGAAACTCACAAACCTGCTACCCAAATTGACCTCACCCAGCCTGGGTTGGGCCGGAACGCCAGCAGCACGAAGTCACCTCGCTGGATGTTGCTGAAGTTCGGTGATCCTACGAGAACCGGTGCATTCAACGCGCCATCGACGCGCGACGCTGGCAATTTCAAGCTTGATTTTTATAATACGAAGATGAAGAACAAGAAGAAGAAAATATAAAAATAAACACTAAAAAATAGGAGAATTTTTGATTTTCTCAACACTAGAAATGGACTTTTTTTGGTGGGGCCCAATTCAGGTCCGAAACGATGTGAAACACTCGTTTTGAAAAAAATGTACTTTAGTGGCTTCTGAAAACTTTTAGACAGGACGAAATTTTCAAAATCAGGCTGTGGAAACACTCATCTTAAAAAAAAAATGTACCTTCTCTTTTAGGAGGTTCTAAAAACTTCTAGAAAATAAAGAATTTTTCAAACGTAAAAGAATTTTCAAAGTACGTGTAAGAAAAATCGTTCACTGTCCGATTAATTTTGAGGCCCCGCGTAGGTAAAGGGCTAATACAGGACCATTACTCATACTCGCATTAGCCGATTATTGAACTCGATCCCGGACCTCGCTATTACAGGACCGCCACAAATCCGACATTCATTAATTCTACATTAGGCAACTTTTGCTGGTCTCCTAACACGTCCTTGAGGATTTAAGTTCTGTCAAACCATCATCTTGGTCTTTGACGGTAAGCGTTTTTTTCTTCTCTTCCGTGTTTGCAATAACCTCTTCGCGCCCAACACCAATTTTTGTTTTGTAGTACAAAGTGACCGGTGGCCTCGCCCGAGGACAAACATTTTATGCTACTTGGTAGCATAAATTTTTAGCTTGGGCACTCAGGACTGTAAAATAAATGTCCTCTTACGAGGACATTGGGCGCGAAGAGGCTAAGCAGGCGCGGCCGGTGCTAAGGAGCTGCGGAACTCTAGCACTCCCAGAAGAAAAAGAGAGGATTTTCTCAAGTCCTCATCGTACACAATAATAACACTCTTTAGTGGAAGGTAAGCACCAGGCGAGGTTAATGCTCGAAAGCTTTTTCTACCACCTAACACGCAAAGTCTTATTATTATGTGGTCACAAACTCAAATTAATGAGGAAAATTTGATACACTGGGCGGGGTTCGAACCAACGGATCCCTACGTTACCTGGATTACCAGACTAGCGCGTTAAGCACTTGACCACCAGTGCACGGTCATAAACTCAAATTATTGAGGAAAATTTCATACACTGGCTGTGGATTTCATACACAGCTACCTGGATTACCAAAAGATAAACAACGTAGATAAAATATATTATGCATAATATATATGTTCTAATTAAAGGCGGGGTTATTGCCTCTGGCAATCTCTTCCACCCCACCTTTTTTATTACATGTATTTAACTTACAAATAAGGGTTGGGTGGAAGAGATTGCCTTTGGCAATAACCCCGCCTTTTAGTTAGGACATTTGTTTTTATATATATTTTTCTATTAATTTTCCTTTTTATTGTATTTATTGTTTACATTTCTTCATTGTTATAATAATTGTTTGTATTGTACATATGTCTTTTTATTATTATTATTATTATTATATAATTCTTTATTAGATACAAAAGGACATTATGTACATATAAATAATAATTTTAACAGTGAAAAATCAAAAAAACAATATATACAATAAAAATGAAAAAGAATAGAAAATATTTGAAAACATAAATGTCCTAACTAAAGGGCGGGGTTATTGCCTATGGCAATCTCTTCCACCCAACCCTTTTATATTTATCTAATAAAGTTTTTTATATAATAATAGTAACCATAACGTACATTTCACGTCAAAACACCTATACTAATAAGAACAGTAAAAATTTAATGCCCTCGGGGCAATGTCCTGCTGATGAGGCCATTACTCGCGGAAAGAGCGGAACTGCCGCCGGCAATACTTGAGCCTTCTCTATTCCTAGTATAGATTCGGTCATATAATCTTCTCTATTCCTAGTCTACATTCGGTCAGATAATCTTCTCTATGTCTAGTCTACATTCGGTCAGATAATCTTCTCTATTCCTAGTCTAGATTTGGTCAGATAATCTTCTCTATTCCTAGTCTAGATTCGGTCAGATAATCTTCTCTATTCCTAGTCTAGATTTGGTCAGATAATCTTCTCTATTCCTAGTCTAGATTTGACCAAAGAAGTTTAGGAGATACAAATGATTCAATATAAAATCTCAAATTTGCCAATGTGAACTAATCACGAGGAAGTTTTGTGTCCATAATTGGCAGTGAATTTTTTTTGCCCTTGTTAGTGCATTGGTAGTCAAGTGGTTAAGGCGCTAGTCTGGTAATGCAGGCAGTGTAGGGATCCGTTGGTTCGAATCCCACCCAGTACATGCATTTTTCTTCATCCTTTTGAGTTTGTGACCACATAATAATAAGACTCTGAGGGTTAGCGTCTTATTAAAAAAAACTTCTCTAATTATGTAGGTATCTACCGACAATATTACGAGTTCAGATTTGGTCAGATAAAGAGAAGCGAAGCTGTAAACAATAGATCATTACGAGTGGGGGCTATTAGTAATAGTTCTGAGTGTTGACGACCCACTCGCCGTTTTCGCGTACTTGGCCACTGTGGTTATTTTTAATAAATGCCCAGAGTACATTTCTCTTATTTTTAAGATGATTGTTTCACAGCCTTTTTTATTTCATAGCCAAACAGGAGCTTGTGGTCTGTGTTGTAGCCTGCCCATCCCGTAGTATGCCTTCCCTCTGATGGGCGAGAAGTGACACAATACTTAACATTTAGGTGCTGGGTCAACACGAATAAAAAAGGCTAGAGCTGTGAAACACTCATTATTAAAGTGGTAAAGGCGGCACTCTGTGAATCCAGAGATTCCAGGGGTCGCGGGTTCGAAACCCAGCCGGACATGACAAGTTTCCTTCCGATTTGGGATTTTTACCACATAATAATACGTCTCGGCCTTACTGCTGGAATAATGGGGCTTAATAGTCCTAATCGGCAGTATTAATGAGGCGATATTATTATTATTATTTTAAAAAAAAATTGAATATTCTTCTGACCCACGAAATGAACTTGAGAAATCAAAAACTACCCAAAATCTGAACCCATTTTACGATGATACCTACCAGATAGAATCCTCGGACAATAATGATCAAATCAAAATCAATAATAAATATTCTTCCACATATGAATCTAAGAAATCAAAATCCTTAAAACTACCCAAATTCTGAACCCATTTTACGATGATAGCCAGGTTGAATGACCCGATAGTATTTTTTATAGTGTTTTTTATTCTAGCTTTACTAAAATCTTGGGCTCAAGATTCTGATGAACGCGTCGTGGCGGCCTGATCAGAACCAGTTTCAAGAAGTAGGTTTTCAGCTACATCACCAAACACGAAGGAAATTTAAGCTCTCCAAAATCTGGAGTCCAAATTTTAATTCTACGTCTTAGATACAATTCTTTCCTTTAGGATAAGGAAAGTAAAAACTTGCGGGGGAATCAGAATTATAACATTAGGATCATCAAAGCTGGATCACCAACGTCCAGCGAGGTGAAGATTTAATTCGTGATGCTGACATTCCGGACAAAACCAGTCTGGGTGAGGATAATGTGGGTAGAAGGTTTGTGAGTTTCCTGCGAATGGAGGGTAACATCCCCGTCGTGATATGACCATGCAGTTGAAGAAACGTTAAACCCAAATTAAAAAAAAAAACTATAACATGTTTTTTTTGTGTATATAACATCGCTTTCAAGTGCATGGTCATACCGATGCTCAGTAGCTAGATCGATAACCTAGGAGTCGGTGGTTCAAGTCCCAAGTTCAGCAAAACATTAGGAAAGATAGAGTAATTGTGACATCTCGATTGAGATTATTTTTTGCATTGGTGGTCAACAAGTGGTTAACGCGCTAGCCTGGTAAACCAGGTAGCGTATAGAGATCCGTTAGTTCGAATCCCACCCAGCGCATGAATTTTTTCTCATTCATTTGAGTTTGTGACCAAATAATTATAAGACTCTGAGAGTTAGGTGGTAGAAAATGCTTCTAGCATTAACCTCGCCTGGTGGTTACCTTCCACTAAGGAGTGTTATTATTATTTTGTCTAAATTAAGAAAAACTTTGGGATGATATATTCTCTACCGAAGGAGGCAAAATGAAAGATGGAGAATGAAGATACAATTTGAAATTTGGTACTCTGACAGTCATGAGTCATGACTAATAAAAAAACCGATTAATCACCTCACGACTTTGAAAAATACGAGTTCTTAATTCAAAGAGGTCTTCGCTCTGTGCAAAAAAAAAAAAACTCAAAATCTGATAGTGAATAATACTGTACCAATGTGTCTTGTTGGCTCTTTCCTTTCCGTTTTTTCTTTCTTTCTTTTTTTTCAATTAGACACATAAGACTCATTTTGCATTGGCAATATTGGAAATGTTGAAATTGGATTGTTCCAAAATTTCGAATTGATTTCGACCATCTTTCATGTTACATCCTGGGACTGAGAATATCAATCAAAATTGTGTAAGTCTTGAAATTTATCTTATTTTTGACAGTCTCGGGTTTGATGTCAATGTTAGGAAGAATCTATCTATTTAAACAAATTGCAGACAAAACGTCATTACATGATATTTGAGCAAAAATGTTGGAAATGTTAGCTTTCTCGTGGTTCACCCTGGGCAACGCATTGACATGCGGTTAAAGTACTGACAATTTTGGGACCATTTTCTCGGCAGTTCAAGTCTTTGGTAGACGTAATCTTAGATAAGTTACAACGCACATATGGTGATACCAGGGCCGGGGCATTCTTACGCCAACGACTGTCATTGGCAGTCCAGCGTGGAAATGCCTCGAGCCTGGTAGGCACCATGTGTCGGGAGAAGAACGATGACATGTTTGTAGTATGAAGATATTGAAGATACAGTTAAATAAATCATGATTATTTTTGGCAATCAGACAATCACTGTCATCAGATTTCCTGATCAAATTTATTACATACGTGTATGTGTAATAAAGTCATACGATAAAAAAATAAGAGCAAATAAATTAGATACTATCATGATCATCAAATTAAAGCAAAAAGATTAGATCCTATCATAATCATGAAAATAGAGCAAAAAAATGAGATCCTCTCATAATCATTAATATCAGGACTTGAGAGCAATCAATACTTCTGTATGATCCTGGAGTAATGAATGAAA
Source organism: Bactericera cockerelli (assembly GCA_024516035.1). Classification (NCBI taxonomy): domain Eukaryota; kingdom Metazoa; phylum Arthropoda; class Insecta; order Hemiptera; family Triozidae; genus Bactericera; species Bactericera cockerelli. Next base: position 5,456,068 of record CM044959.1, read on the forward strand.
TTAAATGACCTTCATGAGGAAGAATCATATTGCCTTCATTATACAGGGTGCGCCATGGATCATGAACCATTTCAAAATGCCTAATATATTTTCACAACCAGGTGCGGCCAGTGGAAAAATATTTTGGGGGTGCTGCCACATAAACTGGACTAAATAATAATAATAATATCGCCTTATTTATACTGCCCGATTAGCACTATTACGTCCCATTATTTCAGCAGTAAGCCCAAGACATATTAATTATTATGTGGTAAAAATCCCCAATGGGAGGATAACTTGTCATGTATCGACTGGGTTTCGAACCCGCGACCTCTGGTATTTCTATATTCACAGAGTGCCGCCTTTACCACTGAGCTAAAATGAGATTTACAGAGCTGCTCTTTCGATTTCTAAAGATTTTGGGTTTTTTAACATATATCAATCTTAAAAAATATAAAATTATTAAAGAAAACACTCTTTCTCCATTTTCGTCTGGAGGTGCGGCAGTTCCGCAGCTTCTCACCATTGACAAGTTCACAACTGAAGATTCAAAAAGGATTTTTCTTTGATAGAATGCTAAAAAACAAAATACCATTTATCCACGTTTTGAAGATCCTTCTCTCTATCTTTTAAGTGTCAAGCAACCAGTTAAAGGCTGACAGTTCACTTTGTTTGTTTGTTAAATCATCATAGGGTGGTGTCATCGTGAACGATGGTAGCCAAACAGTGTAGGAATGACTCAGCACTTCTACCACTGTCTTTACAAGGAGGCTAATAATTGACAAGGGCCCCCAGAACCAAGCCATGCAATGCTGGTCTGCTCCCTGTTTATAGTCCCCCAGCTAGACTGCTGGTCTACTCCCTGTTTATAGCACCTCAGCCAGACAGGTGATCTATTCCCTGTTTATAGTCCCCCAGCCAGATATTGTTGAATAAAAAAATAAAATTGTTTCTCTCCTAAGTAGTACTGGCTTAAGTTTTGCCATCGTCTCGTCTGCCGATAATGATTGATGGTGAATATACAACGACAATAAAAAATACACTGCCAATTATGGGCACAATACTTCCTCGTGATTGGTTCACATTGTACACACTTGGCAATTTTGAGATCTTAAACTAAATTTGTTTTATATGGTAGAACACCATTGTTTCTGAGATTTGCGCGTTAAAGGAATGTATTTATAATAGACCGACAGACAGATACAAAACCAAAGTTGCTCAGAGGGTTATGAAACGTCCAGAAATATCAAATTGAAGTCCGAGCAAAAAAATATTTTTTTTTTTCAAAAACAAACACAATACCTCCAATTTCTAATACTAGAAATTAATCGGAAGTAATAGCAAACCTTATCTCAAGCATTTCAAATTGATGGTTTTGCTATATCACCTAACTCTTTTTTATTGAATTTCTTCTTTCCTAGAACTTTTATTATTCTTAAGAAAGTTTTTCTATCAGGCTTTTTTAAATCTTTGGTGTCGGCACGAAGTCTGGTGAATTTTTTGATCGTTTTTTTTTTTTATCCTTGTCGTAAACGAAACAGTTCTGCATTAAACTGTAATCTACCTATATCAGCTTCATCGATATGGCGGCATTGGTGGCGGACTTGTAACCTGGAGTTCGGTGGTTCAAGTCCCGGTTTCAGCTTGGATTTAGAAAAGCGAGTTTGAGTAGTTGTGATATCACGAAAGTGATTAACACAAAATATGATAACTTTTAACTTATTGTACCAATCATATATTTTACTTCAGAACAATTGTCTGTCCCTCTAGCTCAGTGGACAAAGCGTCGGTCTGTGGTAAACCAGAGGCCGCGAGTTCGAAACCCAGCCGGGAAATGAAAAGTTCCTCTCCCATTTGGGACTTTGACCACACGTAATAATACAGTTCGTGATCAGTATCATCACAACAGTAACAGTCATCATCATCATCATCATCAACATTCCACCCAAGGGTTGGGTGGAAGAGATTATCACAGGCAATAACCCCGCCCTTTAGGTAGGACATTATCTCTTTTTTTTGGTCTTGTATTTTTGCTTAATCTTATTGTTTTTCTTTATCATTTCATTATATTTTACTAAGTATAATATGTATATATTTTTGTTCTACCTAATAAAGCTTACTATAATAATAATCATCATCATCATCATCATCATCATGATGACTATGAAAGTTTCGCGTAGGATAAAGCTAGCAGAGTCTGGGCTTGGGTTGCACCGTCACGAGTCTATTCCAGCTTGGGCCTGAGTAGTGGATGTTCCAAAAGAACCAGAGCCTTTAGAATAGTTTAGAATAGAATAGAATAGCATAGCATAGCATTAGCATTAGCATTAGCATTAGTATTAGCATTAGCATTAGCATTAGCATTAGCATTAGCATTAGCATAGAATAGAATAGAATATACTTTATTTATACTGCCGAGGTAAGACTGAAAAGTCCCTTTACTCCAGCAGTCAAACAAGTCTTATATATTTTATGGGATGAATAATATAATAATAACACTTTTTAGTGGAAGGTAACCATCGGGCGAGGTCAATGCTGTGAAAGCAGTTTCTACCACTTAACCTTCTGAGTCTGGCTGGGGGACGTTAAACAGGGAGAAGACCAGTGTCTCGCTAGAGGCTAGCTTGCAGTTTCCTAAGGGTTTAATGACTTATAACTTATAAGGAAAAGTCCACGTCCTCATGATGGTTGATCGCACATAGAAATATGTGGTTCAGGACGAGCCAACTTTAAAACCGACGAGTTATCAAAATCTACAGAAATAGAGGGGCTTTATCTATTTTGTTGTTGTACAACATCATTGCTGATATTGATACTGCTGATATTGAGCGCGCGATTAGCTCAGTGGTTAAGCACTCGTTTGCCATGCCGAAGGTCCCGTGTTCGATACCCCGTGCTGACAAAAAATTGTATTCTTAATTTGGTTACAATTGTTTATAAGGGATACCTTCCGGTGAGCTCGTGTTGACCCAGCACCTAATTGGGAAGTAGCCAGCGTCGATGACATGTTGAATACACCGGTTCCCTTCAGAACACCGAAGTTAAGCGACATCCAGCGAGGTTAAGACTTGGATGGGTGACCATTCAATTTCTAATTCTCGTGACGCTGGCTTTTCCCGGCCCCACTCAGGCTGGGTGAGGTCAATGTGAGTAGCAGGTTTGTGAGTTTCCTGCGAATGGAGGGTAAAACCCCCATCGTGATATGACCATGATAGTTGAAAGCGACGTTAAACCCCACAAAAAAAAAAAAAAATAATTGGGAAGTAGTGTGTCACTTCTCGCCCATTAGACATACTACGGGATGGACAGACTACAACACAGACCACAAGCATCTACAGTAGCCCCTGTTTCAGGGCTACGAAATAAAAACGGCTGTGAAACACTCATCTTTAAAAATAAAAAAAAATACTATTGGCGATATTGTGTTCAATTTCAACTATTGTGAACTTATAGAACAGTTGAAAGAATTTTTCGTAAAGTATCTGATTTCACATTCACACACCAAAAGAATAGCCAGTTACTTCCTGGACACCCTATAGTTAAAAAAACATGGCTGTCTAGTAACTAGGTAATAGACCAAGTTCTCTCTCGAGCATAGAGCAGAGTAGTTGCCCCGGTCTGGCTAGAATGCTAGATCATCTCAAGACGTTGCTATGGCAACCGCAGCTTCCTGCTTGTCCTTGAAGCTGAATTTTATACCAGCCACTCTCACATGGGCAGATTTTGAGCTCGTTGTCTCTCTGTATAGCATAATCATGCGAGCAATTTGGTTTTGGTAAAATTGCCCTCTAACAACACTGTTTTGCTGGAAGTGAATTTGGTTTTGGTAAAATTGCCCTCTAACAACATTGTTTCGCTGGAAGTGACTTTGGTTTTGATAAAATTAGTTCGGTTGGAATTCGGTTCGGGTTTTTGTGAAGGTACCAAAGTATACTGTGTATTTTGTATCAAAATACCGATGTTGCTAAAAATTGAGCGCCCAATTAGCTCAGTGGTTAAGCACTCGATTGCCATGGGGAATGTCCCCATCTCGATCCCCCGAGCTGACAAAAAATTGTATTTTGAATTTGGTTACAGTTGATTGTAATGGATATCTTGTGTCATTAGTATTAAATGGTAACTATTGTCTCACTTCTCGTCCATCAGCGGGGAGGCATACTACGGGATGGGCAGGCTACAACACAGACCACAAGCGTCTACAGTAGCTCCTGTTTCATGGCTACGAAATAAAAAAAAGGTTGTAAAACAATCATCTTTAAAAAAAAAAAAAAAAAAAAAAAAAAAACACTAATATGTGAACAAATGATTTTGCGATTCACTGCTGTCGTAGCTAATAGCTTTCTTTGAATTTGTTTTTGATGGTTTTTCTTTTTGTCATAGTAATAGAAGGTTACTAACTTTTTTTCTTTTCCATCCAACCCCGCTCTTGTTAGGACATTAGCATTATTTTCTTCTTTAATATTATTGATTTATTTATTTTTCAAATTATTTTATTAATATTCAAACTTTTTTATACTGTAAATATTGTATACTTTTTACTAATAAAGCTTTATATAGTAATAATAAAATCCAGAAAGATTAAACTATTGCTAATGTGTGTTACTCAAATTGTGTTACTGTGTTACTCAAATTTCTTAAATGAATCTTAATCCATGATCTATCCTTTTAACATTTTTTTACTAAAATCCCCGTAATGCTGTGATCCAACCTCATTCTCAATGAAATAAAACACCAAATCCACCACTATTCTTATTCATTATTGAGGGCTATTTTAGAGAGGAGGGTGCAGGGAAACTTGATCACAGGAAGCACATAACTTCAGTACCTATTGAAAGACCCTAAGATCTCAAGCACCTGAACTGGGTCCCACAATATCTATGTATCGATAGTGATTAGGACCTTCAAATAAGGTACATGAAAGGGATCATCCTTAATGGTATGTGCATAGGTTTGGACCTATTTACTTGTACATAAGTATTTAAGTAGTACATAATATAAAAATTATTTATAATTATTTAAACAAATAAAAAATAGGTACGTACCCACAAAAAAAATATTATAATTTTCAAAAATGGTGAAGAAAGAATATCTTATTTCTCTCAAGGGATCTTTATCAATTGATTTGTTTTTCTACTTATACCGTTATTTCCAGAAGAGACCTTTTTTTACTATTTATTATTTTATTACCGTTATTTTTAGAGCAAACTTAAAGATCCCTTGGTTAAAGATCCCAAGGATACACTTACATCAGTTTTGGTTAAGTGCATCTGTAAATATTTACTTACTGAAGAATATTTGGTAACAAGACCCCTCAACTTGAGACTATTTTCGTTCAACATGATGATCTGGTACTGGTAGTGAAGTGGATAACGCGCTAGTCTGGTAATCCAGGTACCGGAGGGATACGTTGGTTCGAATCCAAGCCAATGTATGAATTTTTACACTTGACCACTGAGCTACCGGGACAGACTGGTGAATTGATCGTTAATCCAACGACCGGAGCTGACGGCGCGGGGCGACTAAGAAATTAACGTGTTTTTAATGACTTGGTTTCAGTTAGTATTCTAAACTTAAACAATTATGTTTTTAACATAATAGGTAAATTATACTATGAGTACAATATACATATATTATGTACTTAGAATAACTTTAAATACAAGTCTTTAGCTTAAAAATACCTATAGAAGTTTTTTTAAAGGGGATTATCCTTCCGTTGCTACTCGTAAATCTTAGCTCTCAGAAATTCAGAATAGTGCATTCGTAGTCAAGTGGTTAACGCACTGGTCTGGTAATCCAGGGAGCGTAGGGATCCGTTGGTTCAAATCCCATCCAGTGCATTTATTTATTTACACTTTATTGATAGGACATATTAATATACAATACAAATAATTACAAATTAATATACAATATAAAAAAAAAATAAAGAAAAAAATAATAAATATATACATAATATATGTCCTAACTAAAGGGGGGGTTATTGCCTTAGGCAATCTCTTCCACCCAACCCTTGTTGCATGATTTTTTCGTCATTAATTTGAGTTTGTGACCACATAATAATAAGACTCTGAGGGTTAGGTGGTAGAAAATGCTTTGAGCATGAACCACACACCTGGTGGTTATCTTCCACTAAAGAGTGTTGTTATTCTTATTATTATTATCATAATAATACATAATAATCATAATAATATGTAAATAAATAAAAGTTATTTGTTGAAAATAATAATAATATGTTTTCCTTCCGCTCCAGCTCGGAATCAGAATTCTCTGGCCAATGCCCACTGGTTAAGCCACATGTGCGTATCCATGCAACATGCAGTCAGTGTCCTTGGATAGAAAGTCGTTTGGTCCACAGTCCAAGTTACAGTGAACCACTCAACGGGTTTACCTATACCTGCTGTTCTATAGGGTGTGAAAAATACCTCGGAATGGTTTTTTTTTCCCATCATCATTGGCTTGGTTCTGGGGGCCCTTGTCAATTATTAGCCTCCTTGTAAAGACAGTGGTAGAAGTGCTGGGTCATTCCTTCACTGTCTGTCTACCATCGTTCACGATGACGGCATCCTATGATGATGATATAAAAAAGTTATCGTATTTGTGTTAATCATTTTCGTGATATCACAACTACTCAAAACTCGTTATACCAAATCTACGCTGAAACCAGGACTTGAAACACCGACCTATACGTTAGAAGTCCGCCGCCCTATCGACTAAGCTACTAAGGTCGGCGTATATTATAAGTTAGAATCAGTTTTATTTTCAAACGAAGCTGCCAAATTCCTATTATTATTATTTGCATTTTAAGGATCAGGATTTTCAGTGGATCTTTTCCTCCCAACCATATTTTAAAAGTTTATTTTCAAAAAAAAAGCTTTCAAAGTTCATTTGTTTTTTTTTTTTCATCTTAAGGAGCCAGGATTCTAAAAAAGTTAGAATCAGTTTTATTTTCAAACAAAGCTGCCAAAGTTTTATTTTTATTTTTGCATTTTAAGTTGCAGGATTTTCGGTGGATCTTTTCCTCTCAACAAAAGAAATCGTTGAAATCCGTTCTGTAGTATCCGAGATTTGAGCGTTACAAGGAATATTTTTAGCAGACAGACCGACAGGCAGATAGACCGACCGACAGGCAGACACAAAACCAATGTTGCTCAGGAGGTTACGAAACGTCCAGATTTAGTTTTTGAATTATTTATTTATGAAATCATTAAAAAATTCTTCGTAATTTTTAGATTATAATTGTGAGTACTTTTCAAACACAAAAAATCCAGCGAAAATCTTTTTTCATAGTAGCGAAATCTTGGTTCATGTCTGCCAATTTATTGCGAAAAAGGTTATTGCCCCCAGAGTCACCTTCATTAGTGGTGTTTTGTTTGATGTGTTTACTCAAGGTCGTCTGAATTGGGCACCCAAATTGACAAATTAGACTTGGCAAAAAAACTTGAAAGCTTTTAGAGGTGTTTATGGTGCCCGTAATATTAGTTCTTTTTTGTCAAAATTGGTCTTGTGTACCTATTAGGTATCCATTTGCTGGTAAGTTGTCCGACAAATTACTATTCATTTTTCCTCACGAGGTATAGGTTTTTGTCACAATGGTGCTGTAGATTATCATTATTATCCATTTGCTGGTAAGTTGTCCTACAATTTATTACTCATTTTTCCTCACAAGGTATGGGGTTTTGTCACACTGGTGCTGTATATTATCCATTTGCTAGTGGTAAGTTGTCCGACAAATTACTATTCATTTTTCCTTACGAGGTATGGGTGTGTTCTTTTTTTGTCACAATGGTACTGTATATTATCCATTTGCTGGTAGGTTGTCCACACAAATAACCACTCATTTTTCGTCACGAGGTTGGGTGGAAAATATTGCCATAGGCAATAATCCCGCTCTTTAGTTAGGACATCCTTATACATATATCTTATCTATGTTGTAAATGTTTTCCTGTTTATATTTTTTTTATTGTCAATTTTGTATTTTAATATTTACCATTATTTATTTGTACAAAATATATGTCCTTTTAATAAAGAGTTTAATAATAATAAATCCAGTACCTTCGGGAATCGAACCTTTACAACAGTTTACTAAGTTTAATAAATAAAACGTCTCAGTGTTAAGAGCTTTAAAAAAGTCCCCGTTTATTATAAGCACACCGTACTCAATTAACAAGAACAATGCTATTATTCTCATTTGAATAGGTATCAATAGTGCTTATTGATATTAGAGGCTTAATAGAGCTTGAAAGCTTTGAGGGTCTTAAATAGTGTAGCTTACCAACTCCACCATACCACAGCTATGTTGAGATTGATGAGGAATTGAGATGTTGTTTATGAGCGGAATGGCTTTAACTTTATGTATAGAAAAAGTAGTCACTTGGCCTAGCGGTAGCATGCTCGGCTTGCACTCCAGGTGACTCGGGTTCGAATCCTGGCGGGGTCGAAATTTTTCGGCTCTGTATTTTGGATGTCGGGGCCTACCCTAGCTTCGTGAGGACAATTGGCGTATTGTACAGTGGGCACGACTAGTGGCGGCTTTACGAGATTGATATTGGAATATGACGGTTGATTCAATTGAGAATGTACATAGATGAATTAGCATTAGTTCTCGCAATGTCAATTTATACCCTAAAAAATTGTTCATGTCATATCTATTGGTTAACGTTACTTGAGTAGACAGGAGGGGTTTTACCTCCATTCGCTCGGAATTGTACCAGCTACTCACATTAACCTCACCCAGTCTGTCACAGCCGGAATTGCATCAGCCTCAATGTAGCAGGAACAGAATTCTGTGCAAAGTCTGTTCGACCGGATTGAAATCAGGACCTCTGGATTACGGCAGTAGCACAACCGCTGCGTGTGGCAGTGGCGCTGACGTCGTGGTCGGTTAGTATTTATGAATGGACTTCGACATATACAATTACTATACATATTTATGTATACCTCTCTACACTATATATTCATGTGAACATGTAATGTATACAAATAGACACATCGTCATCTCGTAAGTTTTTAAGCCATGCATTGATGTGTAATTAATGTCAAAACTCGTCTGAATAATTAACGAGCAGTGGATCACTTGTCGGCGTTAACCTGAGATTAATGTACATAGCTATGATGATGGGTGGTACGGGCTGCGAATAAAAGATGGTTCGTCCAGAGATGATAAAAATTGTATATATTGTGATAAAAAAAAAATCCCGTCTTAAAAAAAAGGTCTTAGAGATCGTGCTATATTTTACTTCCTATACATTTCTATATATTTTATGGATTGAGTACGTTTAAAAAAAAATCTAAGGATTGTCTCGCACATTACCTTGCTTGATAACCAAAGTCGTGGTCGGCGTACACTGCTGCAGAATCAGCTGCTGATTGGTGACATGCTGCACGGGGACGGTAGCTCGGGCGGTGGTGACGCGACGGGAGTCGAACCCACGGACCCCGGGTCGCTGAAACCTTCATGGGTGTCCTCGGTCGAGTCGAAAAACGACAAGTTGAACTCCGACCCGCCCGGCTCAAAGGTGACTTCGGTTTTGATGTCGTCCGCCGCAGGGACATTTCCAATGTTGGCGCTCAGACATTGGTCGATCTTATAAACGTCCATTATGCCATTGCACGCGACACAACGCGGTTAAAGGAAAATTCCGCACACTCTCGGAAAATTCAATCTCCGCAAAAAAGACACTCTTTCGCCAACTATTGCCTAGATGAAGGAACCCTTTCTACGGAATTTCGCACACTCTTGGAAAATCTCCGCAAAAAAAGACACTCTTTCGCCCACTGTTTTCCTTGAAGAAGGAAACCCTTTCTGCAGAAACCCCCCAGAGGAAAAACACAGACAATACTTCAAATATGAGACATCTTTCAATGTATTTTGGGTTTTTTGAATTACCTATGATGTGGTGTCACTACTTTTGCGACAGCTTTTTTTTACTACACGTTCACTTAGACGTGTGAGAAATTTACCTATCACTGACTGCTATATATCTTTTTATCTAATTCACTTATCTGCGGCACTAGTTTACTTGAGAACATGAAATTCACTTATCGGCGGCAGCGGATTTATTTTGTACTAGAAGGTCACTCATAAGAAATTTACCTATCAACTGCTGCTTATCATGAATCTATGTTCACTTATCTCGCGGCATTAGTTCACTCGAAAAATGAAGTTCACTTATCTGCGGCAGAAATTCACTTTTATCAAACGCCACGCCGCGCGCCGCAATTTCACTTGTTCGCGTACTTTTAACTCACTCGCGGAAATCGTCACAAACCAATTTCATCAGCTAGAACGACTCGGTGTTTCGGCAGCTATTTATACGAAATTTCTTTCGAAACCACGCAATATTTTGTCGCAGAAATTTAGATAGAAAGTCTTCAGGGCACTAATCTATTTAACTAGGAAGTTTCTGACGTCTATTTTAGTCATCTATTTTAGTAATTTTCTCTACGAAGTCGTGGGTTAGAATCACAATATTCTCCGGGAAATCTTACATAATATATTTATACGACACCTTAATGGATTATTTTCTAGTTTCTCACAGCACTTTTTCACAAGAAATTCAGCAGGACGTTTCTCTCGTGACACTTCCTCAAAATTCACTCCCCCAAAGCCCCCCACTGTCCACGGTTTGTCTCCTCGTCAGGTCTTTCATCGGAACACACGCGCGCTGACGAGAATCGAACCCTCGACCCAGTCACTACCACGGCGAAAGATACACTGGAGACCTCTCTCTGGATCTTGCTCCGTCGGTCAAAGACCTCTTCGAGAACCAGATGACTGGAATCGCGGTGGTAGGGGGGTCTATCTTTCTCTCCCGGTTGGTTTATCTTTCTTTCACGTTTGCACTCTGGCTCAATCTGTGTAGATCTTTCTCTTTTACCTTTACTCTTTCTTGATATCTTTCTTTTCGTTTTGTTTTTCATCTTTCTTTTACGGTTGTTTTCTTGCTCAATTTGTGTAGATCTTTCTCTTTAACTCTTTCTTTTTCGATCTTTACCTTTATTCTTTCTCGGTATCTTTCTTTTTGGTTTCTTTTAATCCTTCCTCATTTTTGCTGTTTCGTGTAACTTTTACTCTTTTTAGTGTATCTTTCTCTATATTCTACTATATCTTTTTTCACGTTTGGTCTCTTGCTCAATCTGTTTAGATCTTCCTCTTTAACTCTTTCTTGATATCTTTCTTTATTTTTTTTTCTTCATCTTTCTTTTACGGTTGCTCTCTTGCTCAATCTGTGTAGATCTTTCTCTTTTACCTTTACTCTTTCTTGATATCTTTCTTTTTGTTTTGTTTTTCATCTTTCTTTTACGGTTGCTTTCAATGTCGACCTTTCTCTTTTACTATTTCTTCTTCGATCTTTCTCTTTTACCTCTACTCTTTCTTGGTATCTTTCTTTTTGGTTTCTTTTAATCCTTCCTCTTTTTTGCTATTTTGTGTAACTTTTACTCCTTTTACTGTATCTTTATCTTTCTCTATATTCTACATAATTATATCTTACTTCGCGTTTTCTCTCTTTCTCAATCTATGTAGATCTTTCTCTTTCACTATTTATTTTCGATGTTTATCTTTTACCTCTTTCTTGATACCTTTCTGCGCTACCATTTGCTCTGTTAGATTATATAACTTTTACTCTGTTTCGTGTTCTCGTTCTATAGTTATTTCTGATTCTTTCTCTTTATACTTCGCTTTCTCTATCTTTGTTTTGCAACATTTTTCTATCTCGACTGCTATTTCTATTTTTCTCTTTTTCGTTTTCGTCTGTTTATCTTTTTTTTCGTACGATTTTCTTTCTCTCCCTCTCCTACTTAGATCTTTCTCCTTCTTCGTTATTTTTCTTTTTTTATGTTCAAGAAAAAAATCTCTTATATTTCTCACTCTCTTCTCTCTTTTTTTTGGGGAGAGGTTTTTTTTGTAAATTTAAAATTGTTATAAATAAAAATAAACCAAATCAAAAAATCTCTCTTTCTCTGTATAAGTATTACAATTCTTTTTCTTATCATTCATTACACATTTATCTCGTATTATCATTCCAGTTGTATTTTCTTCAGGTCTCATAATCTCTCAGATATTGCCTATAATGCCTATACCTTTTTTCAACTTTATCATATTTTCTTTTTTGATCTTTTATTCTTTTTGGTAAATCTTATTTTTTAGCTCGTGTTTTTAACTTTATGTTATTATCAATGTTTTCGTTTTTGATAGGTTCCTTTTGTTTACTAAGCTCAATTATTTATATCCGATTTGCCATATTTTTGTTTTGATCTTTAAATTTTACTTGTTATAAACTTTTTATCTACATTATTATGCTTGTTATATTTCATCATTTCTTGGAGCTCATTAACTTATTTCTTTCTCTTTGTTTTCAATTTTCATAGTTTATTTCTTGTTCGTTATTTGATTGTACATCTTTCTTTTTTTGACCTTTTCTTTGTAATTCGTTGTTTCCATCTTCTTTTTTTTCTCTACTGATTATTTCATATTGCTATTTACTTGTGGACGTGTTACTTACTAATCTGTAAGGTTCATGCATCAGGTTCATGAACGTGTAAGTTCATGCATCAGATATCTCACAGTCACCCGACAATTTTATACATTTTGCATGTAGGTGTATGTAATTTGATTTTAATATTGTGTTTATTCTGTTCATCAGATACTGTCTATTCTCCTGATGATTGCATAGAAAATTGCATCAGGTAACATATTTGTATTTTTTTTTTTTTAATCGTATTTTTTTCAATCGTATGTTTTTCAAACAAGTGATTCCACTTGATTTTTGTAAGTTTCCTTGATTTTTACTATGTCTTCTCTATGTGTTTCATTCACTATATTTTGTTCTATTTCACGAGATTGGATTTTGATTCTTTGATGAATAAGACATCACTATAAGGAAGGACACTATAAGGATAAATAAAGAGGAAGTGAGCGTGTGTGTGAGAGAGAGAGAGAGAAAAAAAGAGAGAGAGAGGGAGGGAGAGAGAAAGAGAGAGAGAGAGGGAGGGAAAGAGAGCGAGAGAGAGAGAAAAGAGAGAGAGACAGAAAGAGAGAGAGAGAGGGAGGGAAAGAGAGCGAGAGAGAGAGAAAGAGAGAGAGAGACAGAGAGAGAGAGAGAGAGAGAGAGAGAGAGAGAAAGAGAGGCAGAGAGAAAGAGAAAGAAAGAGAGAGAGACAGAGAGAGAGAGAGAGAGAGGGAGAGAGAGAGAGAGATAGATAAAGGAATATATACAATTGAGATTGCGCTAGATGGAAAAGAAAGAGACTAAGAACAGAGATAACTTGTGCACAGTGCAGGTATAATAGGCGAATGTATTGTTGCAAAGGTAGATAAGAACTGTGGAAGGTCCATAGATGAGAACGAAAATGGCCGCCATTGAAATTTCAGGCACGTATATGAATTGAATTAAGCGTGGCTTTAATCTTAGAACTGAAGCTTTTGTAGAGAAACTAGCAGAAAATATCAGGTTCGTTTATAGGGACTAAGGGCTTGGGTGGAAGAGATTGCCATAGGCAATAACCTCGCCCTTTAGTCAGGACATATGTTTCTATATATTTTTCTATTTTTTTTTTTTTTTAATTTTTATTGTATACTCGTATATTGTTCCCATTTTTTTCATTGTTAAAATAATTATTTGTATTGTACATGTGTCCATTTACATCTAATAAAGTGTTGAATAATAATAAAAAGGCGGAATTAATAGACGTTTTTGTGATACCTCTGTGGCGCTATTACACGGATTGCGTACTGTGTAAGATAGGGAAAACCGACACTAAACAGTGACTTAAATTCCTGTTGGTTTGAGCTTTATCTCCGCCCCGTTCATTGTAATATCAATAATCATGTAAAATAATAATAATAATAATAATAACACTCTTTAGTGGAAGCTAACCACCAGGCGAGGTTAATGCTCAAAGCATTTTCTACCATCTAACCCTCAGAGTCTTATTATTATGTGATCACAAACTCAAATCAATGAGGAAAAATTCATGCACTGGGTGGGATTCGAACCAACGGATCCCTACGCTACCTGGAATTACCAGATCAGCGCGTTAACCACTTGACTACCAGTGCACTGAAGATTACTTCTGAGGCGTAAAGCCCCGTCCACAGCGGGGGTTAATGTGTTGTTAAACACCTCTTGAATGTCGCCCCTGAATCCAGTTTCCATTATTGTATACAGGCCTTCATGACGTTTCTTCTTATTTGTTTTCCTATAATGTTATCATTCGCTCCTCCACGTGTTGCTGTGTTCTCCTTCTTAATCCTTCTCCCCTCTTTCTCTCTTTTCTCTCTTCTTCTCTCTCTCCTGCTCTCTCTCTTTCTTTTCTCTCTCTCTCTCCTGCTCTCTCTCCCTCTCTCTTTTTTCTCCCCGCCCTCTCTCTCTCTCTTTTCTCTCTCTCTCTCTGTTTTCTCTCTCTTTCATCCTGTTCTCTCTCTCTTTCTTTTCTCTCTCCCCCCCCTCTCTCTCTCCCTCTCTCTTTTCTCTCCCCCCCTCTCTCTCTCTCTTTTCTCTCTCTCTCTCTGTTTTCTCTCTCTTTCATCCTGTTCTCTCTCTCTTTCTTTTCTGTTACATTTAATTAAATATAATTATTCATTATTGCAAATAAAGTTGAAATTCAAATTCAAATTATTTCGCCCCTGAATCCAGTTTCCATTATTTCTTGAGTTATTCGAGGTATAGAAAAAAAATTGGTCGAAAAAAAAACTACCCTGTATGTAATATTTTAGTTTAAAAAAGTACTGTCAAATAAAATTCAGGTTGATCCACTTAAAAATCAAAAGTTGACATCCCAGAGGTCGTGGGTTCGAAACCCAGCCGGGACATGACAAGTTATCCTCCCATTTGGGATTTTTACTACATAATAATATGTCTTGGGCTTACTGCTGGAATAATGGGACTTAATAGTTCTAATCGGGCAGTATAAATAAGGCGATATTTTTGTTATTATTATTCCTTGTATCCACCTGGATAGGCGTGGAGTAGTATGCTAGTAGATAAGAGAGGTAATTGCTAAGACAACAAGAGGCTTAGAGGAAATTATTGCAATATTATTGTTGGCACAGCTGTATTCAAGATGATACGTATTCATTGTAGAATTGCCTATAGCTAGAGTCGCTGGGTCGATGCTGGCACTCCGGCCCAACCCAAGCTGGGTGAGGTCAATGAGGGTAGGAGGTTTGTGAGTTTCCTGTGGGTAAACCCCCCATTGTGATATCACCATGCAGTTGAAAGTGACGTTAAAAATCCAAATTAAAAAAAAGGAGCCTGTATATAAAATTTAACCACTGTATTTCAAATTAAAGATAAACCCTCATTAGAAAAATCACATTTCTAATTGAAACATTAAAAAAAATATCTACTTACCGAATTTTGATATGACTTACATCCTATATTAATTCTGATTTTCAGTTTTTATTCTTACCTGAAATCATAAAACAACATGAACAATAATTTTTTTTGAACTTTTCAAAAAACATAATTGCCGTTTTTACTTTCCTTATCCTTTGGAAAAGGAGAGTTAAATTCCTTCCTTCCTATAAAAAAAAACCATCCTATAAAAGTACAACAGATATTGTACTTCAAGAGGATTTTAATGAAAAAACAGTAAAATGAAATTAAATAAATTCCTTCCTTCCTAAAATAAAGTGAGCTAATTAAGTTATAAATTATCATGTTTATGTTTATCACTTTAGTCAAATCACAACTACTCAAATTCGCTTTCGTAAATCTACGCTGATTACGTGACTTGAACCACTGACCTCCAGGTTACAAGTCCGCCGACTTATCGATCAAGCTACTGAGGTGGGTAAATAATAATGGTAATATATTAAAAAAGGGCATTTATTGATTTGATTTCAATACTATCTTTTAATTATTAGTATCTCATATTTTCATCAGCATTATGAGTTACCTATTCTTTTGTACTTACCTTTATTATCTTACCTCTTTCAGTATTTTAATAGAATTATGATTATTAACCGACCTCAGTAGCTTGATGGATAAGGCGGCGGACTTGCAACCTGGAGGTCGGTGGTTCAAGTCCCGGATTCAGCGTAGATTTAGTAAAGCGAGTTTGAGTGTTAGTTTAACCACTGAGCTAATCGCGCTGTTGTTCTCAGTTATTTTTTTATCATAAAAAAATCACAAGATAAAACAGTTACTTGTCGTACCGACCTCAGTAGCGTGGTCGAAAAGGCGGTGTGAACATGTATCCTGGAGGACAGTGGTTCAAGTCCCGTTTTCAGCGTAGATTTAGTAAAGCGAGTTTGAGTGTTAGTTGTGATATCACGAAAGTGATTAACACAAATATGATAACTTAAAAACTTAGAGAATTATTATTATTATTATTATGAGATTATGATAATATTAAGAAAATCATAAATCCTGAACAATGTAAAAGACTCATGGTTAAAACAATATACAATAAAACGCCTCTAACAAGTGGTTCCCAAATTAGGGACCTGACCACGGGGCAAGGACTTATTTACGATCATCAAACCTCTTGATTCATTAATCTAAAAATGTGACATCCAGCGTCGATGGCGCGTTGAATGCCATCCGGTTCTCGAAGGATCACCGAAGTTAATCAAAGTCCAGCTAGGTGAAGACTTCGTGAAGTTGGCATTCCGGCCCAACCCGGGCTGGGTGAGGATTCCTGCAAATCGAGGTTAACACCCCCGTCGTGTTATGACACCGTTGATATCACGTTGAATACGTGCAGTTCCAGTTCTGTTAAACAACAAAGGTTGGGTGGAAGAGATTGCCACAGGCAATAACCCCGTCCTTTAGTTAGGACACATGTTTATTTACCTCTGGACCTCTGGATTACCAGCAGACGCCTTGACCACTGAACTACCGGGACAGACAGTGACTTAGTAAAGCGAATTAATATATGATAAATTTTGTTTTAACATTTATTACCTATGATCAATGATCATGTTGAGTTATCTTAGGTCGCATGGTCGCACCCTGTAGAGCAGATAACTCCCGCGGTTGAACGACCCCGTAGCAATCATAAGAGATGAAGGATCAGGAAGGATAATTTATTCCCCATCATAATGATCCCATAGTCCTGACCAGGATTTAATGCGCCCGTAATGACTGTATTGTTTGTAACGTTTTCGAGTGGTCAGGACGTCCATTGTGCAATGGTTCTCAACCTATGGCCATATTGGGCATGGGTGTCAACATGCATTGATAGTCAAGTGGTAAATCGCTCGTCTGAACATATAATTGAAACGACGAGAAATTTAATATCATCATCATAGGGTGGTGTCATCGTGAACGATGGTAGCCAGACAGCGGAGGAATGACTCAGTACTTCTACCACTATCTTTACAAGGAGGGCCTTAATAGTCCTAACCGGGCAGTGTAAAGAAGGCGATATTATTATTATTATCAAAGGAGGCTAATAATTGACAAGGGCCCCCAGAACCAAGCCAATGCTGGTCTACTCCCTGTTTATAGTCCCCCAGCCAGACTGCTGGTCTACTCCCTGTTTATAGTCCCCCAGCCAGACTGCTGGTCTACTCCCTATATATAGACCCCCAGCCAGATTTAATATACTACTACTACTACTCCCACGGCCATGTATATCCGAGTTGATATTTAGCCTCAACTACTTGTTGCCTCCATTGAATTCTGTCGTCCGCAGTTTGCTCGGTAAGTCCCATTCTTTCCTCACTTGACTCCACCATGTTATTCTAGGTCTTCCTCTTGGTCTTCTGCCTGTTGGACTGCTTATGATGACTTGCCTTATCATATAGTATTTTCCTTTTTCCTTAAAATATGTCCGGTCCATCTTAATCTGCTGCTTCTTATTTCCCCCACAATGTCAGGTTGGTTAAAAAGATCCCTTATTTCCTTGTTATGCCGTTTTCTCCACTCGCCTTGATCATTTATTGGTCCAAAGATTTTGCGTAAAATTTTGTTCTCGAAGGTCTCTTTTCAGATTTTTTTGTAAGGATCCAATTCTCGGCATTGTAAGTTAGGACCGGTCGAATTATGGTCTTGTAGATGCGTGTTTTTGTGATTCTAGATATAAGTTTGGATATTAGAAGTTTGTTGCATGCCCACATATTTTTGTTAGCTAGATTTATTCGACTGAGGATTTCAACTTCTTCATTATTTGTCTCCAGATTTAATATAAGGGGAAAAAATTTGTTTATGATAATTCGAATTTACTAGGTTGTGATATGACGTAGGTAAGTGATTAACACAAATAATATGATAAATTATATATAAAGATATATACAGGGTGTTTCAGAAAAGTGTGCATTAATTTTAACCACGTATTTTATGTACCATTTTAGGGGGGGTCAACTCTATAACAAAATGGGCGAAAGTGCCAAAAAAGTATGGCCTATTTTCTTTCAGTTAACCCCCCTGTGGCCGTCCCTGAAAGTGCAATGACCTCAATTCTCACATCAAAATAACGGCGTCATCTTGTATTGGGAGTCAATTTTTTTCCGCGTTTCAATAACTCTAACAGGTAAGGCGTAATTCAAAATCTAAGATTTTTTTAAAGAACCTTTAGAGATGTGTATCTCCCTTATGAAGCACTTTCGCCCATTTTGTTATGGAGTTGACCCCCCCTAAAATGGTACATAAAATACGTGGTTAAAATTAATGCACACTTTTCTGAAACACCCTGTATATTTAAAAATTATAATATGATAAATATTATTCATTTTCGTCTTGCAAATAACCCTGTATATAATTATTTATCCTTAAACCCAGTTCATAGGTTCTTCATAATAGATATACCGTCTTGCTCGGAGCATGGCATTCGGAAACTTTACAACATCCAGTTGCCAAATTACTCTAATTCTTCTCCTGAATACAGGGTGTTTTGTTAGCCCACTGAAATTTGTTGTATTGAACTTCTCTCAATGAGGCCTTTAAAACAATATGCCACAAGATATAGTTACCCATGGGCGTAGCCAGGGGGGTGCAGAGGGGAGGGCACCTGCACCCCCTAGAAAATTCCAGGTAGTATGCAACACTAGGTATTATTGATTGTTCACTAGGTACAAAGTCACTTCCTCATAAGCTGCCCCCCCCCTAGCCAAAATCCTGGCTACGCCCATGTAGGTACTAGTCCTATTTTTTTTTTTTTTTTTTTTTTTTTTAAGTGGGGTTTTAACGTCGCTTTCAACTGCCATGGTCATATCACGACGGGGGTTTTACCCTCCATTCGCAGGAAACTCACAAACCTGCTACTCACATTGACCTCACCCAGCCTGAGTGGGGCCGGGAAAAGCCAGCGTCACGAGAATTAGAATTTGAATGGTCACCCATCCAAGTCTTAACCTCTCTGGATGTCGCTTAACTTCGGTGTTCTGAAGGGAACCGGTGTATTCAACATGCCATCGACGCTGGCTACTAGTCCTATTAATATTTCAAAGTTATTACTATTCTGTGATTGTTAATAGTACTTTCGTAACCTTCTGTTTTTTTGTGTTTCGTTTTATTAATATTATTATTTGTGTAAATAGAGCTCGGCTCGTCAGGGACATCAATTGATTTTGAAAATACCAGTGCTGCATTCTATGATTTTGTTTCTGTACTTTTTGGAGTTGTTTTTTTTTGTTCTCTTCCCTCTTGATTTTCTCAGTAAAAACTGTGTAGTCTAGGGTTTGAACTGCGTTTGTAAACAAAAGATTTTTCAGTTTTGAAGATTTTTTTGTTGTTGGAAACATCATCTATGGACTCTAACAAACTCAAAAAAGCAATTTTCATAATTTTTTCCCAACTAATTCATAGATGTACAGTGAAAGGGTTATATGTACCTGTTCTGCGGAAATTTATTATATATTATTATCAATTAATTATTATCTTAAAGGGTTGGGTGGAAGAGATTGCCATAGGCAATAACCCCGCCCTTTGGTTAGGACATGTGTATATATTTTGTTTATTTTTTTCCTGTTTATATTAATAATTGTCAATTTTGTATTCTAATTTTTACCTTTATTTGTTTGTTCTTCTAATATAAAGTTCCATTATAATAATAAAAATCATTATTATGATTACCTTTTAATGATTTATTTACTCATCTCAGCCTTACTTCATATACCCTTCTTTTTATTTTCAATGTTCTTCCTACACCTTTTTCTAAATTTTCTTTGTTGGCCTAGTATTTCCTTCTTAAAATTTTGTTGAAACAGCACTTAGAACTTAGACCAACTTTAACACCAAGAGATTGCCATAGGCAATAACCCCGCCCTTTGGTTAGGACATGTGTATATATTTTGTTTATTTTTTTCCTGTTTATATTAATAATTGTCAATTTTGTATTCTAATTTTTACCTTTATTTGTTTGTATTTATGTTCTTCTAATATAAAGTTCCATTATAATAATAAAAATCATTATTATGATTACCTTTTAATGATTTATTTACTCATCTCAGCCTTACTTCATTTACACTTCTTTTTATTTTCAATGTTCTTCCTACACCTTTTTCTAAATTTTCTTTGCTGGCCTAGTATTTCCTTCTTAAAATTTTGTTGAAACAGCACTTAGAACTTAGACCAACTTTAACACCCACATTCTCCTTCCACTCTCAACTGGACTTTTTATTTCTCCTTCGATCTCCCTCTCCTTAATTTCTCTCTCTCTCTCCCCAATTTCTCTCTTTCACGCTCCCTCTCCTTAATTCCTCTCTCTCTCTTTCTCTCTCCTTAACTTCTCTCTCTCTCTTTCCTTAATTCCTCTCTCTCTCCCAATCTCTCTCTCTCTCTCTCTCTCTCTCTCTCTCTCTCTCTCTCTCCTTCCTCCCTCATTTCCCCTGATAATTTTTTTCTCTCTCAAAAAATATTAGCACATTTATGTTGTACATGAATGGGTGTGCGTTAAAATGAGAGAGAAAGGGTGAGAGATATGAGAGGGGGAGAAGTAAATGGGAGTAAGGGCAAGAGAGAGAGAGAGATTAATAAAATAAATATTCCGGCACGTGTTGGAATATAAAAGAGTTAGAGAGGGAGATATATACCAAAAGAGAGGAAAATAGAGGGAGAGAGAAGAAATATAGAAGAAAAGAGAGAGACAGGAAGAGAGAGGGAAAGAGAGAGAGAGGAAGAGACGCCGAGAGAAAGAGATAGAAATAGAGAGAGAAAGAAAGAAAGGCACAGAGAAAGAGAGGCAGAGAGTAAGAGAGGGAAAGAGAAAAAGAGGGAAAGAGAGAGAGAGAGAGACAGAGAGGAAAAGAAAAAGAGAGGCAGAGAGAAAGAGAGGGAAAGAGAAAAAGAGGGAAAGAGAGAGAGAGAGAGACAGAGAGGAAAAGAAAAAGAAAGGCAGAGAGAAAGAGAGGGAAAGAGAAAAAGAGGGAAAGAGAAAAAGAGGGAAAGAGAGAGAGAGAGAGACAGAGAGGAAAAGAAAAAGAGAGGCAGAGAGAAAGAGAGGGAAAGAGAGAGAGAGAGAGAGGGGGGGAGAAGGAGAAGGAGGAAAAGAGGGATAAGAAGAGAGAGAGAGAGAGAGGCAGAGAGAAAGAGAGGGAAAGAGAAAGAGAGGGAAAGAAAGAGAGAGGAAAGAGAAAGAGAGGGAAGGAGAAAGAGAGGGAAAGAGGGTAGGGAGAGAGAGAGAGAGAGAGAGAGAGCGAGAGAGAGAGAGAGATATGATCACGGTTCAATCTGCAAAATTATTATTACGTGGCTATTCCACTCTTAACGTTCAGAATACAGGTAATAATAGTAGATACTATTTACTCACGTAATGTAATAATGTTATGTATTGGAAATATGTACAAATATACATAGTACTTAAGTATACTTATAAGATATACCTACAATTTAACGACCTGTCTATCACAGAGTTAAAGCGCCTTACAGGGAAAAAAGTATTTTTATGCTCAGTTCTGGGGTTCACTCATACCTCGTGAGGAAAAATGAGAAGTAAACATGAATAACGACCAGTGGTGACAATATTTTTTTTTTGGTTTAACGTCGCTTTCAACTGCATGATCATATCTCGACGGGTGTGATACACTCCATTCTCAGGAAACTCACAAACCTGCAACCTACATTAACCTCATCCAGCTTAGGTTGGACCGGAATGACAGCATCGCGAAGTCCTCACTTCGTTGAACGTTGCTTAACTTCAGTGATGTAACAAGAACTAGTGCATTCAGCGAGCCATTGACGTCTTGTGTTTCTCTGTATTTGTGGTTGTTGTTGCAGCCAGCTTGGCTACAGCTGGGGGAGTGATTTTTTGGGAGAACGGAGACGGGAAAACCCCTTCTTTGCGGCAACAAAGCGCCGGGTTTCTGCTAGTCTTCTAATAATTTTGTGTTCATGTTAATGCCCGTCCGATTACGGGAACCAGAGCCATTGAAATTTAATGGCGAAGACATTATGAACACAACTAGCCAGTGATTCAACCGCTGTACAGTGGTAATTATGTTTTTTTTTTTAGCGCTACACTCAGCTTTTTGAGTATTATAAATATCTATACTGGGTGTCCAAGTTTTGTAGTTAGAAAATTTCAGAATAAAATCCGAGAGATCTAAATCTGAATATTTTATGTCTAAATCTTAAGAATTTTTTCGAGAAAAAAAAAATCACCTGAATAAAAGTTTTTACCTTAAAAATAAACTTCTTTTCAACTTTTTGTTTTTGAAAGAACCACTATAATTAGCATCTTACCAATATAAAGTACAATTTTGTCAAAATGATTCACCCTATATCATGCATCATACCAAAGTTGAAGGAACCACTGCCATCTTGCCAAAATGATTCACCCTGTATATAAATCATACCAAAGTTGAAGGAACTACTGCCAACTTGCCAAAATGATTCACCCTGTATATAAATCATACCAAAGTTGAAGGAACCACTGCCATCTTGCCAAAATGATTCACCCTGTATATGAATCATACCAAAGTTGAAGGAACCACTGCCATCTTGCCAAAATGATTCACCCTGCATATAAATCATACCAAAAATGAAGGAACCACTGCCATATTGCCAAAATGATTCACCCTGTATATGAATCATACCAAAGTTGTAGGAACCACTGCCATCTTGCCAAAATGATTGACCCTGTATATGAATCATACCAAAGTTGAAGAAAGCACTGCCATCTTGCCAAAATGATTGACATTGTATATTAATCATACCAAAGTTGAAGGAACCACTATAAGGCTGTTACCAAAATAAAGTACAATTTTGACTGAATGATTGACCCTGTATATGAATCATACCAAAGTTGAAGGAACCACTGCCATCTTGCCAAAATGATTCAAGTGCTTTCATTTCTTTGTACTCTCAGGTGCCTTCAAACTTTCAAGGCCAGGGAACTATCCGCTTAAGTAAATATTGGTGGCCAGAATAGAGTAAGTACCTACTTCGGGAAACACGTTTCTTCATTAAGAGGTATATTTGGGCGAGAGGAGTCCTAGCCAGGAACCAATGTGCCAGGTGGTTCGGTGTAAGGAGCATTCGGAAGTCTACACCGGCCAGAAATGTATTTATTATAATAATAATAATAATTATAACACTGTTTAGTGGAAGGTAAACACCAGGCGAGTTTGATGCTCAAAGCATTTTCTACCACCTATCCATCAGAGTCTTTTTATTATTGGGTCACAAACTCAAATCAATGAGGAAAAATTCATGCACTGGGTGGGATTCGAAACAACGGATCCCTACGCTACCTGGATTACCAGACTAGCACGTTAACCACTTGACTACCAATGTATTTAATTCTGTCCCGGAAGCTCAAAGGCGGCGGTCTGGTAATCCAGAGGTTGCGGGTTCAAAATCAGGCGGACTTGTAACCTGGAGGTCGGTGGTTCAAGTCCCCGGTTCAGCGTAGATTTAGTAAAGCGAGTTTGAGTAGTTGTGATATCACGAAAGTGGCTTGATCGATAAAGCGGCGGACTTGTAACCTGGAAGTCGGTGGTTCTAGTCCCCGGTTCAGCGTAGATTTAGTAGTTGTGACATCACCAAAGTGATTAACACAAATATTCTTTCACAAAAGTTATTTATCCTTTTTAATCTAATCTAAATCAAGATGGGCCAGTAGTAAAATCAGCAAGTACAATTATTATTACGCGAGTACATTTTAAGCACAAAATGTTCCGTACAAGCACTCAAGAGAACACGACTCACAAGTTCTTGTTCACCAAATCTACCCACAAGTCTCTTGGTTCTTGTTCACCAAATCTACTACAATGCAATTTAATGTTCATTGTACAACATCAACTTTTAATGCTTTATGTACTGAAGTCATGTACTTATTCATACATACTTGTAGATTGTAGATATAATATACATGTACATACATAAAGATTTGCGCACCTGAAGTAATGTTGATCGGTTGGTTCGAATCCCACAAAGTGCATGAATTTTTCCTCATTCATTTGAGTTTTTAACCACATAATAATAAGACTCTGAGGGTTAGGTGGTAGAAAATGCCTCGAGCATTATCCTCGCCTGGTGGTTACCTTCCACTGAAGAGTGTTATTTTTATTATTAATCGTTGCCAGGGCAAATAAATTATAAACATGGGGTTTTTTAAGAGGGTAAAAGTTTAAGTTTTTTCAGTGGGTAAAAAACCCTTTCATGGGCTAAGCTTTAAACCCCGTGTTTGACCAAGCAAATTTTCTCTAAAGAAAAACTAGTGCAAAAACAGTTGGATAGTGGTATGTCCAGTATAACCAGGAGAGACAGGAAAATAAATCAATGGATTAGGAAACAAACAAGGAAATTTGTTTTAGAAAATGAATGGGTTAAGAAAATGACTAGAAAAGTTTTGTTAGAAAATGAATCTGTTAGGAAAGAAACTAGGAAATTTGTTTTAGGAAATGAATGGGTTAGGAAACGAACAAGGAAATTTGTTTTAGATAATGAATGGGTTAGGAAAATGACTAGGAAAGTTTTGTTAGAAAATGAATGGGTTAGGAAACAAACTAGGAAATTTGTTTTAGGAAATGTATGGGTTAGGAAACAAACAAGGAAATTTGTTTTAGAAAATGAATGGGTTAAGAATATGACTAGGAAAGTTTTGTTAGGAAATGAATGGATTAGGAAACAAACTAGGAAAGTTATGTTAGGAAATGAATGGGTTAGGAAACAAACTAGGAAAATTGTGTTAGGAAACGAATGGGTTAGGAAACAAACTAGGAAAGTTGTGTCAAAATTAGCAAACACCCTGTATAGCAACATGGGATGGTAATGCAGAATTGATGGTACACACTGATTGCTCAGTACTCTATGTAAAAAATTAGCAACTTGATGTTTATCCAAATCTCTACAAGCCCACAGACTCTAAAACTCTAACCAGTAAAATATAATGCGAGTTATACAGGGTCCGCTAGTGTTCATGAACCATTTAAAAATGCTTATATTATCACAACTGAAACTTCAAAATGAATTTTTCTTTGGTGGAATGCTAGAGAACAAAATAATAATAATACTCTTCAGTGGAAGGTAACCACCAGGCGGGGTTAATGCTCAAAGCATTTTCTACCACCTAACCCTCAGAGTCTTATTATTTTGTGGTCACAAACTCAATTTAATGAGGAAAATTCATGCACTGGGTGGGATTCGAACCAACGGATCCTAAACGCTACATGGATTACCAGACTAGCGCGTTAACCACTTGACCACCAGTGCATGTGTTCAAGACCAAGGGCGGACCCTGTATACCTATACCATATAACTATAATATTATGTATACCATGAACAATGAACATGTATGTGCATATGTATAATATATATATATATATATATATATCTACTTTTTTGCCTTGTAATATATACTTTTGAGTGAATGCCTAATTGCCAAAAAAAAGCAAGTTCCTACTTGTACTACAAAAATTGTTACATTAGTTGTTAGTATGTTCCTACTATGTAGTAGATACATAATATATACATACATATTATATACTCGTACATAGGTACATATATTCATACAAACATATATACAGGGTGTATTAAAAGGTCATGTACAAAAAGAAACCATGTATAGTAAAGCTCAAATAAAGACCACATTGCTTAGTAAACCCCTGTAAGGTCGCTATAGGGCCATCACAAGTTGGCACTTGAAAATCGAAAAATAATTGACTCCATTTTTTGCATGACGTCTCCGATTGTTATCATGCTTCTTTGGTGAGTATTTGCCACTTTTTCCCCGATCATGGACGGATTTATGGGGGGTCATGAAATATACCCTAGCGACCTTAGGGTCCATTTCCGTATAGGGGTATATTAAGCAAAGTGGCCTTTATTTAAGCTCTAGGTACTACTATAACTGGTTTCTTTTTGTACATGACCTTTTGATACACCCTGTATAATGTATCAACTATAAATCTTGGGAACATTTTAGCAACTTCAATACTAACCCCGTGACCATCAGATAGCTAAAAGTATTTACATAATACATACAAATAAATAACGAAAAAAAAAAAAAAAAAAATATAGTTATCCTTTAATCTTCCGTGAATGAACAGGTCGATTACTCAATCTATGCTGATCCCCAAACGACCTCAATCAAACTACTGAGGTCGGTAGGAGATCCAATAAACCCAGAATTGATAAAGACCAAGTTAGGAATACCCAGAAATCTGAGAATTACCCAGAATAATGTTGTTGTTGTAGCCAGCTAGACTACAGCTGGGGAATGATGGTCTCCATCCAGCCAACTTTATTTCAAAGTTTGCTCATCCTGAACCACATATTTCCATGTTTATTCAACCAACGCCATCGCGAGGACTTTGGACTTTTTCAAATTTATATATATTTCCAAAGTTGAATTGGACTTTTTCTTTATAAACCTTTAAACCCTTAGGAAAATACAAGCTAGTAAGGGTTGGGTAGTAAGTTTTCTGTTTATATTCCTCTAGCGAGACACTGCTTAAATTGATGAGGAAAAATTCATGCACTGGGTGGGATTCGAACCAACGGATCCCTATACTACCTGGATTACCAGACTAGCGCGTTAACCACTTCACTACCAGTGCACCCAGAATATTAGATAAGGCTGATGATCAATCGTAAACCTAGAATTTTACGAGGTAGGATCTTAGCATTCTTAAGTATCCTGATTTGAGAGTCTGACATTTTACAACCTCTGCAGAGGATGTTCGGGAGCTTGATTTATTATCCTCGGGGCATCGAACCCTCGGCTACTGAAGTAGATAGTCAAAAGAACAAATAAGTACCAGAATTTTGATCTAGGTAAAAATTAATGTCAAATTGGTAAGCAGCACCTCAAAATCATTGGATTTGATACGTCAAAAGCCCCATTCAAGATGAATAATGTTAAAATTAGTTCAAGCGGGATTATAGTCCTCAAGCCAGACTGATGGTCTAATCCCTGTTTATAGTCCCCAAGCCAGACTACTGATGGTCTACTCCCTGTTTATAGTCCCCAAGACAGACTAGACTGATGGTCTACTCCCTGTTTATAGTCCCCAAGCCAGACTGATGGTCTAATCCCTTTTTATAGTCACCAAGCCAGACTACTGATGGTCTACTCCCTGTTTATAGTCCCCCAGCCATTTGATTTATACCTGACCAATAAATTTTCGTTTGACAAATTGTGTGACTTGTACATTGGACCTCTCTGTACTTCTGAGGGCCATAAATTTACCACCGCCAATACGTGCGTCCTGATTTGAATGGTAGAGAAAGGTTTTGTGTTCCATGTTTCATGAATATTCTACATATAAAATAGATACATATACAAGAGATCTACAGATATATAAGATATAGATAAATATGTATAATTAGGAGATGGGCGTTTTGGAAATGAATTTCTGATTTTGGATTTCAAGCAAGATCTTTGGGATTAGTGATACTTCCGTTCTAGAACATTTTTCTGGTGTAGTAGATGTTTTAGTATTATTATTTTTACAACATAACATGTAAGTATTAATTAAACCTGAGTTAGGCACATACATAAATATTTATATAATTATGATATGTGAAGAGAATAGAAGAGAGATAGAGAGACAGAGGATAGATAGAGAAAGGGAGGAGAGATAGATAAAGGAAGGAGAGATAGATAGAGGGAGGAGAGATAGATAATGGGAGGAGAGATAGATAGAGGGAGGAGAGATAGATAATGGGAAGAGAGAGGGAGAGACAAATGAACAATTCAAACAAGACGAAAAAAACTTATAGAATAAACAGGATTGAGAAATCCAAGAGAGGAAACGTACTATAGGTAGATTCTTGTTAGGTCATAGTGCAGGTAATTATGTAAGGTTTTTTTTTAAAATTATTATCTTTCTAAATATCTTCATAATAATTATAGGTCTGCCTCGGAAACTCAAACAGCTGTGAGAGTGCGTGTATGCTCCTCTCTCCTGGAATTCAATTCCCGGTCCAAGATTTTAATTCCAAGAATTTTGGATACCCGCTGAGGAATGCGGCAGTGATGTGGCATACTTATTGGGGTATAGGTTTACTTATTTTGGGGGATGAGGTAAGAGTTATACATATTGGGGGTGTAGGAATGATTATTAATGGAACAAGTGTACTTATTGAAGGAAGAGGTTTACTTATTGGGGAAATAGTTATACTTATTGGGGGTATATGAATGATTATTAAGGGAACAGGTGTACTTATTGAGGGGAGGGGGGGTAAGAGTTATACTTATTTGGGGTGTAAGAATGATTATTAAGGGAACAGGTGTACTTATTAGGGGAAAAGAAAAGGGAAGAGTTATAGTTATTGGAGAAAAGGTAAAGAGGTATACTTATTGAGGAAAGATGTATACTTATTAGAGGGATAGGAATGATTATTAAGGGAACAGGTGTACTTATTGGAAGAAAAGGTTGACTTGATAGGGGAAGAGGTATTCTTATTGGGGATAGAGGTAAACTTATTGGGGTCATAGGTGAACTTATTGGTGAACTGGACTGAACAGGTGTTCATATTGAGGAAAGAGGTACGCTTATTGGAGGAAGAGATATATTTATTGTATGAAGAGGTATATTTATTTTTTGAAGAGGAATACTTATTGGGGAAGAGTTATATTTACTGGGGGAAGAGGTATACTTATTAGGGGTAGAGGTATAGTAATTAGGGGGAGAGGTATAATTAATGGGGGAAGAGCTATGTATATTGTATACTGTTTTTGACATTTTCTGGGCTAGTTTTTGTACTGTGCAAGTATTCAATGTTTTTCCACTGCCATTGTCGAAGTAATACGAGTATTATGAAGCTTCACAGCATTTTATTACCCTAGATTTTAATCAGTAATAAATTTTATAGTTTAATGAAACCTTGTTCAGTTTTTCTATAAAAATAAATCTTTTCTTTTGCTTCATAAAACGGTAGGAGACTCTAAGCGCGGCCATTGAGATCTGTCCGTCTGAATTTGAAGAGTCTAAAATGAACCAAAAAAGACATCAAAAAACGGTTAAAAAAAGAACAAGATCGAGTTGTACTGTCGTGAAATGCAGCAAGACATATTATTGTTACTTTGGTGGTTTCTCTAATTTTTTATTTACTTTTTACGACCGATTTTTAATTTTATTGGTTTCCCAAAAAAGGAGACCGGTTTGAGATTATGAAACCATCAAAGGGTCTCGAACATTGAACCACAGGGACACTGGGAACAGGTTACTGATTAATTTTTATTTTTTACATCGTCACCTTTATTCTTAGATCTGTAAAGTCCAATTGGTTGGTCGCACATAGATCGCTCACTGATTAATCATTCTAGTTTGGAAAAGAATTTTATGTTTGGAAAAGATTTTTAGGTTTGGAAAAGAATTTTAGGTTTGGAAAAGAATTTTAGTTTGAAAGAGGATTTTAGTCTTGAAATTTCAGGGGAGAAAAATGATCTCTCATCTAGATCATTCATGAGACACTGTGACATACAATGCAAGATGTAAAAATATTCGACCGGACCCTGTCGCTGTATCTTCAAGTAAGCTCGGAAGCAACACAGAAAGCTCAAGAACTATAAGTACATACACTCTTAGTCAATTGGTTAACGCGCTAGTCAGGTAATTCAGGTAGTGTAGGGATCCGTTGGTTCGAATCCCACTCAGTGCATGAATTTTTCCTCATTTATTTGAGTTTGTGACCCACATAATATCAAGACTCTGAGGGTTCGGTGGTATAAAATTCTTTGAGCATTAACCTCGCCTGGTGGTTACCTTTCACCGAAGAGTATTGAAAAAAAAAAGAACTCTCAAGTGTAGCAATAACTTTTCTTATCTATCTTTTTCTCAAATAACCTTTTCACTTCTCTGACATTCACGAGATACGAAGCAGTGACCGGCAAACCGAGCGGCCGATATGATACATTAGGTTTTTGCGTGTTCTGGCAAGCGCTTGGATTTTTTGGTTTTGGTTGATTCGCCTGAGTTGCCTGATAGCGATCTCTTCGGTACCAATTCGGTTTTTGGGTTCATAATTCTCTTCGTTTCTCTCAATTTGCATTTTACCAAATTTAGTTGGGGTCAGCATTTTTCAGACTCAAGGGTTGAGTGGAAGAGATTGCCACAGGCAATAATCCCGCCCTTTAGGTAGGACATTAGCTTTATTCTCATTTTTGTTATTGTTTCTTTGTTCAATCTATTTATTTTTTCTTTAATTTTATTGTTTTTTAGTGTATATATTTTTGTCTTACCTAATAATAATAATCCCCTTTCTCAACACAGTTTTTTTTTAACTTTGAGAAAGGGTACCATTCAATCATCTTAAAATCTGTATCATATTATAAATGTATTAAATAAATGGAAAATTAAAAAAAAAAAAAAAAAAAAAAAAATGGTTGAGGTTGGTTAGGCACATTTTTTACAGCTGGATGCCCTTCCTTACACCAACGATTCTATTTAATTTACCGTCCTTATTAGGACAGGGATTTTACCCTCTGTTTGCTGGGAATCGTATCTCTTACCCACATTAACCACTCATCCCCTAGCCTATTGGTGAGGTTGCGCCGGGGACAATGTTCAGCCTTACGTATTGTCATGCATGGGCAACAAATGATATTATTGTGTGAGAGGAAAGGTCCTTCTCATCCGACCGCCGGGAATCAGAGAAAGTCCAAATCCTTGAAACGCCACGGAGGCATCTGCAGTGTCGGTGAAACCATTGCATGGCAAAAAAACCACTATCATTGGGACGACCGAACCTAGGTCAATGATGGCAGTTCAACAGGCACAATTGATTGGTCAAAATAATGTTAGACAGAAGAGTAATTCTCAGGTTGTAATACAGTCAGGAACATCAGCAAGACAAATGGGGGGGGGAGGTTTTTTATCCAAAAGGTTTGAAAGCCAAATTATCGTCTGCCACGGTTGGGTGAGAATTGCCATGCGCAATACCGCCCTTTAGTAGACATTCTGAAATGAACCAATGAAAGAATAAAAATGGTAAAAAAAAAGAACAAGATCGAGTTGTACTGTCGTGAAATGCAGCAAGACATATTATATTGTTACTATTGGCTTTCCTCAAATGAGGTTGAGGTTAATGTCGTTAGAAGGTTTGGGAATTTCCAGCGAATAGAGCTTATAACTTAACCCACGTCGTGATATGACCATGAAGTTAAAAGTGACTAAAAAAAAAACAAAAAACATTTCCTGAAGACCCGTACAGTTTTCTTTCTTTTTTAATAGGTAGGTATTTGTGCCCACGCTTTCGCATTACTTCAGGGCACTTCACTCCCATGCCATTCCAAAAGCGAAAAAACTCGGTCAGAATTTTCCGCTACAGCCGGGATTTGAACCCGCAACCTCCGGGTCAGCAACCAATGCTCTTAACCACTGAGCCACGGAGGTCGGGAAGACGTATACCCTGCCTGACTTCTATAAGATCCGTCCTGACTTCTAGTATAA
The DNA here is from genome assembly GCA_024516035.1 of Bactericera cockerelli. NCBI lineage: Eukaryota > Metazoa > Arthropoda > Insecta > Hemiptera > Triozidae > Bactericera > Bactericera cockerelli. Next base: position 5,487,830 of record CM044959.1, read on the forward strand.
TGTCCATACTTCTGGTCATCGAACCTAGAGTACCAAACTGGTTTCCAAACCAGAATGTGTATGACTATGTAACATTCACTTCTATGTACTTGGTTATCTCTTTTTATATACTTTCCTTCTGATGATGTTTGTATAATATTAGATAATACATACATATATTATTTACCACACCGTATTTATTTATATACGTAAGTTATCTCTTTTTATAAATATATAGGTACTTTTCTTCTGATGATGTTATAATAATAATTATACCTGCGCTTTAGTGGAAGGTAACCACTAGGCGAGGTTAATGCTCAAAGCGTTTTCTACCACCTAACCCTCACAGTCTAATAAAATTATTATGTGGTCTCAAACTCAAATTAATGAGGAAAAATTCATGCACTGGGTGGGATTCGAACCAACGGATCCCTTCGCTACCTGGATTACTAGACTAGTCAAGTGCTACTACCAGTGCTCAGTTTGTTAGTATAATATTAGATATTATATATGTACCTTCATGTATTATTTACACACCACAGTAATGTAAGTTATGTATACATATAATATCATATCTCCTTGTAGATATGTACCTTTCTCTTCTCTAGTAAAATATTATAAATAGTGCACTAGTAATCATTTGGTTAACGCGCTAGTCTGGTAATCCAGATAGCGTAGGGATCCGTTGGTTCGAATCCCACCCAGTGCATGAATTTTTCCTCATTCATTTGAGTTTGAGACCACATAATAATAAGGCTCTGAGGGTTTGGTGGTAGAAAATGCTTTAACTGAAGAGTTATTATTATTATCTATGTGTTTTTTTTTATTATTATAGACTGGTTGGAGTTCCACAAGAGAAGCACCAATTATCACACCGACCTCTATTTACATTTATTGTGAAAAATCTATGTGTTTATTCACTAAAAAATTTATTTGTATAAAAATTAGACTAGCTACTTTTACTGTTCTTCTTAAAATACATAAAACTGTATTTATGACTTGTAAATTGCTTCGTACTTTCTTTGCCAATTTCATGTAGATTTATGCAATGACATTTACAATAGTTATGTATTTGTTCTATATATTTATATTATGTAAATATTATTTATATACTTTGAGACGCAAACTAGTTTCTGGTTCATTAGGCTCTGAAAAGTTTCTGGTTGCAATTTCATCTTGACGTAATTTTATCACTTTGTCTTTTTCCTTTTTTATCTTTCTCTCTCTCTCTCTCTCTCTCTCTCTCATTATCTCTCTCTCTCTCTTTCTCTCTCTCTCTCTCTCTCTCTTTACAACTAAACATCCTTAATTTTCATGTGTATAGGTACCACATTTTATGTCACTACATAAAAAATAGAAAATAAGGAAAGTAAAAGAGGGAGCAAAGACAAAATTAACTAATAGGTAAGTATCTAAAAAGTAACAATTTTATTTTAGAAGAATTAGGTACCCACTCCTTCGTGAGAGAAAATTTACTACAGATCCGGCACTGATTTTGAAATCAGCTGATGGTCCCTCTTGGACGCAAGTTTTGAAACATCGGGTTCCCTCTATGTTTTATGATCTCAGTGAATAAAATATATACGTACAGATGTCCTAAGTATAGGCCGAATTATTGCCTATGACAATCTTCCACCCAACCCCTTTTAAAGTTGACTATCAAAACCTACCTACAATAAAAGTGCTTAAAAATTCTCCCAGTTTGAAGCATGTTCTATGGCAATGATGAAAACTTTATTCAGCCTAAGGAGAACGGTATAAGGCGATATAAAACGAGAGAGAAAAATAAAAGACTTATACTCGCTAGCAGACTGGAGAGTAGGCCTTAAAAAGCGCAAGACACTGAAAAAGTTTCTCAAATTAAAGTCTAAATTATTTATAATCATGAAAATATTATATGGGTGAATAAAAAATGGGATAGGGCTTTTTATTTTTTCATAACTTCGAACTGTTCTTCGGTATTCTTTCCTACAACAGGTAGGAAAGAAGGTCTTCTGTTTTAATTTATCAAACGACCTCAGTAGCTTGATCGATAAGGCGGCGGACTTGTAACCTGGAGGTCGATGGTTCAAGTCTCAAGCTAAGCAAATACTTGTTGTGAATCGAGTTTCAGATGAGTGGTTTTGACATCACGAAAGTGATTAACCCTATGTCTGAATTTTTCCTCATTTTTTTGAAGAATATGACCACGACCACGTACCTACTTAGTAATAAAATTCTGAGGGTTAGGTCGTTAGGTGGTAGAATTTTTTTTAAGAATTAACCTTGCCTGGTGGTTACCTTACATACTATTAAAGAGTGTTATTATCTATTAGTATGATTATTAAAAATAAATGATAACTTAACTATTTCTGTTTTCCTCATTAAGTCTGTCCCGGTAGCTCAGTGGTAAAGGCGACACTCTGTGAATCCAGAGGTTCCAGGGGTCGCGGGTTCGAAACCCAGCCGGGACATTCTTCTCTTCTCTCTTCTTCCTCCTCTTTCCTCTTCTCTCTTCTTTCATCTCTTTTTTTTCATCTCTTTTTTCTCTTCTTCCTCCTCTTTCTTCTTCTTCCTTCTCTTTCCTCTTCTCTTCTTTCTTTTCTCCGTTTCTCATCACCTCCACTTTCTTTCAACAGCGCAGATTTGCAACAAAAAACCTCTTGCGAAAAGCCCGAAACAAATTCCCAGCTGGGTCCGACTTTCATTTCACCTTCAAGAGAGACCCAGCACGAACCATCCCTACGGGGGACACAGGTGGATTCTGTTTGAGAGATATTCGCAGAATTTTTTTTTCCTTCTTCTGCTTCTTATTTTTCGGAAAAACATTTTCCATTTCAGCAGCAACAACAAAAAAACAAGGTTTGAAATTTTCTCGCAAAAGTTTTCAGTAATATTTTTTGGTTTCGAGTTGCATCGAGACACATGTGAAAAAACCTTCAAATCTGTTTACTTTTGTGATTTATACTATATGGCTAACATTATTTTTATGGATCAGTGGTAATAAAAATAACACTCTTTAGTGGAAGGTAACCACCAGGCGAGATTCTTAAAAAAAATTCTACCACCTAACCCTCAGAGTCTTATTATTATGTGGTCATCATATATTATACTCAAATAAATGAGGAAAATTTCATGTATTAAATGGGATTCGAACCGACGGATCCGTACGATACCTGGATGACCAGATTAGCCGGTAAACCACTTGACAACCAATTCAATGAGGGTGCAGTGATCTAAGACATTTTAAAAAAATCCTGGGATCGCATTCCAGTTAGCTTAGGACTATTTTATTTAAAATTCTTATAGTTGTATATGGGATATGGGTAACTATCTCTATATATAAAAAAGTGTATTTTCTGTACTTAATCTCCCCCAATCTCGCATCAGCTGATCACAGATTAAGGATTTCTCCTCACGGCTTGTTCTTATTTCTCCTCCAATCTTAACCCGACGTTTTCGTCAGATTGAGAATCGCCATTTTGAAATCAATTTGACTTTGAGGTTGACCTTCAGCAGATCTTTATTATTTGTTTATGTTTTCATAAATTTACATTAACTTTTTTGATTTTCTATCGATGACTAGGTTACTTTAAACCAGTTTAGGTATTAGGTTCTAGTTTGAATTTTGAGCCAGATTTAAGATTAGGAATTGTACAGGTATGAAAGTTCATTGTTGATAATGAAAGTACCTTTTATTAACATCCTCAATTTACATATTTCGCCGAAAATGAATGCATAATGTACAGAATGCTAGCTCGAGTTTCCCTTTCGCATTACCTTTATAAATCTCAAGTGTACATTTGTTCTACATCTGGAAAGCAAGACGCTGTGTAGTATAAGGACAATCATGTCTGAGAAATTCTCATGAAAAAAATCAAGGCAGTTTTCAATTTACAAAAGAGCACTGGTTCAAGCTGCAGTGATCGTTAACTCTGCTGTTTGTTGAATGCACCAAATTTTCTGAACAGTCTATGGAATAGTAACTTGATTTACATCAAAATTTGAGAAAAAGTAGGTAATGAAACTCTCGCAGAAATCTAAATAGTCATAATAAGGTATTCAGATAGTTCAAATTTCCAATTCTATGAAATATTCTTATCAATCCTTATCAGTAATCTTTATTTACATTTCACTGTGAGAAGCTAGCCCTTAATTTAAGTTTCTCTGATTATATCGCTAGAGCGCGTCGAGGCGTTCTGATCTCTACAGATCGAGATTGGGGGAGATTAAGTACAGAAAATACACTTAAACAGAAAAAAGGACTACCTACCTACCTATACGCCTATACCTACCTACCTATGTTTGTTTGTCCGGAGTTGTTTAGCCAAAACGGTAAGAGATAGCGGAAAATGTCTCAGAATTGACCCCCCCCCCAAAACCATTATCGCTTTGTCCAGAAAAATTATAAAAAGTTCGAAAAGGCATTGCTGTCCAGCAGTACGGCCATGCCTTAGTAAATTTGAAATTTAGTCCCGTTACAAAGCACGGGCAAACGGCTAGTTATGTACATATATGAGTAAGAGTATGTATATCAATGTACTATGTACTCAAGATTATGTTATAATAATAATAATAATAAAACTCTTCAGTGGAAGGTAACCACCAGGCGAGGTCAGTGCTCAAAGCATTGTCTACCACCTAACCCTCAGAGTCTTATTATTATGTGGTGACAATCTCAAATAAACGAGGAAAAATTCATGCACTGGGTGGGATTTGAACCAACGGACCCTACGGTAGATGGATTAGCATTGTAAATCCCATTGCCAATATGTTAATCCCAAGTGTAAAAAATAGACACCTATTTCCAAGAATTTTTTTTTTTTTACTTCAAAATTTACAGATACAATAATGTACGACCATATTCATATTCCAATTGTAATTATTACAAGACTATAGGTAAAATAAGATAAGTTATAAAAAGTAATTTTGCACTAATTTTACAACACTGTGCTTCTTTGTGTATTTAATAATAATAATTTAGTGTCTATATTTAGTCCCATTAAATGTACTAAGTAGTCCCATTTCTCCTATAATTATTCTTCTACTCCTATTACATTAGACTGATGTTTCTAATGAATAATAATATTACATCAGATGCAGTTCTAAAGAGTTTTATTTCAAAGGAGCAGGAAAGATGTGATTGTGAAGCTATGGTATTTTGAAAAACTCAGTCTGGTTATCAAGGTAGCGAAGGGAATCGTTGGTTCGCGTCCCACCCAGTGCATTAATTTTTTCTCTGAATTGGTTAAAGATATACAAAAAAAGTTAAGGAACAATATTTTCTTAGAATAAAAAAATAATAAGGGATCATTTTTCTGATATTTTTTTGCTATTTTCAAGGGTCCCGATTAGACCATTCTTATTATTATTATTAATTTAACGTAAATGGGGATTGTAACATGACAAATCCAATAACTTTGAGGTGCTGATTACGAATTTTTCATTGATTTTTAGCTAACTGTTACCTTTTTTAGCTAACATCAGTGGCTTTTGGTTCCGTTCCGATTCCTAATAGGATAAGGAAAGTCGTGTGATGTTTACACCAATTTTTTTTTTGTTTTGCCTTTTCCCAAATTTACATGGGGTTGGTGTTGGCCAACCTGGGACTTCCACAATTGCTTGTGAGCAAAAGAAAATGCTTCTACTTCTACCTTTTCCTTCAGAACTTTTGCTTTTACTTCGAGCTTTTGCTTAAGCTCACAAGCAAATTGCTCCATATTGGAGGAGCTATTAATGAAAAGAAAAGGTCATTTTTATGAATATACAAGTAACAAATTACTTCCCAAGAAGGGAAAGCTATTGGTTGCTTTGTTTTTGCACCAGCAAATGCTTCATTTTTACGAATACGGACGGACCTTTGACTGTGATATGACGGACCTTTATATGTACAAACCGAAGGTATCCATTACAAACAACTGTAACCAAATTTAGTTTTTTTAGTCGGCTCGGGGGATCGAACCCGGATCCTTCCGCATGGCAAGCGAGTACTTAACCACTGAGGTAATCGCGCGCTCTGACCTCATTTTTCGTCCAATGTGTAGCATCGCCTGAGAAAATCGTAAACGGTTGGGTGGAAGAGATTGCCAAAGGCAATAACCCCACCCTTTAGTTAGGGCATATGTATATATTTTTTTGTTTCTCTTTTTACTTCTCCTTATATTGTATATGAGTTTGTAATTATCTGTGTTGTATATAATTATATCCATATTAATAATGTGTTGAAACTGTTGAATAATAATAATGATATTTTTGAAATTTTCAATTAATTTCTCCCTCATTTTCTCTGCTTTCTTAAAATACAGTAGAACTTTTTTAATTACAAAATGATAACGAAGATTCGAGCACAGGGCTTGCAAAATTTGAAGGGCCCATACCAGGTGCGTGAAGATAGCACCCGACATCCACATAGTGGCGTATCTAGGCCCGAATTCGAGGGTGTTGTTGAGGGTTGCATGGACTATTTTATTTTAAGGATTGCATACTTTTTTCAGGGGTTTCCTTATAATATTATAACACTCTTTAGTAATTTGTAATTTATTGCATTAATAATTTACTGTACATAATAGGTATAATACGAAACATATATTTAATGCGACTACCCCACACCAAGGGGATGCAGTCCTCTTGTTTTGTAGGTAGTGGAAGGTAACCAACAGACAACGTTAATGCTCAAAGCATTTTCTACCACCTAACCCTCAGAGTCTTATCATTATGTGGTCAAATACTCGAATATTGTTAAGTTATCAATATTTGTGCTTATTCACTTTTCTGATATCACGTACTGCTCAAACTCGCTTCACTAAATCTACGCTGAAACCAGGACTTGAACCACCGACCTCCCGGTTACAAGTCCGTTGCCTTATCGATCAAGCTACTGAGGAATTGAGGAAAAATTCATCCACTACAAGAAAGAATACAGAGGAGGAAAAGAACAAAAGAGAATAACGAAAAGTGCACTAGTGGTCAAGTGGTTAACGCGCTAGTCTGGTAATCCAGGTAGCGTGGGGATCCGTTGGTTCCAATCCCACCCAGTGCATGAATTTTTCCTCATTTATATGAGTTTGTGACCACATATAATAATTAGACTCTGAGGATTATAGGTGGTAGGAAATGCTTTGAGCATTAATCTCGTGTGGTGGTTACCTTCCACTAAAATGTATTATCATCGTTTGTAAGTTTTTTGCTTACCTATCCATTCATTAATGGATAGGTATTTATGTTCATAATATTTATACTTCTAACTTTCTTATTTTCTAAAGATATACAATGTTTTTGTTAAAATTATACATACAGTCATTTTTGTTAAAGCTATACTGTATTTCTGGTAAAGTTATACTGTATTTTTTGGTAAAGTTATTCAGCAATTTTTCAGCATCTTCTGTTTGTTGAGTTTTACTTTTGTTTAATTTTTCCTTACAAATTAAATGTTTGAGCACGTTTTCCTATTCAGGATTATCTCACAATTGTTTTGCTCGAAACCCCCGAGGGAGAGAGGATATATATATATTTTTCATTTTAAATGAAAAGAAGATGGAAGTGGAGAGAGGAAAAAGTTTGGCGTTTTCTTCTTCTGCTATTTTTGTTTATTTTTTTACCTCCCTTTTTTCTCTTCCTCCTTCTCTTGCTATTACCTTTCTTCTCCTTATCTTCTTTTCCTTCTCTTTCTTCCTATCTTCCTCTTTCCTTCTCCTCTTCTTTTCTTCTCTTCTCCTTTTCTCCTTCTCCTCTTTCTCTCTTTTCCTTCTCCTCTCTCCTACTCTTTCTTTCTTTCCTTCTCCTTTTCTTTCTCTCTTTTCTTCTCTCTTCTTTCTCCTCTCTCCTTGTCCTTCTCCTTCTTCTCCTCTTCTCCTCTTTTCTCTACTCCTTCTTCTTCTCCTTTCTACTTCCGTTTCCCTTTCTCCTTCTTCTTTCTCTTCTCTCCTTTTCCTTTCTTCTCTCTCTACCTTCTCTTCTCCTTTCTTTTCCTATCCTTTTCCTCTTCTCCTTCTCTCTTTTTTCTTCTCCTCTTCTCTCCTTCTTTCACCACTTATTTCTCCTTCTCCATTTCTCCTTCTCCTCCTTTCTTCTCTTCTTTTCTCTCTTTCCTTCCTCCTCTCCCCTCTTCCTCTTTCTCCTCCTCTTCTTCTCTTCCCCCTTTTTTCTCATCTTCCTGCACATCCACATTTTTGTTCTTTAGTTTAACTCTACATTGTTTCGTGTTTCAAGTTAGACGGATTCAACTTGAAATCCTTATTGTTGACGGGGGTTTTACCCTCATACTATTAATAAAAACGTCTGGGTGGAACTTTAACAGGGAACGACCAGTGCCTCGACTGGAGGACATAAACAGGAACGGACTAGCCAACTCTTACAAGCCACCTAGCTCCCAGTTTCCTTAAGGTCAATGGCTTATAAGGAAGTCCAGTTCTACATGGCTTGATGGAATAGAAATATGTGGTTCAGGACGAGCCAACTTTGAAATAAAGTATGGCTGGAAACCATCACTCCCCTGCTGTAGCCAAGCTGTCTACAACAACAACAACAAATACAGAGAAACACAAGACGTCAATGGCTCGCTGAATCACCAGTTCTTGTTACATCACTGAAGTTAAGCAACGTCAGGCGAGGTTAAGGTCCGTAAAAACAGGATTAAAGTTAACATAAGCCACCACTTGGACAGACTGTCCCTCAACTCGGGATAAAGTTTTTTTTCATTCATTTGAGTTTGTGGACACATAATAAAAAGACTCTGAGGGTTAGGTGGTAGAAAAATGCTTTGAGCATTAACCTCGCCTGGGGTTACCTTCCACTAAAAGAATATAATAATTAATTTAATTATTAAATTATTATTATTAAATAAATAAAAGGGCAAAAATGTTTGCGAAATAATAATAATAGATATTTAATTATATTATTATTATTTTATCTATTATATTATTTCGCAAAACAAATTTTTTCCCCTTTTATTAAGAAAAATCAAGTTTTTCTCCACATCTCCTTATTGAGCTTGTCCTTGAAACGCCTTCTTTGGATGTCATGTCTTCCTAGAATTTTGACTTGAAATTTTGATGCTTAAAATTTTAAAATTCTAGCAGGACTTTATGCTGCCATACCGGCGCGTGCCTGGCTAGTTTTTTATTTTTATTATATTTTATTATTATGATTAGAGAGGATAAGTAAGGAGAAAAGAAAGAGAGAGGACTGGTAAGCAGGAGGAAGTGTCGAGGATAGCTTACACTAAGGTGTTTCCTCAAGCGTGACCTCATAGCTCAGAGCTAGGTTATTCACACCGAACCCGCCAAGTCGTGATTGAGATTTATAGTACGCACCCGGAGAGATGCCACTTGGGTCTCAAATCTCTTTTATTTGGGTCTCAAATAAAAAAGGTCTCAAAAAGGGTTGGGTGAAAGAGATTGCCATAGGCAATAACCCCGCCCTTTAGTTAGGACATATATAATGTATATATTTTGTTTATTTTTTTTCTTGTTTATATTATTAATATTGTCAATTTTTATATTTAATTTTTACCATTATTTGTCTGTATTATATGTTCTACTGATGAAGAGTTTCTAAATAAATAAATAATAATAATAGCACTCTTTAGTAGCAGGTAACCACCAGGCGAGGTAACTATTTAATTATAAAATATGATTTAGCTCTGATATTAAAGAAAATCCAAAATTTTGGGGAGAAAAGTGCATAAATAAGTTCTACAACTTGCCGAAACAGATTTTTTTGTAAGTTCAAGAATAATAATAATAATATCTTCTTATTTATACTGCCCGATTAGGACTATTAAGTCCCATTATTCCAGCAGTAAGCCCGAGACATATTATTATGTGGTAAAAATCCCAAATGGGAGGATAATTTGTCATGTCCCGGCTGGGTTTTAAACCCGCGACCTCTGGTATATCTGGATTCACAGAGTGCCGCCTTTACCACTGAGCTACCGGGACAGACTATAGCACTCTTTAGTAGCAGGTAACTACCAGGCGAGGTAATAATTTAATTATAAAATATGATTCAGCTCTGATATTCAAGAAAATCCAAAATTTTGAGAAACGAAGTGCAAAAATTATTTCTGTTATTGTTTCACATTTTTTAGTGGGTAGCATCGACATAACGAGAACTAATGCTAATTCATCATATCTCCAACCAACCATCATATTCCAATATCAATCTCGTAATGTCGCCACTGGTCGTTGCCTGGGCGACTCCACCGGGATTCGAACCCGGGTCACTTAGAGTGCAAGCCTAGCATGCTACCGTTAGGCTAACATGACTACTAAAATTGCCACGTGTATACAATGTGAACCAATCACGAGGAGGTATTATGTCCAAACCTAAACACTTTTCCAAACCTAAAATATTTATTCAAACCTAAAATACTTTTCCAAACATAAAATACTTTTCCAATCCTAAAATTCTGTTCCAAACCTAAACAAGGCTTTCAACTAGTCGTATCATGACGAGGGTTTTACCCTCCATTCGCTGGAAACTCACAAACCAGCTACTCAAATTTTTATTGGAGTTTTCGTTCTTCAAAAATAAAGATCTGTTTGTTTGATATTTTGAACATTTCCGAGAACAGGCCTGGGTCAGACTTTATGAAAGCCCTGTATAACTTGAGGAACAGCACGAACGACAGTAGGTATAAAAAAGTTATCATATTTGTGTTCATCACTTTCGTGATATCACAACTAGTCAAACTCGCTTTACTAAATCTACGATGAATCCGGGACTTGAACCACCGACCTCCAGGTTACAAGTCCGCCGCCTTATCGATCAAGCTACTGAGGTCGGTGGACAGTAGGTATACCATTGGTTAAAGTGCCTTATTTGAAAAATACTTTCTATACCTTATTGATAATAGAAAGTAAAAGATCACTACTTCTGTTAATGCACGCACTATATTCTGCTGATTAAATACGTTCGGTTCCATACTATCTCAGTGTTCTATATAATTATATAAATTATAAGTATTAAATAATACATATTTTATTACCTATAACATATACTATGTGGGTATTGTAGGTATCTTCTTTTACTCTGTACTATCCCGCTTGAGTATAGGGTCGACATTGTTCAACCTCATGGTTGAGGTTGGTTTGTTTTTGGCACAATTTTTTCACGGCTGGATGCCAACGATTCTATTTCATTTAATGTCCTGGACGGGAGTTTTAATACCCTTCATTCGCTGGGAATCGTATCAGCAAGCCACATTAACCTCACCCAGCCTAGGTAGTGCCGGAAACGCCAGCCTCACATGTACGGAGGGAATAGAATTTTCTGTGTGAAAAGTCTGCTCTGACCGGAGATCGAACTCAGGATCTCTGGACTACGGGCAGTAGCCACAACCGTTACGCCAAGGATAATGGCTCCTAGACTATGTATGTATAATACATAATATTATTTCATGTTCTAAATACCTACAAATAGTCCCTCTCTCTCTCTCTCTCTCTCTCTCTCTCTCTCCCCTCTCTCTCCTCTCTCTCCTCTTCTCTCTCTCTTCTCTTCTCTCTCTCTCTCTCTCTCTGTGTCTCTTTTCTTTCTTCAAAATGTCTCTCCTTTACATTTATATAATAATATATTCTGAATTATCTCCCTCTGTCTCTCCCTCTCCCTCTCCCTCTCCTTCTCTCTCTCCCTCTCCCTCCCCTTCTCTCTCTGTCTCTCACTCACACCCTCAACACACCCGACACATACACACTCAAATGATAGATTGGCACATCTCTGACGCAGGCAATCGATCAAACCGAGAGAGAACAGTCTCACTCAATTTTATTGCACGCCCAAATTTCTGTTCCCTGCAGAATATGTTTCTTTCTCTCTCTGAAGGAGATATACATAGGTATATTTAGAAAGAAAGAGAGAAAGGGAGTGAGAGAGCAAGTTTAGTGTGTGTTGCTGTGTGTGTGTGCTCTCCTCTCTCTAAAGGAGATATGGGTAGACTTACAGAAAGAGAGAGAAGGAAATAGAGAGGAGTGAGTATGTGTGTGTGTGTGGTGTGTGTGTGTGAGGTTTGTGTGTGTGGTGTATGTGTGTGTCTGTGTGGTATTCTCGTATATGTTTTATGTGTGTGTGTGTGAGAGAGATAGAGAGTGAGAGAGAGTGTATGAATATAAACATGTAAGAGAGAGAGAGAGAAGAGTGAGAGTAAAATTAATAAGAGTGAAGAAAAAACTGGCTGAGTGGGTGGGGTCATAATAACACGTCGTTCACTGTGAAAAATGAAAACTGATAGCTGCCATTCTGACCTTTGTAATAGTATAGCTACGAGACTGGGATGAAGATAGAAATAACAGCGCGTGTATGGAAAATATTCTACAAAAAACCCCCGTATGAAATATGTGAATTTTTCGGAGAAAAAAGTATGGTTCATGTATGGATTAGATATTTTTATTATTAAATTATTCATTAGATAACTGGCGGGTTACACCAGTTGATTCGCCAGCCAATCATGCACACACACACACACACACACAGAAACACACACAAAATGTCATTTTATAGTCGAAAAAATTGAATAATTTTTCTGTCACCCATCCATTTTTTTGACCTTACTCCGTGTAGCTTAACCCTAGAAAGATATAACCTAGCCTAGAAGAATTTCTAGATCCAAACGAACCTTCAAGTTTCTCGGTCAAATGGTGTGGATTTGTGTAAAGAACACACCTCCTACATACACTCGGACATACAGACAGGTTCATTTTATAGATATATTAGATAGATATATTATGTATAGTACAAATAATAATAATAATAATATTAATATCGCCTTATTTATAGTTACTGCCCGATTAGGACTATTAAGTCCCATTATTCCAGCAGTAAGCCCAAGACATATTATTATGTGGTAAAAATCCCAAATGGGAGGATAACTTGCCATAACCCACGACCTCTGGAATCTCTGAATTCACAGAGTGCCGTCTTTACCACTGAGCTACCGGGACAGAATCAACCCTTAAAGTAAAGCCAAACTAGGGGCAAGGACTCTGAAAGTTACAGACTTCTCTTTAAATAAAAATATACATTAAAAAAAGCCAAACTTTGTGTAAACTTTAGTGTATTCATTTATTTGATTTCAACTTAAAAGTCAAACAAAAGACCGACCTACCTGTTCTACTAAAAGACACTCTAAAAAGCTCACCAGAACTTTCATGCTACAGAATGACTGATGCAATTGAAAACTGAAACGAACAATAAAAGTTCTTAACTACATGCATTATGCAGCAGAGATGCATACGTGTGAGAGCTGCTACGTGCTGATTAGTTGAGTTCCCACTTAATATCCTGTCACATAGTTGAATCTTGTCGAACAAATTAGGTGATTTGTGAAGTTAAAATTTAAGGGAATGTGGTGAAATCTTTTTACCACATAGCGAAGCGGTGGGTGTAACCCGCTAGTGCAGCCTCCGTGGTATAACGGTTATGACTACTGTCCATAGTCCAGAGGTCTCGAGTTCAACTCCCGGTTGGGGCAGACTTTTCGAAGAAAATTCTGTCCCTTCCAAACACGTGAGGCTGGCATTTCCGGCCCTATCCAGGCTGGGTGAGGTTAATGTGGGTAGCTGGTACGATTCCAAGCGAATGGAGGATAAAACCCCCGTCCTGACTATCTCAAAGTATAGGACGTTAAAACCGAATAGAATCAACTGGTCACAATAGATCTAATTAGGTCGTAGTGTTAGTTGTAAGGGTTTCACTAAAAACCCAGCAACCAAGTCGGATAATAATTTAAAAAAAATCACCGCTAGTGTAATATTAATAAATAAATGTGTGTTCTGTATCACAATTTTAGTGCTCAGAACTATAATAATAATAACACTCCTTAGTTGAAGGTAACCACCAGGCGAGGTTAATGCTTAAAGCATTTTCTACCACCTAACCCTCACAGTCTTATTATTATGTGATCACAAACTCAAATTAATTAGTAAAAATTCATACACTTGGTGGGATTCGAACCAACGGATTCCTACGCTACCTGGATTATTAGACTAGTGCGTTAACGACTTGACTACCAGTGCACCAAAAGAGAATAATAATAATAAGTAGGTAATATCTATTTTTATTTTCATATACATTTCAATTCCTATTACATCTCCATGAAGTACTGTTGTACTTTTCGGGAGAAACATATTAGAAAGAGTGTGTGAGGGAGAGAGAAAGAAAGAGACACAGATAGTTCAACTTCCCATCGGATCAGGTATCCGAACTAAATTGAACCAAAAACCAACCTCACAATCCTGAAAGTGGTTCCGCCAGGTCAATAACACTCAAGGCTATAATACCAAATCCTCCAAATGGTTGCATACTGCAGTCAGCAGATTAATTATGACGTACGGCATTCGTTTCTCGCTAGAATGCAGAAAAAATCGTAATAAAACACTTAAAATCGAGATTTGGTTAACTCACGTATGTTAGAGAGATTTTTTTTTTAATTTGGATTTTTTATTTGGAAACATGCCATACCCGGAGCTTTTTTGTGAAGAAATATATTTTTGATTCGAATTGGTTGGTGATGTTGGGAACCAAATTCTTGAACACCAGTCCATATCATGATATCTCCTTCCATATCATATTGTCTGCCTGGGAACGTTAAACAGGGAGAAGATTGTTTATTAATTTCTAATTGAAAATGGAAAAAATGAAAGTAATATCACCTGAATAATAATAATAAATAGAATAATAATTGTTCAGAAAACTCCGAGACGAGAAATGCCTCGTCCTAAGTCCAGCACAAAAATAAGAATAATAATAAAAACATCGCCTTATTTATGCTGCTCGATTGAAAATAAAGAGTCCCATTATTCCAGCGGTAAGCCGAAGACGTATTATTATGTGCTCAAAATCCCAAATGGAAGGGTAACTTGTCATGTCCCGGCTGGGTTTCGACCCCGCGACCTCTGGATTACCAGTCAGACACCTTGACCACTCAGCTACCGGGACGGACATAGGAAAGTAGGTAATGCAACAAAATTATTAAATATCACTTTAAGCTCACTTATGTTGATGCATAGAGGAAGCATCGCTACACCCACGCATACACATCACTCCCTCTCAAATGTGCAATTCAGCGGACACAAAGAATTCGTCAAGTCATTCCGAGTTCCTATACATAATACAATATTAATACCTATACATTATACAATTAATATCTATACAGTTCATTGGATCTCTAGGATAATATATGGAGTGGGTCTTTTCGCAATGGTATTTGCAGATTGACATCTCTGTGAGATATCCTACTCAAGTTCAGTAGAGTAGATGAGAGATAACTGACCATCACCGACCTCAGTAGCTTGATCCATAAGGCGGCGGACTTGTTATCTGGACTTCAAGTCCCGGTGTTAGAGTGGATTTATTTAAGCGAGTTTGAGTATTTTTGTGATATCAGGAAAGTAATTGACACGAAAAAACGGGCCATCAATGATAGCTTAAAAATCTTGGTGACTGCAATACTACCTACCTATTTTTTATTTTTTAAGATGTGTGTTTCACAGCCGTTTTTATTTCGAAGCTATGAAACAGGAGCTACTGTAGACGCTTGTGGTCTGTGTTGTAGCCTGCCCATCCCGTAGTATGCCTCCCCTCTGATGGGCGAGAAGTGACACAATACTTCCCATTTAGGTGCTGGGTCAATGCGAGCGCACCAGGAGGTATTCCTTACAAACAATTGTAACCAAATTAAGAATACAAATTTTTGTCGGCACGGGGGATCGAACCCGGGACCTTCTGCATGGCAAGCGAGTGCTTAACACTTTGAGCCCCAGAGCTGAGATCGGCGAGTGTGCACGAGGGACCACAAATTTCAGAACCCAACACTCATACATTGCTCCCAAGGACCACTAGAACCTGTTCCCTATGAGGTACACATAAAAACAAATACCATAGGGAGTACTCATGTCTTCCAAGTAAAGAAAGGTCGTGAATACCATATAGAGTACACAATTCTACAGTGAAATTTTGGGTGAGTACCATATATGGTACTCATGTCCTTTGTGAAATGTCAGCTGAGGGTCATATTATGGTATTCATGGGCTCAAAGTGTTAACCACTGATTTATTTATTTATTCTCAATTTTTTCAGTTTTTTTTTTTTTTTCTTATATTGTTTCAAATTTATATAATTACTAGCGGGCTACGCCCGCTTCGCGTGGCCAAGGCATGGCCACATTTTAGTTAAGGCATGGCCACCGCCGCTGCATAAGTTTTATGGTTATTGAAGCACTTCTTTATACACCAGGTTCTTTGTTATACCATCTGGCTGTAACACAATGAGGGACTTGGCAGACCTTACTCTTGAAAAAGCAACATAGAGCTGACCGTGGGAGAAGCAATCGTTCTAAGGTCAATTCCAGCTAGCTCGAGAGTTTGCCCCTGTGCCTTATTTATCGTCATGGCAAAACATAGTTTTCTGGGGAATTGAACTCTTTTGAAATTAAAGTGGTAGTCGGAAATCACATTAGAACCCAAGAGAGAGATGGGAGGGCACTACAACAAAATCAGTAGGTGCCCTACAGCGCCGCACTTGAAGTAATGATATTTTTCGGTTCCAAGTCCGGTTAGCTTTTAGAGAAGGTGGGTTTTTAGTGGGTGGAAATCCCACGCCCCAGGCAGGATCTGGGTGTCTTTGAAAGATTTTTTCCTACCTTCCATTAAAAAAAATGAACCCAAGTGCATAGTTGCTAATGAACAGATTAAATGAGCACACAAATAGCTCAGTGGTTAAGCACTCGCTTACGATGCGGAAGGTCCCGGGTTCGAACCCCCGCGCCGACAAAAAAAATCCTGTGTACATATACCGTTTCACCTGCACCAGCCCCTGTGAATATAACTGCCTCGATAATGTTTTTTTTTTATTAAGGATGTAATTTGAAGCCGCGTGCCGTTACACAATTTCGGGGGTCTCAGATTTCTTGGTAATATTATTGGTGCTCCAACCTTAAGGCATAGCCGATGGGGTGGCAAGCCAGGAGGATTTAGTGTATTAAGAAATTCGGTTGGGTAATGGATGGCTTCTTCCTCTTCCACAACAGTGTCTACGGATTCGTAAGTTGATAGTTCAGAAGGCATTCTTTTTAATAAGTCATTATTAATTTCCAGAGCATTATCATTCTTTGGTGTTATGGCCAAGTATGGCCCTTATCTTCAGGTAACTGTCCATCACCTATCCGAAGCAAAAGCTTCGAAAAAACTTCTGCATTTTGATCAGCGTGAAGGTGTACACGCATGTTCAACTTTAAAGAAAGAACAGTTATCTGTGGCCACAAAATGGATGATTTTAAACATGCCTTCACTTCGTCAGCTCTTGTTCCACGTGGAACAACGGGTAAAGTTTGTCTAAAATCTCCAGACAGTAGCACAGTTTTACCACTCATAAGATTTTTAACACCACGAATGTCTTGTAGAGTACGGTCCAGTGTCTCTAAGCCAGTTTTATGAGTCATTGTACATTCATCATATACGATCAACTTGAAATACCTGAGGACTTTGGCCATATCACTTTGCTTTCCAATAGTACAGCTTGGTGTATCTACAGAATTTAAATTGAGCGGCAATTTCAAAGCAGAATGAACAGTGCGGCCTCCTTCTATCAGTGTGGCGGCAATACCGGACGATACAACAGCAATGGCAATATTTCCATCTTTGCGTATTGTAGCTAACAAAAGGTTTATTAAGAATGTTTTTCCAGTTCCACCTGGAGCATCTAGGAAGAACAAATTATTACCTACAGAATCAGGAGATGAAGTGACGCTCTGAAGTACAGTTTCATACACGTATCTCTGTTCACTATTGAGTAATAGCACTTTTTCAGAGACGAAAGACCTCATTTGAAACGTGTTGTATGAAATTTCTGCCAAATAAGTTCTGTTGGTAATAATGTTCACATTGCTTGCGCATCATCAAGTAACAAACCCATGGCTAGGCATGCAGCATGGAACGTAGGGTATTCAATGCCGCCTACCATTTTGATGCTTCTGAATGAAGTAGGTCCTCGCACTTTATGTAGAAGTAATCGTAGGTAGAAACATTCTGAGTCATTTGGATGAACGGTATAAATTTTACCAAGAACGTGGTCTTTTTTTACACCCGGATGTCCTGGAACAATTGATCTTTTTTTCCTTCTTTGGAACATGTTGTTTTTCCACACATAAAATGCTGGTACTAAAAGAGAGTCTTTGCAAATTCATCCTGGTTGCATAGTTGGAAAAACGCCATTAATGTTGTTTTAGGAGGGTTGTCAATTCTCTGTTGGACATTTTCGGTTGTAAAAACTACCCTTTGTCCATTTTCAAAGTGGACGGCCAAATGTATGACAGGAGAGTATCTTTCATGAGTCGAAAAACATAATATTCGCCATCCAGCTTGACCATAAGTTGAGAACCCCTATTTTCTTTTAAAATTTGTTTCTTATTATTCCCCTACATCACAAATAAAGCTGTCTGCCAAATTTCAAGTCATTCGGCTCAACCGTTTCTCAATCTTGCAAGACGCTAAAATGTCTACTTTTGTCCATAAGTTGAGGACCCCTGTTATCTTTGAAAAATCCTTTCATAGTAAGCTTCTTCATCACTGAAAGAAGTTTTCTGCCTAATTTCAAGTCATTCAGCTCAACCCTTTTGAGAATCTGACAACACTCTAAAAATGACTAATTTTGACCTTAAGTTGAGAACGCCTGTTTCCTTAAAAAAAAATCTGTTCTTAGTACGCCCTTACATCATAAGGGGAAGCTTCCTGCAAAATTTCAAGTCAATCGGCCCAGCCGTTTAGGCTCTGCGTTGATTATCAATAAATGTTAATTTTTGGCCATAAGTTGAGAACCCCTGTTTCCTTCAAAAAATCCGTTCTTAGTACGCCCCTACATCATAAGGGGAAGCTTCCTGCAAAATTTCAAGTCAATCGGCCCAGCCGTTTAGGCTCTGCGTTGATTATGAATGAATGTAAATGGATTTTATATATATAGATTAATTTGTATTTTTTTGTTTGTATACGTATACATGTCCATATTAATAAAGTGTAAAATAATAATAATAATAATAATATTAAACGCCTGTGTCATTTCTCCTGGCTAGTCTCTGATATTATTTCAGGGGTACCCCTGAGTGCAGACTTATTTGGATGATTAATGAATAAAGTCAGTCCAATACAGGACGTTCAATAGCCCTCATGTCGTGTATGGTCCCGAAAGTTCATTACACTGAGATTGCATACATAGATGTGTATATAATATGTATAATTATGTACATATTATAGATTACAAGCGGGCTGTCGCCCGCTTTGCGGGCCGAGGCATGGCCGTGAAAGCAAAAAATCCTTTTTCGCCAGTGGCAGGTGTTGTAGTGGGAATTTCGAAAAATCCCGTCTTATTGCACATCTAGACTATAAGACAAAGCTACCTACCAAATTTCAGCTTCCTAGGACTTACGGTTTGGGCTGTAGAGCGATGATCAGTCAGTGGTCAGTGGTCAGTGGTCAGTGAGTGACTTTGACATTTATATATTAAGATTTATTTTACTCTGACTTTGCCAAAATATATTATATGTAATCACTTTCGTAATAACACAACTACTCAAACTCGCTTTTACTAAATCTACGCTGAAACCGGGACTTGAACCACCGACCTCCAGGTTACAAGTCCGCCGCCTTATCGATCAAGCTACTGAGGTCGATTTTTTTTAACTTATTATATGTACGAGTATGTACTATTTATGTACTCAAAATATACATTTGAGCCGTGTTTTTCTTATGGATAATCCCCCCAAAAACACCACTTCGTGGTTAAAAAAAGAAGAACGCCTCACTCAAAGAATGATTATAATTAGCTAAAAATAAATGATATCAAATTGAGAACACCTTGTCCCCTTTCTTTTTATATCTCTGCACTCCTCTCTGAATTTATTCCTCTTATGTTTATCTTTCTTTATCCTTTCTAGGGGTCATCCCAAACTTGATTTCTCTTTAAATTTACTTGTTGCACGGCAATAAAAATTGGCGGTCGCGGTGTAATTTTCTCGATTCAAATCAAATAACTTCAGAAAATCATACTCCGACCGCCATTTTTTATTGCCGTGCAACAAGTAAATTTAAAGAGAAATCAAGATTGGGATGACCCCTAGAAAGGATAAATAAAGCTAAACATAAGAGGTATAAATTCAGAGAGGAGTGCAGAGATATAAAAAGAGAGGGGACAAGGTGTTCTCAATTTGATATCATTTATTTTTAGCTAATTATAATCATTCTTTGAGTGAGGCGTTCTTCTTTTTTTAACCACGAAGTGGTGTTTTTGGGGGGATATCAGTTCTTTTTGTACGAAAATATAGGTTCATACACTACTGAAACATTAGGAATGACAAAAGTAAATAAGCTGGGAAAATGTGAATGTACCAAGTTGTCTTTTTTAAGATATAGTTTTAGCAGTACGTATTTAATTTTTCTAAGGTCAATATGTATTTGGATCACAGATTTGGCCCCCTGAGTCCCCAAAGTGAGTAAATAATATATAAATTTGCAATGCAAGATCTTTTGATTCTATTCTCCACATGATTAGGTTTATCTTTCAATGCTAAATAGACCTCGGAGCCTCCTATAAGGGACACTAAAACACCTGGATTTACAAATGCCAAATAAATTAATTTGTAATCACCTTATCAAGGTAAGGTAATGAGTTCTCTCCCGTTGACCTTTTCTTACCCGAATTCTCTCCGGCTTGTTGCAGGGGTTACCACGAGTATCTCTCCCGGAAATAAGACCATGCTTTTTTACATTAGGTTTTTAAGAAAATGAAAACTATAAAATTATCATTTTTATATAAGAATGGGCCTTTTATAAGGAAATCTTTTAAATCTCTAACTAATGAAAGGCAATGCCTTCAGTGTTTAGTAGAGTTAGGTAAAATACATAGAAGGCCATGCCTCAGGAATATAGTAGGGTTAGGGATAATACATAGAAGGCAAAACCTCGGGACTATAATAGTGTTAGGTAAATATATAGAAGGCCATGCCTTGGGTTTATCATAGGGTTAGGAAAAATACATAGAAGGTCATGCCTCAGGACTATATCAATGATTCCTAGGTGTTTCGATTATAATTTTTATGCTAGGTCTAAACTATGTAGGTATAAAATCAGGTAAAAATCCAAGCGACGCGACGGGAGACAATTTGGTGTTGATAAAACCATGAGCGAGAGAGAACTCGGTTGTGAAGTCCCTTATCAATACCTCACCAGGTATGAGTGTACCCCGGACATAATGGACAGAGAAAAAAAACTTCCCTCAAGGGGATCGAACCCAAGTCATCGTGCGTGCAAGCCTAGTATGCTACCCACTTGGTCAAAGTCACTACTTTGTCACAACTTTTAGTGAGTAGCATCGACATTATGAGATCTAATTCATCATAATATATTATCTCCATCCAACCATGATTGTCCAAAATCAATCTCGTAATGCCGCCACAGGTCATTGTCCAATTCTGCAACTTCTAAAATATTTTCCTCGCGAGGGTAATGGGGTCGTCATGAAGATCAAATATAAAGATCGGAAAAACAAAACAACGTTAAGCCCAAATTGAAAATATAGAGCTAAAAAATTTCGTCCCCGCCAGGATTCGAACCCATACTGACTGGGTGGCAGGTCGAGCATGCTACCAATAGACAAAGTTATCTTCTACAGAAACGGACGGAAAATTAACTAACTAAATTAATACTTGGAAACTTAAACATTAAAATTTTGCAGTGAGAGAGCGAGGTCATCTCGAAAAATACATACTGGCCAAGATCTGACCACTAAGCTAAGGATTCGAAGGTACCTACCCGCCAAAGAAAATGAAAAGGCCACCAGGTGCCACCCAGTGGACCGGATGAAGGAATAAAATCAATAAATTTGGTATCTGCTCATCAAGATCTTTCATTTGATACCACTTAAGACTAGTATTATCCTTCAATTCCCGATTTGGGCTCCCAAAACCCGAGGCCGCCCAAATGGGCCGCCCGCTTATAATTTAGAATTTTTTTTTGGTCCGGGCTCATCTCCATTATATTTTGATCACTTTAGACACCTCACTTAATCTTCAGTGCCAAGTTAAAGACACGAAGTCGGGTCTCAAAGGATCCGTATGAAGAAAAAAAAAAAAAAAAAACAAAATTATGAATCTTTTCATGTCTTTCACGATTGTTGGGGGGTCTCGAAAATAGGGTTCCAGGTGGCTTAGGAAGTCAAATAAAGAGTCAAATCAACTTATTTTTCAACGTAGAGCCCATTTCTGCAATAAAAATCCCGATTTTTGAAATTCATGTTGCACTTTTCGCTGGCTGAAAGTACATGAAATGCATGGGAACTATGTTTTCCGTAACCTTACACTCTGCCGGGCTGTCTCTTTCTTTGTATAGGCGTTCTTCACACCTCGGCCGAGGTGTTTGATTTTTTTTCCAGGTTCGGTATTTCAAAATATTTCCATTTTCTTCTAAGTTTAGCTTCCCCACTATTCGCGAAAGAAAAATGCGTTTCGGTACTTTTATTTTCTAAAGAGGGAGCATGAAAGAGGAAAAAAGAGTAGGAGCACAAACAAATATAAGTAGGAGCAGAAACGGAAAGAGAGGGGGAGGGAGAGGGAGAGGTAAAGAGAGGTTGGGAGAGAGAGAAAGAAAAGAAGAGAGAGAGAGTATGAGCAGAAACGGAAAGAGAGGGGAGTGACAGAGAGAAATAGTAGGAGCAGAAATGGATAGAAAGAGAGAAAAAGAAAGGGAGAGAGAGAGGAGGTAAGAAAAGTGAATGGGGATAGCCAGAGTGAGAGAGTAAGAAAAGAGAGGGAGTGAGAGAGGAGGTAAGAAAAAAGTGAATAGGGATATCTAGAGGGAGAGAGTGAGAAAAGAGAGCACAACACGTTTTACCTTAAATGGAGCGTCAAATACGATACAAACCTTCACAAAATTCTACAATACCCCGAGGATAGCAAAGAGGAATGAGGAAAGAAAGAGATAAAGAGAGAGAGGAAATGGAATAAGAGAGAGAGAGAGAGGAGGAGGAAGAGATAGAGGAAAAGAGAGCGTGAAAGAAAGAGAGAGGGAGAGAGAGAGAGGTTGTGAGATAGAGAGAAAGGGGAGGAAAGAGAGAGAGAGAGAGAGAGACAGAGAAAAAAAAGGAAAGAGAGGCAGAGACGAGGGAATAATAGAGTGAGAGGGGGAGGGTGAGAGAGAGGAAAAGAGAGTACGAAAACAACAGAGGGAGAGAGAGGGAGAGAAAGGGAGGGAAAGAGAGAGAGAGAAAGAGGGAAAGACAAAGTGGGAAAGAGAAAGAGAGAGAGACGAGGGAAATTTAGAGAAAGTGGAAATGGAGAATTAGAGGGAGAGGTAAAGAGAGAGGAAATGGAGAAGTAGAAAGAGTAGGATACGTGAGACAGGAAACGTCACGTCAGAAAAACACCAATCTGTTTTTGATGTGCAAATTTCGGGTAAAGGAATTTAAGCTTGTAACCTGTCTTGCTGTACTGAGAAGGATTCTCGCCTTCAACTGCATGGTCATTTCACGACGGGGCTGTCACCCTCCATTCGCAGGAAACACACAAACCTGCTACCCACATTAACCTCACCCAACCTGGGTTGGGCCGGAACGCCAGCATCACGAAGTCGTTACCTCGCTGGACGGTGATCCTACGAAAACCGGTGCATTCAACGCGCCAATGTCTTCTGGCAGAGTATACTTTTGCCATACGTATAACCAGCTCTCTCGTTCTCTCGTGTCTTGGGTGTATGTGTTGATGTTGAGATTGTTCAGGAAATTGAAGCCAAATTTAAGCCTCTGAGAAACAATACGGCGGATGTTTGGTTTTCATCATAGGTAGTCGGATCTCAAAGCTTCATAGAATGTTTAAGTTTTAAGAAATAACAAGAAAATCAAATAGATATAAAATCCATAATATTAGCTCAGAGAAACAAATTATAATTTTTATTAAAATAATATAACAGGAGCTGCCAGTCTTTGACAGGTTGCCATTCCGCACAGCATATCCATCAAATCTACCAGACAATTTTCTAACATATATTATACTTTTTTAACTGTGATGTTCTGACTTCAGTTCAGTATCTTGAGATTGAGATCTTGAGATAACAATGATGCTATTGTTCCCTAGATCCAGAGATTTACAGTTATAAAAATTATGATATCTAATTTTACAAGACGAAAGATAAGATTCACATTATAAAAAATTCCATCAAATTCAAAACTTCTGAATCCCAGAAAACTCAGTCGCAACTTGACAAACCCACTCTCAATAAATAATCCACAATTATAAGTGCACATTGCATAACTCAATTAACAAGGCGCGTACAAAACTGAGGACCTCAAATGAGAACTTTAGTCAATTGATGAGAACTTTAGTTTTACTTCCGAGAAATTTCTAATATTAGAAATCGGGAGTATTGTGTTCGTTTTTGTAAAAGAAAATATTTTTTTGCTTCGTTTTTGTGGACATAAATCATTGTTATGAAACTGTTGTAAAATATCTATAGGTAAAAAGTTGTTACAAAAGAGGCCAGAATTAATAAGTTTTAATGACATGCATCAGGTCAATAATATAATTGTAACAAATAACACAAAACAGATTTTAAATTTATTCTAACAGATAGAACGTAACTTCTATCTGTTAGAAGTTGGATAATCAACGATTAGTTGGATAATCAAGGATAATCCATAATTAACTGTGGTTTTTAAGCTAACATCATGTAAATGAGCTTAAAACACTCTAGAAAAGTAAAACAATATAATTATGCAAAGCTGAAATATTTATGAAAGGATTTTTTCATCTAAAAAAGGGGGTTTTTCAAGTGGTTAACTCGCAAGTCTGGTAATGCAAGTAGCGTAGGGATCCGTTGTTTTGAATACCACTCAGTGCATGAATTTTTACTCATTAATTTGAGTTTGTGACCACATACTAATAAGACTATGTCCCTCATAAGTGGTAGAAAATGCTTTGAGTATTAGCCTCGACTAGTGGTTACCTTCCAAATAGTGATGAACTTGTTAGGTTTCATTACACGTTCAACAAAAGATTTTCCAGATCATATGTCATTTAAAATCTTGTATTGTTCTCTAGTTCGCAGTGTCTTGGAGTTTGCATCAACTATCTGGAACCCCACTTTCGCATTACATTCAGGCCGTATTGAAAATATACAACATAGAGCCCTCCGAACTTTGCGATTTAAAATAAGAGCTCCCGAACAAACATACTCTGATTTGGAAAAAAATCTCAACCTTCTTTCCCTTTCCTCCAGGAGAGAAATGTATGATTGTATCACCTTCTTTAGTATTCTAAACTCCAAAATTGACACACCTGATCTTCTTTCTGCAATCAATATCAACATTCCTTCTTACACTACTCGAGCTCCTCTTCCCTTTAAACCACCTTTCGTTCGTACTTCTTATTTGCAAAATTCCCCCATGATCAGGTTTCAGAGAACAGCTAACCTTCATAATAGCATCGACTTTTTTTTCACTTCCATTGATTTTCTCAAAGCTTACTTCTCTGATATATAATGTTTCTAGTTTACTTTCTCTTTCTTTCCCAATTCTTTTCCTCATCAAATTCACTTCCCTCTATTATTCTTGTTGCTGGTTTTATTTGATTTTTGTACTGGTTAAGTATGCATTTTACTTGTTAGTTTTAGTGCAATTTGATAGTTAGTGTAAGTTTAGTTAAGTTAATATTAATTATTATATTTTTTAATGCCTATTAGTTAGGGTAAATATTGTAATTTAGTTAGTACAGGGTCCGCCCGTTTGTGATTTAAATAAATAAATAAATAAATAAACTTAACAAACTGACCTCAGTAGCTTGTTCGATAAGGAGGTGGACTTGTAACCTGGAGGTTGGTGGTTCAAGTCCCGGGCTCAGCGTAGATTAAGTAAAGCGAGTTTGAGTAGTTGTGAAATCAACTGAACAAAATAAAAGTCACTATAACTGAAATTACTTGTTTTACTTTGTACTTTAAAAAAATCGTTGAAAAATCCTACTTAAAACTCTCTACATTTACAAGTCTGTATGTTCTTTTCTAAAAGAATACCCACCCAAGCAGCCAAAATCAAAGGGATTTCTATGAAAATACTCGAATTACCTATTCAGATCAAATTTCAATCAAGATAAGGTAAGGCACAAGGACTCTCATGTTTAATTAAGGATAATCTCTATCCCCCGGGATATTCTGCTCGTATGAAGTTCCCCTCTCTCTCTCTCTCTCTCTCTCTCTCTCTCTCTCTCTCTCTCTCCCTCTCTTTCTCTCTCTCTTTTTCTCTCTCTCTGTTATCTCTCTTTTATCTCTCTCTCTCTCTCTTTCTCTTTTGTCCCTCTTTCTCTCTCTCTCTTTCATCTATATCTCCCTCCCTAGCCATCCTTTATCTCTCTTTCTTATCTCTCTTTCCCTTCACTCTCTCTCTCTCTCCACTTTATCGCTCCCCTTCATCTCTCTCTCTCTCTCTCTCTCTCTCTCTCTCTCCCTCTTTCTCCCCTCTCTCTCTCTCTCTCTCTCCCTCTTTCTCTCTCTCTCCCTCTGACGTCTTTTTCAAGCAAAATTTCCAAAAGTGGATAAGAAAATAAAATTAGAGTATGAAAAAAAATAATCGGGGCGCTTTATCTCCTAAAATCCATATCTCCTTATATATTTATATATTTTGGGGTCGTTATATTCTCAGAAAGGTTTTGTGTCTTTATACCGACTTTAATCCCTCTCTCATCTTCATCCTCTCCCTCTCTATCTTTCCCTTCTCCCTCCCTCTCCACCTGTACTTCTTATCTCTCCCTTCCCAGCGAATGGAGGGTAAAACCCCCGTCCTAATCCAGGACGGTAAATCAAATAGAATTGCAGGCGTTAGAAAGGGCATCCAGCCGTAAAAATGTGCCTTGAACCAACTAACCTCAACCATGAAGTAGAACAACGTGGATAGGCTTAAGCGGGATAGGACAGAGTAAAAAAAGAAGAAGAAGAAGAGAAAGGGCGGGGTTATTGGCTCTTCCACCCAACCCTTTCTCTCCCCTCTTACTCTTTCCCTCACTTTTCTGTTCTAATAATATTCTCCTTTTAAATCTCTACCCTTCCCTTCTCCTCCTTTACGCCTGTCCTTCTTATCTCTCCCTCTCTTTCTTTCTCCTCTCCCTTCCTTTACACCTGTCCTTCTTATCTCCTTCCTCTCTCTCCCTCCCCTCTCACTTCCCTGGTCCAATATTTCTACTTTTAATATTTCTCCCCGATTGTTTCTGACAATCTCCATCCCTCCCCCTCCCCATGCCTCCCCCTCTCCGAGTTCTATATCAAAATTCTCCTTCTCTCTCACTCTCTCTCTCTTCCTCCCTATACCTCTCTCTTTCTCTCTCTCTCTTCCTCCCTATACCTCTCTCTTTCTCTCTCTCTCTCTCTTTCTCTCTCTCTCTCTCTCTTTCTCTCTCTCTCTCTCCTTCTCTTTCTCTCTCTCACTTTCTCTCTCTCTCTCTCTATCTCTTTACCTGAGTTTTACATCCAATCTCCCCCGGAGAATTGAAATACGATGCCAGCCAGGGCTCTCGGTTCTGACGAACAGAGAGAGAGAGAGAGAGAAAGATAAAGAGATATGGAGAGAGGGAGAAAGAGAAGGAGAGAGAGATAGAGGGAGATAGAGGGATAGAGAGAGAGAGAGATAGAGATAGAGATAAATATGAGGAAGGAGTTAGGTATTAAGAGAGAGAGATAGAGATAAAAATGAGAAAGGAGTTAGTTATTAAGAGAGAGAGATTGAGAGAGAGATAGAGAAAGAGGGATATAGAGGGAGCTAGAGAGAGGAAGAGAGAGAGAGAGAGAAGATACAATGAGAGGTATATTTGAGAAGAATCTATATTACTTGGATGGGGATGTAGATTATGGTATGAAAGAGGTGAATTTTCAGATAAGAAGAGAGTAATAATAATAATAATACTCAAATAATTTTCTACCACCTTACCTTCAGAGTCGTATTTATTACTGTGCGGTCATGTACTCAAATGAATGAGGAAAAATTCATGCACTGGGTGGGATTCGAACCAACGGATCCCTATGCTTACTGGATTAGCAGACTAGTGCGTTAACCACTTGATTGCCAATGAATAAGGTGGCCACAACGAGTATCCTGGCCTAGACCATATCCCCTGGACCCTAGACCCTACACCTAGATATATTTTGGGACTCCGTTGAGGCCGCTTACATTTCATAACATGTTAAGATTATATTCTTAACATGTTAGCAAGATTATACTCTTAACATGTTAACAAGATTATACTCTTAACATGTTAACAAGATTATATTCTTAACATGTTAACAAGATTATATTCTTAACATGTTAACAAGATTATATTCTTAACATGTTAACAAGATTATATTCTTAACATGTTAACAAGATTATACTCTTAACATGTTAACAAGATTATATTCTTAACATGTTAACAAGATTATATTCTTAACATGTTAACAAGATTATATTCTTAACATGTTAACAAGATTATATTCTTAACATGTTAACAAGATTATATTCTTAACATGTTGACAAGATTATATTCTTAACATGTTAACAAGATGTGAAATGTAACGGGCTACTCTTGGGTCTATCCTGCCCCAGCGGGGCAGGATTTTTTCTGTTCTGTACTTGGGTGTTCGGGGTCCACTCATACCTCGTGAGGAAAAAATGAGTAGCTGCTTTAATGTGAGCAGCGACCAGTGGCGGAGTTAAAGGCAAAAAAAAGATATTAGAATATTAAAAGATATGGAAAAGTCCTATAATTCTGCGCTACCCACTGAAAATTGAGATATAATATCACAAAGAAACACATTTATTTATTTATTATGTATTTATTTACTCTTGGGCCTAGGATTACGTGTTCTCGCACTAAGTAAATCCAGGAGAATTTGGATTTCCAATTTTCCACTGATGGATTCAAAAATAAGACAGTTAACGATGCATGTAACTTCCCATGCCTTATGTTGCTTAACTTTCGTGTTTCTTGAATTGAACACACACGTACACAGGGGTAGCAAATTTTGGAAAACAATCAATAAGGCATCTCTGAATATGTTCCAATGCTTCATTATGCTAAAAAAAAACTCCACAGAAAAAGCGAGCACATTGTATCCTAATACTCCTAATAGGGGAAGCAAATCATGCAGAGGTATTAGGATTGCAGAAGTTAGAGGAGGAAGAATTCTCAGCAGAAGTTTTGGAAAGGGATCAATATGGCATCTTTGGAAAATGTTTCAATCCTTCATTATGCTAATAGAACTCCACGTTGTACAAAAAGCAAGCACATGGTATCCTAATACATTAATAGGGGAAGCAAATCTTTTTTGCTCTGTACTTGGATGTTCGGGGTCCACTCATACCTCGTGAGGAAAAATGAGTAGTTACTTGTATGAGTAACGACCAGAGCATTACCAGAGTGAAAAAATGAAATAGAATTCGAAAAATGAAGGAGGCTCTTAGTTATGCTGCGCTACCCACAAAAAGAAATACATTGGTGCAAGAAATACATTGGTGCAAATTTTATTTTTTTTAATATTAACTGTTTGCAAATGACGTCCAACTTTGTGTATGCAGTAAAGTCTGGAAACCCCTGAATATCTTTCGAAAGGGCTTTCTCAGTAAATTTAAAATTGTGTACGGTAATCCTTGGTAATTAGACCTTTTATTAGAATGGGACCAATTTTTTTTACCGGCCACCATGTCGGGGCCAGGGAGGCCAACTTCATTTTTTTAAATACGAAATCACACCTTGCGATACATTTTTGGAAAGGTCTAATTACCCCGGCTTACCGTGTACAATTTTAAATTTACTGAGAATGCCTGCATACACAAAGTTGGACGCCATTTGCAAACAGTTAATATTTAAAAAAATAAAATTTGCACCAATGTATTTCTTATTTAAAGACCTTTCCAAAAATGTATCGCAAGGTGGGGGTTCGTATTTAAAAAAATGAAGTTGGCCCCCCTGGCCCCGACATGGGGGCCGGTAACAAAAATCGACCCCACTCTAAAAGAAGGTCTTATTAGCCCGGTTTACCTCACAAAATTTTAATTTTACCGAAGAAGCCATTCGAAAGTAGTTCAGGGGTTTCCAGACTTTTGCCCCACCCTGTATTATTCCGTGTCCGTGTGAGAGAAGATTATATTGATTCTATTTGGTTGTAAAGTTCTGATTTGGGTTAATCGGGCCAGGGGTTTTACTTTTACAAATTGATTTATCTCTTTACAAATTTTCAGTCTCATCTAGATATTTTAGCTTTTTCCCTCTTCTCCTTTTCTCTCACTTACTAACTCTCTCTAGTATTTCTCACTCACTCTCTCTCTCACACACTCTCTCACTCACTCTATCTCTCACAAATTGATTTATCTTCTCAACATTTTCAGTCTCATCTCAATATTTTAGCCTTTTCTCTCTCTCTTTCTATTTCTCTTTCACTCTCTCTCTCTCTCTCTCTCTCTCTCTTTCTCTTTCTCTCTCTCTCTGTCTCTTCCTCTCTCTCTCTCTCTTTCTCTTCCTCTCTCTTTAGTATCTCTCTCTATGCAGTTAGGGGTTTTTCATTATGACCCATATCATGGTGTCTCAAAGCTGTCAGTAAACGATTATTAAAATCTAATATTTTACCCACCCACTCCCTCTCTCTCTCTCTCTCCCTCTCTCTCCCTCTCTCTCTCTCTCTCTCTCTCTCTCTCTCTCTCCCTCTTTTAACTCTCCTCCTATTTATATTTTTTCTATCTCTCTCTACCTCTCTTTCTATCCCTCTCTCTTTTTCTATGTCCATGTCCTATCATTATTACTTCCGAGAAATTTCTAATATTAGAAATCGGAAGTATTGTGTTCGTTTTTGTAAAAAAAAATATTTTTTTGCTCCGATTTCAATTTTTTTCATATTTCTGAACGTTTCATAACCTACTGAGTAAATTTGGTTTTGTGTCCGTCTGTCGCTCTGTCGGTCTGTTAAAACGATTCCTTGTAACGCGCAAATCTCAGAAACTACTCAACCAATTTTGATGAAATTTTGTACACATCTAGGAAACATTCTGTAGATGGTCTCATTTTAAATTCATCGAATTCGTACTAGCGGTTCTTGGTGAAAGAGACCATGCGCCTGACCACTAACTTTTTACTTAAACGCTTATATCTCGTGAACGGTACACCCGATTTCGATGAAATTTTGTAAGAATATGCATATTATTGTTTTACATAGGTTATTTATATTTATTTTAAAAATAATTATAATTTAACTCTGATATTTAAGAAATTCCGAAATTTTGGACAAAAAAGTAAAAAAATAAGGACCACGACTTGCCGATACAGAATTTTTTGTGGAATCTAGAATGTAGAAAAAACGATATTCTACCATATAAAACAAATTTTAAGAAAATCGGTGGAGCCGTTTTTGAGATACAAGTAATTTTCTATAAAATCTCAAAATTGGCACGTGTTTACAATGTGAAGCAATCACGAGGAAGTTTTGTGTCCATAATTGGCAGTGTTTTTTTCTATTGTCATTCCAATTTTTTATTTTTTCTACTCTCTTCCTCTCTCTCTCTCTCTCTCCCTCTTCATCTCTATCCCTCCGTCTTTATCTCCCTCCCTCTCTCTTTTCCTTCCTGTCTTTCTCTCTCTCTCCCGCTCTCTCCCTCTCTCTCCCTCTCTTACCACTTACTTTTACATACCACTATACCTATGTATATTGGAAGCAGGGTTTTCAGTATTATTTTACGAGAAAAAAAACGTGGGGTTAGATAAAAGGTTTCTTCCAGTTTATTAAAATAAAAAATAAACTGTATATGTATACATACCTATAAATATAAATTAAACAAATAAATATTAAATCCCCAGGCACTGTAAACATACCAATTGTTAATCTCAAAGGCATATTTTCCAACTCTATCCATTCACTTTTTTTCCCATTGCATTTGCTACCAGCCAATACTCTTTATGTATGAATTGCCCCAGTCTATTTTCCAACAACAAATTCTTTTCACTAAAAAATACTTTGAAAAATTAATCAACAGTCCTTAGGGTTTGAATTCCATTTTTTTTCAACAAGTTCAGCGCCGTACATCCATATGGGGTCTTTTTTAGCGCGGTTATTGCCATCCAAAAAAAAATACAATACAATGAAATTACATAGAAAAAATAAATAGATTAAACAAAGAAACAAGAACAAAAAAGAGAATACCGCTAATGTCCTACCTAAAGGGCGAGGTTATTTTTTAATTATTCACACTTTATTTTTTTTATACAAAACAAACAACAGTAAAAATTATTAACAGAGAAAACTTAACAATATTTACAAAATAACGTATGGAAAAAATATTTAAATTTAAATTTACAATTGTCTTGTAATCCGGGGCGAAATTAATGCCTTAGGCATCTCTGCCACTTAACTTAACCCTCTGCCACTGAACCCGACATTCTCTTCCACCCAACCCTATAGTAAGTAAGATTGAACTTACCATGATTGTTAACGATTACACTATCTGGACTAGAGGTTTCTGTGGGACTGGAGGGCTCCGAACTTGGTTCTGTTTTTACGCTGAAATCAAAACATGAGGACGAAATTAATAATAATAATAATATCGCCTTATTTATACTGCCCGATTAGGACTATTATGTCCCATTATTCAAGCAGTAAGCGCAAGACGTATTATTATGTAAAAATCCCAAATGGGAAGATAACTTGTCATGTCCCGGCTGGTTTTCGAACCCGCGACCTCTGGAATCTCTGGATTCACAGAGTGCCGCCTTTACCACTGAGCTACTGGGACAGACAAATTAACTTTTATTTAAAGCGCACGAATAGCTCAGTGGTTAAGCACTCGCTTGCCATGCGGAAGGTCCCGGGTTCGAACCGGAAGGTCCCGGGTTCGACAAAAATTTGTATTCAAATTTTGGTTACAGTTGTTCGTAAGGGATACCTTCCGGTGCGCTCGTGTTGACCCAGCACCTAAATGGCAAGTAGTGTGTCACTTCTCGCCCATCAGAGGGGAGGCATACTACGGGATGGGCAGGCTACAACACAGACCACAAGCGTCTACAGTAGCTCCTGTTTCATGTCTACGAAATAAAAAAGGCTGTGAAACACTCATCTTAAAAAAAAACCATAATATTGTAGGTACAACCTATCACACAAGTAAATGCAATAGTATTATTGCGTGTGTAATTGTGAAAAAAAAAAAAACAAAATAATATTAATTAGATCCTACTTAAACACTGTACTTCCGTTACCGGTGACTCAACGGTAACAGTTAGCTAAAAAGTAATGTCAAATTCTTAATCAACACCTCAAAATCATTGTAATTGATATGTCACAACCCCCATAAAAAATTAGTAGTAAAAAAGTTAGTACAAGTAGGACCCGTCCAAAACAACGGTACGTAAATCAATAAAAGATATCAAATATACCGGTAAGATATCAAAACGGTATTGGAGCTAAAAGCTATTGGAGTATTTTTTTGTTGTTGTACACATCTTTAACCAATGATGAGGCGACGGACTTGTAACCCGGAGGTCGATGGTTCAAGTCCCGGTTTCAGCGTAGATTTGGTTAAGTGAGTTTCAGTAGTTGTGATATCACGATTATGATTGACACAAATATGATAACTTTTTACTTCCGAGAAATTTCTAATATTAGAAATCGGAAGTATTGTGTTCGTTTTTGTAAAAAAAAATATTTTTTTGCTCCGATTTCAATTTTTTTCATATTTCTGGACGTTTCATAACCTCCTGAGCAAATTTGGTTTTGTGTCCGTCTGTCGGTCTGTCGGTCTGTCTGTCTGTCTGTCTGTCTGTCTGTTAAAACGATTCCTTGTAACGCGCAAATCTCGGAAACTACTCGACCGATTTTGATGAAAGTTTGTAAACATCTAGGAGACATTCTGTAGATGGTCCCATTTTAAATTCATCGAATTCGTACTAGCGGCTCTGGGTGAAAGAGACCATGCGCCTGACCACTAACTTTTTACTTAAATGCTTATATCTCGTGAACGGTACACCCGATTTTGATGAAATTTTGTATGTATATGCATATTAATGTTTTACACAGGCTTTTTATATTTTCTTTTTAATTAATTATAATTTGACTCTGATATTTAAGAAAATCCGAAATTTTGGACAATAAAGTCAAAAAATAAGAACCACGACTTGCCGATACAGAATTTTTTGTAGAATCTAGAATGTAGAAAAAATGGTTTTCTACCATATAAAACAAATTTGAAGAAAATCGGTTCAGCCGTTTCGGAGATACAAGTAATTTAGTATAAAAACTCAAAATTCGCACGTGTACACAATGTGAAACAATCACGAGGAAGTATTGTGTCCATAATTGGCAGTGTTTTTTTTTTTTTTTTTTTATTATTTTTTTTTTTTTTAAGTGGGGTTTAACGTCGCTTTCAACTGCCATGGTCATATCACGACGGGGGTTTTACCCTCCATTCGCAGGAAACTCACAAACCTGCTACTCACATTGACCTCACCCAGCCTGAGTGGGGCCGGGATTAGCCAGCGTCACGAGAATTAGAATTTGAATGGTCACCCATCCAAGTCTTAACCTCGCTGGCTGTCGCTTAACTTCGGTGTTCTGAAGGGAACCGGTGTATTCAACATGCCATCGACGCTGGCTACAAGTCCCCTATCTCTTTCATACCAATTTGTTTTCCTTCGATTCATTTTTAAGCTGAAATTCGGAGAACCCACAACAGCTAACGAGATGACATTCAGACACCCTCCAAGAATATGTTCACAGTTCAATGACCTCGAGTAAGTGATTCTTGGAATCGGATGAAAAATTGAGACTTGGTTCCAGGCACGGCCGGTGCTAGGAGCTGCGGAACTGCAGCACCCCCAGACGAAAAAGATTTTCTCAAGTCCTAGCTCGTACACAATGAATATTATCATGACACATTTCTAGAATTAGTAATGCATAATCATTAAGATTAGCATGGTAAACGAATTCAAACTCTTTAGATACTGAAAGAGAGACTCCATAAATCCCATTTTAGTCCGCTTTATGAGGCAGCACCCTCCAAGTAATTTCCCACCGGCCGTGTCTTCCTTGAATATTTAATATCATCACACAATTCTAGAATAATTAATCATTCCCAAATACCAAAATACTATCTCGGTTGAAAGCACAAGGACAAATGTCAATAATAAAAGCAGTTGGGTTGAGAATAAGATGAGCAAGGAGGCTCATAAGAAGCTTACCCTACGAAGATGGAGCGGGGATGCCTCATTTTTATATAATTATAATTAGGTACTATTTTTATTTTATGATGATTGAGTGTGTTTATATTAATTATGTAGTACATTATTATTTAGATACTGAAAGAGCGACTCTATAAATCCCATTTTAGTCCGATTTATGTGGCAGCACCCCCAAAGTAATTTCCCACCGGCCGCGCCTGATTGGTACAAGATATTATTATTTTGATAATAGGAAAATGTGACAATCCCTATATTTTTTTTTTTTTTTTTTTAACAATTTTTATAGATGTTTATTATACAACAAAGGTTTATAACATCTGTTAAAAACTATCAAAAATTACAGAAAATACAGGAAAAGAATATATCTACATTAAATAAGATCAAAATTGAAATAATTTAAAATAACATTAAAAAATTATGCTAAATCATCACCCGTAGTTAACAATATAAAAAATTCTATATCTTAGTAAATAGTTTTATATCTTTGAAAAAATTAACGGTTTTTAAAATCTGATCTTCATCATCACATAAATTATTTTCTAAATTAACTTTACACCTCCACTTTCTTCTCTCAACTTTAAAAACTGGACATTCTATCAAAATATGTTTTATAGTTAACCCAGATGGGGCTGACGTCCTTCCAGAAGGACGTCCTTCTGGAAGGACGTCAGCCCCATCTGATGAAAGGTACTACGTTGTGGATTTTTCTAATTAATTCAGCTTGTTGGAGGTTAGTTGGCGACACCTTAAGCTCTTTGTTTTGAGTCCGAGTGATAAGTTGACAGCACTTATTTTGATTCAGTACTCAATTTATATCACTCCAAAAAAATAAAACAAAAAAATTCACCGCGTTATCTGGGTTAAAGTAGTGCGACAGTTATTACATAAAGGGGGTTCTTCTCGCTTAAAAAGATGTTTATGTGTCAGTAATGTATGACCAATTCTCAGTCTGCAGACAACGATTTCATCTATTCTATTATAAATATAGGAAGACTTCCATGCTTTTACATCTTTTTTTATTTTCCACAGCTTGTTATATTGGTGAATTTCCGAAATCCAGTTATTTTTCCATTCTTGATGAAGTTTTTTCTTATTCGCCTCTAATAGATCATCCAAAAAAATTTCTTTGTATAGAATGGGATTTGTAGGGTTCTTGGCAGCTTTATCGACCTTTTCATTTTCTGATATTCCACAATGGCTAGGAATCCACAAAAAATGTACCGAAATATTTTGCTCTGATAGTTCTTTGATTTTTAACAGTAAATTTTGTATGATGCCGTTATTAGTGAAAACATTTTTAATTGCAAGTAAAGAACTTTTAGAATCCGAACAAATGACAACGTCTAAGAAGTTTAATTGTTCAGCCACAGCCAAAGTATGAACATGATCAATAGCTTGATGAATGGCAGTTAGCTCTGCTGTAAAAATACTTGAAATATTATTGATCTGGCAAGCTTTGATATAATTTTCACATGAAAAAGCAAAACCAGTATAAGAAATTGATTTTGATCCGTCTGTAAAAACAAACAAACTTCTTCCACACCTTTGATTTTTAAATTCTTTAAATAAAATTTGTGCTTCATAGGGTAAAATGGATTTTTTACTCTCATCACATAGCATTTGGACTAGAGGAACAGAAACTGTCCACGGGGTATAATCTTGAGGTGACAACGTAATGTTACAGGTAATGGTGGGATCATTCAAATAAAATATTTTTTTCATTCTTTCTCTTATTGGCATTGGATATTTATCATTTAAGATTGTGAAATTTGTATTGTATTTCGGTGATACTAGAAAATGGCAAGGATTATTTTTCTGTGATAGTATTTTTGAAACAAAATTAGCCAATAGGATATATCGTCTTGTTTCTAGTGGTGCCTGTCCACTCTCTACATAGAGGCTTTGTACAGGTGAAGTTCTGAGAGCTCCGGTGATAATTCGAATACAGGAATGGTATACAGTGTCCAAACCTCTTAATACATGCGGTTTTGCCGAACCAAATATTATTGACCCATATTCTAATATGGGTCTTACAAAAGCATTAAATAATTTTAAAAGACAAAATCTTCCTACTCCCCAGTTTTTATTGTTAATGATTTTAAGAATATTCATAGCCTTTAAACATCTTATTTTTGTTAATTCAATATGTTTCTTAAAATTCCACTTGGAATCTAAATGAAGACCAAGCCATTTAATGCTAGTAGAAAATATGAC
The DNA here is from genome assembly GCA_024516035.1 of Bactericera cockerelli. Taxonomy (NCBI): domain Eukaryota; kingdom Metazoa; phylum Arthropoda; class Insecta; order Hemiptera; family Triozidae; genus Bactericera; species Bactericera cockerelli. Next base: position 5,525,202 of record CM044959.1, read on the forward strand.
TTTTTTATTACCAAAATCTAAATCTGGTGTGGGTGTAAAGTTTTTCTTTGTGAAAATTATACCCTGAGTTTTTTCATATGAAAATTTCAAACCGTTCGTTTTCGACCACTTGGAAACATTATTTAAGGCACTCTGGAGTAAATCTTGTATTACTGACATGTTATTATGTCTCACGTAAATTATTTTATCGTCAACAAACATGCTATGATTTACCAGCCTTGGTATGAAGTTCACTATATCACTGACTGCAATATCAAATATATTTCCAGATAAAGACGAGCCTTGTCTGATAGAATTTTCTAGAGTATATATCTGAGACATATGACTGTCAACTTTGACACACATTTTTGGTTCTTTTAAAAAGTTAGAAAGATACTTGAACAGTGGACCACCAACACCAGCTTTTGCCAGTTTCATAAGTACGCTAACTTTGTTTATCCGTTCAAACGCCATCTCAATATCCAAGGCAACTGCTACTACATATTCCTTGTTTTGAAAAGCCGACAGTACTTCGTGTTCAAGTAACATAAGATTATCCATGGTAGTTCTCTGCTTACGATTACCGCTCTGAAATGGATCATGTAACATTTTATTATTATTAACAACCCACGACAATCTTTTGTTTATCATTCTCTCCATGATTTTGTTCGTACAACTTAACAATGATATAGGTCGATAATTTTTGGCGTTCAATTTGTCTCTATTAGGCTTCAAAATCGGCACTACAACAGCCGTTTTCCAGCAATCGGGGAATACTCCGTTCAGCCATATGAAATTAAAAACTTCCAACAATTTATCCAGTGCTCCTTGAGGTAGTTGAATTATCATTTGATAGGAAATATTATCTATCCCCACCGCTGATGATCTACAAGACTTGAACGTGGATGTTAGCTCCGCCATGGTGAAGGGCAGGTTGTACACACATCGCTCTGTGTTCTCCGGGTGGGCAATAATCCCTATATTAGATTTAATAGGAAATCGGTGCTGATTTAGATTTGATACCAGAAAAGATGACATTTTTTTTCTTTCTTTTTTACGGACTTCGTGTCCATTTATACATGACGCAATTTTATATGAAAGAGAGAGAAAAAAATTAAATGGAAGAGAATGCCATTGGCTTTAGCACCGCTTTTGTTCAAGTTTTGTTTTGAAAAATCTATTTTTATGTAAATATTCTTTGTACCTACGTTGTTGTAAATAAATCTTGATCTAACATGTTTAATAATAATAATAAATACTCGTTAAAATTTACCTTAAACTCTAAATTTTAGCAAATTAGAACCTTTTTAAATTTTAAACGATAAAATCAGTGTTGACCTTAAATACAATACATGTTCACATTAAATAATTCTAGTAGAACCAGAGGTCATTCTAAAAAAAATATTTAAAGAAAGAAATAAAATAGATGTTAGAAAATATTTTTTTAGTAACAGGGTATTTTGTAACTGGAATTCATTAACTGATACCATGATTAATGCTCCATCCACAAACTCATTCAAAGCTAAAATTGATGATTTTTTCTCTACTAAATAGTGCATCAATTGTATAACATAACCTCATAATTTTGTTTTGGGCTTAATAGCTTTACTTATAAAACTTTGCCCTTATAAGATTTTCTATTATCATTATACCTAGAATTTAACAAATTATTGCTTGAAATATGGAACAAATCAATGGATTGAATCGTTTGATTTGGGGAGAATTCGCCCACGATAGGTACAGAGAAAAATATCTAGGTACAGGGTCTACAGAGCACAAAAAATCCTGCAAAATGGCACTAACTATTTTCCTGTATATTTCTGGCCCCACTCAGGCTGGCTCAGGATGATTTGAGTAGCTAGGTTGTTTTTCCGACGTGTGCGTGTGTGTATACGAGTATATTCACCCGTATCAAATACTCAATTCTAAACTCCTAGTAAAATCCATTACTTTCCTTTCTATAGGATAAGGAAAATAAAAATATTGAAAAAAATTGTCGCAAAATATGGTTGGTTTATATACTGACGAATAATTGGTATAAAATAATGTACCCTATTTTCCGTCTTCTTCTTATATCCCCATTTAATCAGTTCCTCCTCCCCATCCTTCTCCTTCTCCTTCTCCTTCTCCTTCTCCTTCTCCTTCTCCTTCTCCTTCTCCTTCTCCTTCTCCTTCTCCTTCTCCTTCTCCTTCTCCTCTTTCTCCTTTCTTCTCTTTCTTCCTCCACTTTTTGTCATTGAATCTATTCTCTCTTCTTCCTCTTCTCCTTAAGCTTCATCCTTTCATTACCAAAAGCTCTTTCTTTATTTACCTGCCCCCCCCCCTTTCATATCTGTCTAATGCACTAAACTTTGCGATAAGTTTGCAGATATATCACCTGATAAGATGAGTATCTCTTACACTAGCGAGATTGGAGATACACTCTTCATTACAGGGTGGTTCAGAAATCTAGTATCTCTTACACTGGAGATTGGAGATACACTCCTCAGTACAGGGTGGTTCAGAAAAAGGATTGCTAATTGCAAAGATACCGACCTAGTAGCTTGATCGATAAGGCGGCGGATTTGTAACCTGGAGGTCGGTTTATTTATTTGTTGTGTGATTTATTTATTTTGGTCTTAACGTCGCTTTCAACTACATGGTCATATCACAACGGGGGTGTTACCCTCCATTTCCAGGAAGTTCCCAAAACCTGCTACCCACATTAACCTCACCCAGCCTGGATTGGCCAGCATCACGAAGTATACAACTCGCTGGAGGTTGTTTAATTTCGGTCGGATCCTACGAGCACAGGTGCGTTCAGCGCGCCATCGACGCGACGCTGGCAAATCCGAGTTTGAGTATAGTTGTGATATGACGAAAGTGATTAACACAAATATGTATGAGACGACTTTTAAATTACAAAAGATATTACAAAAAGGGATAGAGAGGGGGGAAGGGAAGGGGAAAATGGGGCGTAGATTTATTCCCGGAGCTCTCTCTGCATTTTCCTCTCCTCTCGGAAGACATTAGCGAGGAAGACAGCAAGGATCCTGTCAAAAGTTGACTCAAAGTTTCGCCTGAAGGGACTCACAGGGAAATAATTGAGAGAGAGAGAGCGAGAAAAGATAGTTGAAGAGAGACTTGAAGAAAGAAAGGGAAGAGAGGTTTTAGCTCGTACACAATGAATATTATCACACATTTCTAGAATAATTAATGCATAATCATTATGATTAGCATTGTGAACGAATTCAAACTCTTTAGATACTGAAAGAGAGGCTCCATAAATTCCATTTTAGTCCGCTTTGTGAGTCAGCACCCCCAAAGTAATTTCCCAGTGGCCGCGCCTGATTGGTTCAAGATATGATACAAGATATTATTATTTTGATAATAGGAAAATGTGACAATCCCTATATTAGATTTAATAGGAAAACGGTGCTGATTTAGATTTGATACCAGAAAAGGTGACATTTTTTTTCTTTATTTTTTACAGACTTCGTGTCCAATTGTCCATTTATACAACATGACGCGATTTTATATTAAAAAGAGTAAAAAATGAAGGAAAATGTGACATTTATATATAACGCGATTTTATATGTTATATAATCTCCTTCTCCTTCTCCACTCTCCTCTTTCTTCCTCCACTTTTTGTCATTGAATCTGTCCTCTGTTCCTCTTCTTCGTAAGCTTCATCCTTTCATTACCAAAAGCTCTTTCTTTATTTACCTGCGCACCCCCCGTCCCCCCCTCTTTCATATCTGTCTAATGCACTAAACTTTGCGATAAGTTTGCAGATATATCACCTGATAAGATGAGTATCTCTTACACTGGAGAGATTGGAGATACACTCTTCATTACAGGGTGGTTCAGAAATCTAGTATCTCTTACACTGGAGATTGGAGATACACTCCTCAGTACAGGGTGGTTCAGAAAAAGGATTGCTAATTGCAAAGATACCGACCTAGTAGCTTGATCGATAAGGCGGCGGATTTGTACCCTGGAGGTCGGTGGTTCAAGTCCCGGTTTCAGCGTGGATTTAGTACGTGGATTTACATCTTCTCACTTTTCTGTTTATACTGATTAAAATAGAGAGGTTAGTTGATGGCATGGATATTCATGCAGAACTATTAACTGCTGATGAGAGCAAATAAGCTCGAAACAGCTGTCCAGGTATGTTCTGATATTCATGTACATCTAGTACAACTTCTCACTTTTCTGTTTATACTGATACTGATTTAACCCACAAAAAAAGGGTTTAACGTCGCTTTCAACTACATGGTCATATCCGTTTCCAGGAAGTTCACAAAACCTGCTACCCAAATCAACCTCACCCAGCCTGGGTTGGCCAGCATCACGAAGTCTTCTCCTCACTGGACGTTCTTTAATTTCGGTCGGATCCTACGAGAACCGGTGCATTCAACGCGCCATCGGGACGCTGGCGAATATGCGTAGATTTAGTAAAGCGAGTTTGAGTAGTTGTGATAATATCACAACTACTCAAACTCAAAGTGATTAACACAAAAATGAAACAGATTGCCATAGGCAATAACCCCGCCCCTTAGTTAGGACATATATGTTTCTATATATTTTTCTATTCTTTTTCATTTTTATTGTATATATTGTTTCCATTGTTTTCATAGTTAAAATAATTAATTGTACATATGTCTATTTATATCAAATAAAGTGTTGAATAATAACAATAAATATGCATGAGATAAGTTTTTAATTTACAAAGATATTAAAAAAGGGATAGGGAGGGGGGAAGGGGGGGAAAAGGGGGTGGAAAAGGGGGCGTAGATTTATTCCCGGAGCTCTCTCTGCATTTTCCTCTCCTCTCGGAAGAAATTAGCGAGGAAGACAGCAAGGATCCTGTCAAAAGTTGACTCAAAGTTTCGCCTGAAGGGACTCACAGGGAAATTGAGAGAGAGCGAGCGACAGAAGAGAGAGAGAGAGAGAAGATACTTGAAGAGATGAAAGAAGGAGGGAAGGAGAAAGAGAAGAGAGAGATAGATTTGAAGGGATGAAAGGGGGAGATAGGGCGAAAGAGAAGAGAGATAGAGAGACTTGAAGAGATGAAAAGGGGAGAGAGAGAAAGATAAGATAGTAAGAACGAAGTAAGAAATACATATTTACTATTTTGACCAAATAAAAAATAGAAACCAGAATAAATAGATAAAATAAATAAAGTTGGATGAGAGAGATAAATAAAGTTGAATGAGAGAGATTAAAAATAGAGAGAGAGAGGGAGGGAGAGAGAATATTGAAAACAGGAATTCTTTCTTGAATACTATCCACCTGATCCTTTTACATTGCATCTCTCTCTCTCTCTCTCTATCTCCCTCTCTCTCTATCCGTCTCTCTCTCTCTCTCCCTCTCCCATTATCTCTCTGCCTCTCTCTCTCTCTCTCTCTCTCTCTCTCTCTCTCTCTCTCTCTCTCCTATCCCTCCCTCTCTCTTCTTTATTTGCCTCTGTCTGAGTTTCTTCTTCTATCTCTCTTCTCTCCCATCTCTCTAACTGTCTTCCTCTCCATCTTAACATTAATACGTTGAGTACCTGTTCACCGTATATTATGGGTGATAGTCACAGTAATAATAACACTCTTTAGTGGAAGGTAACCACCAGGCGAGGTTAATGCTCAAAGCATTTTCTACCATCTAACCCTCAGAGTCTTATTATCATGTGGTCACAAAACTCACAAACTTTAGATTACAATTATATTGACACCTCCTTAAGATAAGTCTACCTTAACTTAAATGAATGAGGAATTTTTTTTGCATTGGGTGGGATTCAACGGATCTCTACGCTACCTGGATCACTAGACTAGCGCCTTAACCACTTGACTTCCAGCACGTTATCCACCTGACGAAACCGATAGAAGTCAACCACATTATGGCTGACAGGAAAACAAATTATAAAGGGTTGGGTGGTTGGGTGGAAGACATTGCCATAGGCCAGCGGTTCCACACCGTTTTAGCTTGGGGGCCCAATAATATTTTTAAAACAATTTTGCGGCCCACCCCGATTTTATATAGCACTATTTTAATATTATTTCTTGAGTTTCGGCCAGCATCCGCGGCCCAGTAGCGAGCTGTCCGCGGCCCACCGGTTGGGAACCGCTGCCATAGGCAATAACCCTGCCCTTTAGTTAGGACATATTATGTTTTTACATATTTTTCTATTCTTTTTCCTTTTTATTGTATATTTTGTTTCCATTAATTCATTGTTATAATAATTATTTGTACTGTACATAATTATTTCTTTTTATATCTAATGAAGTGTTTAGTAAAATAATAATAATAAACCGACGCGGTATTCAACGTGTTAAGGTATTTTGCTTATTATTTTCTCTGCACCTTTCGCTCTCTATCTCCTCTTCCTAACCAACCATTTTTGTCTCTTTCGCTCTGTGTCCTATATTTCTTTCATTTAGCACAACAGAAGGAGGAAAAACCCATTAAGCATTTTCTATTTGAAGAAAAGCTATGAGTTAGAATAATAATAAAAATGTTAATATTGTTTATAATAATAATAATAATGTTGGAACGGTTTATTTTACCGTCATACATTTTCCAGCGGGTGGTGTACTCTTCTCTGAAGCAAAGAGAAATGAGAGAGAGAGAAAAAGAGAGAGAGAGAAAATGAGAGAGATAAACACAAAAAGAGCCTAAGATATATTTATGTATTTCTCTTTTGAATTTGTTGATAAAGCTGCCTGAAGAAATACCACCGTAGTTCCAGTTAATATCGTAGTAAGTTATAAACAGGGCCTATCTCCGGCCCTGATTTGATTAAAAATCTCAAAGTTGTCTTAAAATAGGTAATTTTAATGTCAACTACTTTTTAAAAATGTATTACAAATAGGGTGGTTCCATTTAAGATTTCAATGTTGATGGTAATGATAAAAAACCAAACGGGTGATCCCCATTCCAATCATTTTCTTTGCCAAAAAATTGATCTGGCCATTTAAAGAGGAAATGCTTCATGCATTTTCGGTTCCCTTCCGGAAGGACGGTCCCTGGGACAAGTTTTTTATATTTAAAAAAATATAACATGAATTATACTTCTTAAAAAAAAAACTTTACATAATATGACACCTCCTAAGATAATTCTACCTTATTGTGTGGCAATATTGGGAAGCAGAAATAAGAGAAGAAGGAAGGAAGAGGAGAAAAGAGAGAGAGAAAGATAGAGAAAGAGAGAAATAATGGGAAGCAGAAACAAGAGGAGGAGTTTTGTTGAAAAGACAAAAACAAGCACAACGGATCCAGGAGGTTAAAATATGCAGAAGGAGAGGGATCCGAAGTTATAATTGGGACAAAGATGGATTACTGGAGGATGATAAGATAAGTGCAGGAATGAGTGCTTTCTTATGCTGTCAAATGAAGACAGACAGTCCCACTTTTCTTATCATTGGGTGGAAGAGAAAGGGTTGGGTGGAAGAGATTGCCAAAGGCAATAGCCCCGCTCTTTAGTTAGGTCATATGGATATACTTCTTTATTTTTATCAATTTTTTTTTCTCTCTTTACTTCTTCTTATATTGTATATTAATTGTAATTATCTGTGTTGATAATTATAATTATCTGTGTTGTATATATGTTCATGTTCATATACAACACAGATAAATTATAATTATCTGTGTTGTATATATGTTCATATTAATAGTGTACAAATGTACATACATATTTTCAAACCAGTTGATACCTTTAGTAGTAATCAACTATTAACCGACCTCAGTAGCTTGATCGATAAGGCAGAGGACTTGTAACCTGGAGGTCGGTGGTTCAAGTCCCGGTTTCAGCGTAGATTTAGTTAAGCGAGTTTGAGTAGTTGTGAGATCACGAAAGTGATTAACACAAATATGATAACTTTTTAGTTATCAACTATTATTATTATTTTATTTCTTTAAACGCCGTTTTTTACCACAGAGGTTCAGTGTACAACAACTCTTCACATCTTTCAAAACCCCCAGATTGGTTTACAGTACCAGTCAATAAAATCAATAAAGCCCCCATGTGGGTTTATGGTCCTATATTCCTGCGCTACCACTAATTTTGTAATATTATCACACAAAAAACACTTTTAAAGTTATCATATTCGTGATGTCACAACTACTCAAACTCGCTTTACTAAAACTACGCTAAACCGGGACTTGAACCACCGACCTCCAGGTTACAAATCCACCGCCTTATCGATCAAGCTACTGAGGTTGGTACAAAAAAACACTTTTAATTATTTAAATAAATAAAGCATGTACGTACAGAGAAAACTACGTACAATACAATATTACAGCTTGTTGGCAATTTATAAGGTAAAACAAAAGTTTAACACAAGCAAATGCTAGCAAATTGTAAATATACAATTCCTCTGTCTCCCATAAGACCCATACTCCCTCCTCTCTCCATTTTAACACTTTATCTAAACATCCCACTCTCTCCAATTCCCCTTCCCTCCCTCTCACTCCCTTTCTCTACCTCCCATCCCCACTTCTCTCCCCCTCGTTCTCACTCTCCCCCACTGAGAAAGGGGGGTACTTCATGTACTAAGAGAAGGGGGTACTTTATTTACTGAGAGAGGTGGGTACTTCATTTACTGAGAGAGGTGGGTACTTCATTTACTAAGAGAGGGGGTTACTTCATTTACTGAGAGTGGAGGGGGCGGGGGGGTAACTACCTCACCACTTTCTCTCAGTAAATGGAGTACCCCCCCTCTCTCAGAGAGACGAAGAGTAATAGAGAGAAGGAGATATGAAGTAATAGATAACGAAGAGAAGGAGGGATTTAGGAGAGAGAGAGAGATAGAAAGAGAGAGAAAAAAGGAGGGGGGGGGGGTCCTAGGAACAAATAGGTGCAGATTTATTACAAGAAGCTTCTCTATTTAAGACTCTTTTATTTTTGGTTTCATTCACTTTCAACTGCATGGTCATAACTCTACAAGGGTTCCACCCTCAATTCGCTGAAAACCCACAGACCAGCTACTCAAACTAACCTCACCCGGTCTGAGTGGGGCCAGGAATAGCCAGCATTACGAGGGTTCGACCTTGGTTCCACATATCCTAAAATGACCTATGATTCTGCAATACCAAAAAAAGAAAGAAAAATTATTATTAATATTAAAAAATTAAATTTATTTTTCGGCTTGACAACATTTAGGTATTTAAATCAAATTTTGAATTAAATATTATTTTTGCCAGCGTCGATGGCATGTTGAATACACCGGTTCCCTTCAGTACACCGGAGTTAAGCGACATCCAGCGAGGTTAAGACTTGGATGGGTGACCATTCAAATTCTAATTCTCGTGACGCTGGCTTTTCCCGGCCCCACTCAGGCTGGGTGAGGTCAATGTGAGTAGCAGGTTTGTGAGTTTCCTGCGAATGGAGGGTAAAACCCCCGTCGTGATATGACCATGGCAGTTGAAAGCGACGTTAAACCCCACTTTAAAAAAAAAAAAAAAATATTATTTACTTTATGTTATCTGTTAAATACTAATAAATAATAATGTAATGATTTTTGACCTATGATATAATCGGGGAACCTAAAATTCGTTATTATTAACTATGCAATGCACATTGCATACCTAAATGATACTAGGCGCTCATAATATTGCAATATTTTCACCCTCATTTGCCGAGAAAACCTTATAAAGAGACATGATATTATTATCTGACTTCGTTGCAGGGTTTGGTCGCAGGTTCCCAAATGGGAGGATAACTTATCATGTCCCGGCTGGGTTTCGAACCCACGACCTCTGGAACCCCTGGATTAACATAGTACTGCTCTTTACCACTGAGCTACCGGGACAGACTAATAATCATAATAAGTGTTACAAATAACCTCAAAATAAGGGAAGTGTTTCATATAACCTCAAAATAAGCTGACAAAAACCACACATACCCTAATTATAAACACTAAATTATTCAACCCTTAAGTGCACAGTGGAAACAATGTACAGAAATTTAGTACCTGATGATCTTGAATATTTTATGTCCATAATTAGGACACCCTAGGTACTTTTTTCACGTAAAAAAAAAAAAAAATACAAAGTTCATCACTTATTATAATACATATGTGTCAGTGTTTTCACGAATTAAATAAATAATAAAATACATTCATAATTGTTATTCTGTAGGCAATTATGTATTAAGTTTTTTTAAATGAACATTTATTTAAAGAAAGGTCTGTAACATTCAGAGTCCTTGCCTCTCTAACTATATTAAAATGAAGAATCCCGTCGTGATATGACCATGGCAGTTGAAAGCGACGTTAAACCCCACTTAAAAAAAAAAAAAAAAAAAAAAAAAATGAAGAATTTAAAAGTACCTAATTTAAAAATTAGGTTGACTGGAAAAAATACTTACAAATTACAAGAGTCAGGTAGTATTCATATAAGATTAATGAATAAAAAATATCTATAAATTAGAGAAATAAATTAGGGAACATGAATATACAACAGGAAAAAAACATGAATACATGATAATAATAATAATAAGAAAACCGACATTAAAATAATGATGTAAAGCAAATTTATTTTAAAAACAAGTAGGTACCTATCATTTTTTTCAGTTAACAGAGGTGTACAATTTATTTTATCAAGTTTTTTTTAATACATTTGTTAGGCTGTCAGAAAGTATCGCAAGAAAGGTCGACAGTGACAAGAACTTCATTAAATTAAAAACTTCATAAAATTTTGAAAATTGGCTTTCATGTCTTTGCTATCTCTGTACCAAATTTTGTGTGATTTCCGCAAATAGAAAAATTATGAAAAATATTTTTGTCTCAACAAGAAATACACACGTTATACGAGAAAAAACCTATGCGTTCCTCTACATTTGTCACTCAGTGTAGGTTATTTATGGTTCGTGGAGGTTTAATTTCTTTTTTTATAATATATTTATTTATGGTTTCTGAAGGGTTTACTTTTAATTTGCTAATACATTTCTACCTATGCTGGTTGTTGGTTGGGACTCGTAGGGTTCGATGTGGATGAGAATAATTTAAAATTTTGATTTTTACAACTGTATTTATAGTTTCTAGAGGTTTTATTGTTAGTTTCTTTTTTGACAATATTTCTTTTATTATGAGTATCTTTTGCACAATATATAAATTATATCTAATTATTTATAGTTTTATGGAGGATTTATTGTTGGATAGTTTGTTTTTGAGGTTTGATTATGACGAGTTTCTTTTGGGCAATATATAAATTATATCTATTTATTTATAGTTTTATGGAGGATTTATTATTGGATAGTTTGTTTTTGAGGTTTGATTATGACGAGTTTCTTTTGGGCAATATATAAATTATATCTATTTATTTATATTTTTATGGAGGATATAGTATTGGATAGTTTCTTTTTGAGGTTTGATTATCAGTTTCTTTATTGATAATGTGTGTATTAATAGTTTCTGGATGTTTTACATTTATTTTCTTATCTTAGCAGGTTGGGACTCGGTCTTGGATGGAGACGAAAATAATTTTACATTTTGATTTTTTCAGATAAATATTTAATATTTAGGTATAGTTTCTAGAAGTTTTATTATTAATCTCTTTTTGACAATATAATTATGTATCTATGTATTTATGGATAGTTGCTAGATATTTTATTATTAGATAAATTATTTTTTGATAATGTATGTACGAGATAGATTTATGGAGGATTTATTATTAGATAGTTTCTTTTTGATAGTATATGTATTCATTTTTATTTCTGGAGGTTTCACTTTTAATTTCTTAGCTTAGCAGGTTAGGACTCGAAAGGTTTAATGAAGATGAGAATAATTTGCATTTTGATTTTTCATTTTTTCACCGATATATTTTATGTTTCTAGAGGTTTTATTACTGTTTCTTTTTTGCTCTATGTATTTATAGTTTCTGGAGGTTTTACAATGGGTTTCTTACCTTAGCAGGTTGGGACTTGAAAGTTTGAATGAAGATGAGAATAATTTGCATTTTGATTTTTTCACCTATATATTTTATAGTTTCTAGAGGTAATATTATTGTTTCTTTTTTGCTCTATGTATTTATAGTTTCTGGAGGTTTCACAATACTCTTTCTTACCTTAGCAGGTTGGGACTCGAAAGGTTCAATGAAGATGAGAATAATTTGCATTTTTTCACCTATATATTTTATGTTTCTAGAGGTTTTATTATTGTTTCTTTTTTGCTGTATGTATTTATAGTTTCTGGAGGTCTTACAATGGCTTTCTTACCTTAGCAGGTTGGAACTCGAAGGGTTCAATGAAGATGAGACTAATTTGCATTTTGATTTTTCATTTTTTCACCTATATATTTTATAGTTTCTAGAGGTTTTATTATTGCTTCTTTTTTATGTACGTATTTATAGTTTCTGGAGGTTTTACAGTTGGTTTCTTACCTTAGCAGGTTGGGACTCGAAAGGTTCAATGAATATGAGAATAATTTGCATTTTGATTTTTCATTTTTTCACCTATATATTTCATAGTTTCTAGAGGTTTTCTTACTGTTTCTTTTTTATGTATGTATTTATAGTTTCTGGAGGTTTTACAGTTGGTTTCTTACCTTAGCAGGTTGGGACTCGAAAGGTTCAATGAATATGAGAACAATTTTCATTTTTTCACCTATATATTATGTTTCTAGAGGTTTTATTATTGTTTCTTTTTTGCTGTATGTATTTATAGTTTCTGGAGGTTTTACAATAGTATTTCTTACCTTAGCAGGTTGGGACTCGAAGGGTTGGATGAGGATGAGCTGGTGGGCTCCATTCCACGCGGGTACACATCCCCCCCAAGCGATCACACTCAACTGAAGACCACGTTCCCGACGTCGAAACGGAGAGCTTTCGTGTATTTCTGTCTCTCTCGCACGCGTGTCTCGTATACAACAGACCCCCCTCGTTGCCGGCACGGTTTCACCCCCGCGTCGTTTGTGAACTGCGCATGCGTCTACCCCCCTTTTTGCCTTCTTCCGTGTGAAAGGTTTGAACTTTAGGGCGGAATTAATAGAAGTTTCTGTAATTTGTAATACCTCTGTGGAGGTAAGTCAAGGATTGCGTACTGTGTAAGATAGGGAAAACTTGCGCTTAGCAAGGACTTGTGTAATAGAATTTGTCTTTTAATTTTGCCCTTAGAGATGTGTTTGGAAAAATTCATGGAGAAAGTAGTAATAGAGCAACTGTCATATAAGAAACTATCCAACCTGTTAAGAAACTATCCAACATGGCTTACCGTTATTATACATCTTTTTTTATACGTTTAACGTCGCTTTTAACTACATGGTCTTATCACGACGGGGTGTTAATCTTCATTCAGGAAACTCACAAACCTGGTACCCACACAATCGAGCAAAAAGCCTTTGCTCGATTGAGCGTCAGAAAAGAAAGATTGATTATTTAATCTACTAAAGTATACGTTAATAATTGTTTTATTTTTATTTATAAATAATTAGATCAAGGTTTATTTACACATCTCTAGGTATATATAAAACAGAAAAAAGGACTACCTACCTACCTACCTATGTTTGTTTGTTTGTCCGGAGTTGTTTAGCCAAAACGGTAAGAGTTAGCGAAAAATGTCTCAGAATTGACCCCCCCAAAACCATTATCGTTTTGTCCAGAAAAATTATAAAAAGTTCAAAAAGGCATTACTCTCCAGCAGTACGACCAGGTCTTAGTAAATTTGAAATTTAGTCCCGTTGCAAAGCACGGGCAAACGGCTAGTTTTATATACAATGAACATTGAACATAATAATAATAGTTAGAGAATGAATATATAAACAAAGCCTGATCAAGGGTGGTGATAATACCTTCGGCATTCTCTTCCACACCACCCATTTTTCTATTGTTTTCTATCTTTGTATTTATACTAGTTGTTTCACCCGTCTTTCGCTACGGTTATTTTGGACCAGAAAATCCCGATTTCTTGAAAAAGGTAATAGATATTTTAATTTTGATAATTTTCTAGGTAGTTTGACACAGATTTGAGTTTTACAGATAAATATATACATAGATTAACATTTTTTAACATTGTATTAAATTTTACCTATATTTTTTTTAAAAAAGAAAATGGCTGTATGGGTTTTTTTGCCCAATGATAAAAAAAAGGATGTACATTGTACATAAAAACATGAAAATATAGCGTTTTTGTCCCTTCCTATAAACTCGAATTCAGAATATTTAAACACTGAAGAGGCTAAAGTTGCGTACTCGCCGAGTGTGAGAAGGACAGAGAATAGCGCGATGGGAAGAAACAGAGAGAGATAGAGAGAGAAAAAAAATATATATTGTAGGAGAGGGAGAGAGAAAGAGAGCGAGAGGGAGAGAGGGAGAAAGAGAAAGAGAGAGAGAGGGAAATGAAGTAGCGAAAAAGAAATTGAGAGAGAAAGGGAGGGAGAGAGAGAGAGAAGGAGAGGGAGAGAGGAAGAGAGCCAGAGGGAGAGAGGGAGAAAGAGAAGGAGAGAGAGAGGGAAATAAAGTAGCGAAAAAGAAATTGAGGGAGAGGGAGAGAGAGGGAGAAAGAGGAGGAGAAGAGAGGTAGTAGGGAAAGACAAGAAAGGAATGATGGCAGAGGGGGAATGAGAGTTAGGGGGGGGGGGGGATAATGCATGAAGAGAGAAAAAGAATGAAGGGAAGAGAGGGTAGATAAAATGGGAGGATGAAGGAGAAGGAAGAGGAGGAGAAAAAGGAGGCGAAGGAGAGAGGAAGAAAGGGAGAAAGGAGAAGGAGGCAGATGTTTGGAAGAAAAGCCATAGTGAAAAGTGATGTATTGTATTTTATTCTCGTACAGAGTATACTAGTACAGATATATCTACTCTACTTTCTCTTTTCTTCCTTCTCTCTTTCTCTATCTATCTCCCACGCTCTCTCTTTCTCTCTCTCTTTTCTTCCCTTCTCTCTTTCTCTCCCTATCTCCCTCGCTCTCTCTTTCTCTCTCTCTATCTCACTTCATCCCAGTTCCCACCTCTCTATATTCTCGCTCTCTCTCATCTCCCTTTATCCTCTCTCTCTATCTCTATCTCCCTCTCTATATATCTCTCCTATATACCTCTCTTTTCCTTTCTCCCCTCTCTCCCACTCTCTTTCACTTTACCTTCTCTCTTTTCCTTTCTCCCCTCTCTCCCACTCTCTTTCACTTTACCCCTTCTCTCTTTTCCTTTCTCCCTCTCTCGCTCTCTCTCTCTTTTACTTTACCCCTTCTCTCTTTCCCTTTCTCCCCTCTCTCTCTCTTTCCGTTCTCCCTCTCTCTCTTTCCTCTTCTTCTCTCTCTCTTTCCCTCTCTCTCTCTTGCCTCTCTCTCTCTTTACTCTCTCTTTCACTTCTCCCCATCTTCTCCCCCGCCCCCCTCTCTCTCTCTCTCTCTCTATCCACTGTAGCGTTTCGTCTAATTTTTTCCCCCTCCAAACAATTTTATATTTGGGACAATTTCTCCCTCCCCTCCCCTACCCCTCCTCTCCCCTCCCCGGGGGCAAGACACGCACTGTGAGGATTGCACAGGACTGAAATTCAAAACTGAAAAAGTTCCGGGGGCTTTTTTTTTTGTTTTTTTTTTTGCACGGTGATGGTCATATATCACGACGGGGGTGTTACTTCCTAAGAAATTTCTCGGAAGTAAAAAATAAATTATTTATTTTATTTATTTTTATAGGGCTTTTTTTTTATTTGCAGGGATTCTCACTGGAGTGAGCTCTTGCACCCAACCATTTATTCCTGCCATATCACGATGGGGGTTTTACTTCCTAAGAAACTTCTCGGAAGTAAAAAATAATTATTAATTTTTATTTATTTTTATAGGCTTTCTTTTTTATGGCAGGATTCTCACTGGAGTGAGCTCTTCCACCCAGCCATTTCTTCCTGGCTCGGGGACTATAAACAGGGAGTAGACCAGCACTGGAAGTCTCTTTACTTTTTTGTTGTTGTAAGATCCATCCATCCACCCCTGTTGGGCGATTAAAAGGCGATTTATTGGCTAAATTGACTTTTCTTTACTTAATATGCTCTCTTGTATATGTATGTATAGACCGGCGCTAATGTAAGTGAATGTAAGTGAATGTAAGTTCTTATATTTCAGCATATAATTATTTCGATGAAAGTTTTTAAAATACTGCATTCAGAAAAGTCTGGTGGGGGACTAAAAACAGGGAGTAGAACAGTATTGGCTTGGTTCTGGAGGCCCTGGTCAATGATTAGCCTCCTTGTAAAGACAGTGGTAGAAGTGCTGAGTCATTCCTCCACTGTCTGGCTACCATCGTTCACGATGACGCCACCCTATAATGATGATGCATAAAAAAAATACTCCGATCAGCAATCTTTGCAGCTGCCTGTAAAAAAACCTAATTTTGCGAATAAGAACATCAAGATTTCGAAAAGTTTTAATTTGAGAACATTCCCAGATGTCTCATTTGTGTATTTTATTTTAATTATATCTCTAAGAATCACAATTTTTTCTTATAAGAAATATTTACACTGCAAAAATAAATATTTTTCTTCAAGGCCCTAGAATAATAATTCGATAAAGAAAACTTAAAATAATATTAATTAATATTTTTTTCACCCTCCATTTTTTCGTTCACTTATTTTATTTTTTATGTATTACTTATACCACTATAAGCGAGGTTTCTAAATTAAGTTATGATTTGGGGGGCTAGATTTGGGGCTCTGAAAAATATGGCATCGTTTTTAATGGTTGCGTAAAAAGCAAAAATTAAATTTATTTTAGGAAAATAGGTATATGATTAAATATTTTATATGGTTGTTCAAACGATGATTTAGTTTTCAAAGCCTCAGAAAATAATAATAATAATATCGCCTTATTTATACTGCCCGATTAGGACTATTAAGCCCCATTATTCCAGCAGTAAGCCCAAGACATATTATTATGTGGTAAAAATCCCAAATGGTAGGATAACTTATCATGTCCCGGCTGGGTTTCGAACCCACGAACTCTGGAATCTTTGGATTCCCAGAGTGCCGCCTTTACCACTGAGCTAGCGGGACAGACTGGGACAAAATGAGCAAAATTTCTCAACTTTATTTGAGAAACAATGCTTTCTGTACCTTTCAAATAAAAGAGAGTAAAAAACAATACTTTCT
This sequence comes from Bactericera cockerelli, assembly GCA_024516035.1. Classification (NCBI taxonomy): domain Eukaryota; kingdom Metazoa; phylum Arthropoda; class Insecta; order Hemiptera; family Triozidae; genus Bactericera; species Bactericera cockerelli. The sequence continues at coordinate 5,542,218 of CM044959.1, forward strand.
ATACCTTATAGATAATAGAAAGTAACAAATGTGAATATCTAGTGAAGGCACTGGTTACTATTTTAATACTGAACAACTAAAAGTGTGTATAAATATAATTATGTTTCTACATCTATACAGGAGAAGCCTACGATATGAACAAAACAATGCTATGAACATTATTAATCTTCTATTTAATATGTATTTTGAAAAGGTTGATTAGGTCATTAAACTCTAGTGAGCCGAAATGTTACGATAATGTATATTCCTACATAGAATTTAAGCTATGTACATAATTATAATATATTTGGAGACCCTCTCATCAATAATGTGCTAAGTTTTTTTGGCACTTATCACATTATTAATAGTGGTCTTCATTTCTACAAGTTGCTAGTCGATCAAAAAACTGATAGAGGTAGTTTAATCTTAGTAGATAATGGTCTAAGGGCCAAATGGTGAGACAGTTTTTTGGCGCTAAGTCACGAATTGCGTAATGTGTAAGATAGGGAAAACCGTCGCTTAGCAATGACTTGTGCTACAGAATTTGTTTATTCATTGTGCCCTTAACCTAAGCGCACAATATCCGGAACGTACGGATCGTAGTTTCTAGTAAACTATATAGTTTTCAATGTATCTGCGAACACTTGTTCGAATCAGAGCGTTATTGAAAACTTTCTTTTTTTTTAATTTTGGTTCAACGTCGCTTTCAACTGCTTGATCATATCACGACGGGGGTATTACCCTCCATTTGCAGGAAACTCACAAACCTGCTATTGACATTATAATAATCATCTACTATGGATTGCATAAGAATTTCAAGAAGATCGCAATGAAATATTTTATTTGAAATAGTTTAAAATGTTCAAATTTCAAAAATATTCTGAATGTTATAGTCGTTAGATACATCATAATAAACTGTTTGTCAAGTGTCAAGTAATATGATTAAAGTTTACACATAGTCGATATATAGCGCAAAAACTGCCTTTACGGGAATTCATTCAGGCAAGTTGCAAAATATCACTGAGATTTCAGCGTAAAAAAAACTGCCTTTGCAAAAAGCGAACGAAATTATCCAGGCAAATATCACTCAGATTTCAGCATAGAAAAAAATGCCTTTGCAAAAAGCGAACAAAATTCTCCAGGCAAAATCACTGAGATTTCAGCATAGAAAAAACTGCCTTTGCAAAAAGCGAACGAAATTATCCAGGCGAAATATCACTGAGATTTCAGCAGGCCACCGACGGCCAAGGTCAACCCCTTGAGCCACTGTCATGAGGAGTGGCTCTGCTGGCGAAGGGGAGGAGCTATGGATCGAGAGGGAGGAGCTATGGACCGAGTGGGCGGAGCTACCGTGGTTTGCGACGGTGTGGGCGGCGCCATGGCGAAGTATTGGTTTTGCAGTTCGCTCTGTACGATGAGGTCGATGGTTTTGTTGATGGCCTTGAGTCGCTTCTCTATGCAGGTGGTGGATAAGATGCCGACCTGGGGATAGGAAAATAAAGATTATTATTATTAAATTATTTATTAACAGGACATATTATATCACAATTGTATCACAGTTTTAGTGGGTAGAGCAGAATAATAGGAATTTTCCATATCACAGTAAAATACTTGTAATACGTGGCTCTCACAAAATAATACACAACCACCTGTATCAAAGAACATGAGAAGAAGAAAAATAAAGAAGAACAAGGAACCCCTGCCACCCCTGCTGGGCGATTGAAAGGGGGCTCCTGCTGGCATTTACCTCACTCAGTCCCCCAAATATAAATTACTACTGAAAATCTTAGAAACGCGATATTTTCTAATTTCTAGTGTTTATCCGTCGTGTTTTTATTTTTTTTATTTTTCATTGGTTATTCTCCTTATCATGGGAATTTGCCATACAGCCATGTCATACCCGTCGTGTTATATGACCATGCAGTTGAAAGAGACGTTAAATCCAAATACAAAAAAGTCCCGTTGAAAAAAAAAAAAACAAATCGCGTGAAAAAAAAACTGATAAGGATTGGGTGGAGGAGATTGCCAATGGCAATAACCCCGCCCTTTAGTTAGGACATATAGGTATTATGTATGTCTATTTATTTATTTTTTCTTATTTTTTTTCTTCTATTATATTGTATTTTAATTTGTAATTATTTGTCTTGTAAATAATACGTCCTATTAATAATAGAGAGGTTAGTTGATAGCATGGATACTCAGAACTATTACCTGCTGATGAGAGCAAATAAGCTCGAAACAGCTGTCCAGGTATGTTCTGATTTTCATGTACATCTAGTACAACTTCTCACTTTTCTGTTTATACTGATTACTGAATAAAGTGTAAATAAATCATCATCATCATCATAGGGTGGCGTCATCGTGAACGATGGTAGTCAGACAATGGAGGAATGACTCAGCACTTCTACCACTGTCTTTACAAGGAGGCTAATAATTGACAAGGGCCCCCAGAACCAAGCCAATGCTCGTGTACTCCCTATTTATAGTCCCCCATCCAGACTGCTGGTGTACTCCCTATTTCTAGTCCCCCAGCCAGACTGCTCGTCTGGCTGGGGGACTATAAATAAAATAGAGCTTACTATAATAATAATAACATAAATAACCGGTTCTCACCTGCAGATGGTGGCCCAGGGGCAGGATGGCCAGGAACCACCACATCCAGGCGGGCCCGTCCGGCAGGAGGTGCCAGTCTGTCTCGCTCGGCGGCATGGCCCCGTAGAACCGCTGGATCTCGTTCTGGAGACCCGGGTTCATGTCCTTGAACCAGAGCTCGCTGCGTCGCCGCACCTTGTCGTGCAGGAACTTGATGTCTGGGGGGACACACAGAGGGGCGGGAATGGGTTAAGCTCGGTGCAGAGGACGGGAATGGGTTAAGCGCGATTTAATAAGATAAAAGAGCAGAAACTTTATGTCTGGGGGACACAGGGCGGGAGTGGGTTAAGCGCGATTTAATAAGATAAAAGAGCAGGAACTTGATGTCTGGGGGACACACGGCGAGAATGGGTTAAGCTCTATTTAATAAGATGAAAGAAGAAGTTAATATCTGGGAGACACAGGGCGGGAATGGGTTAAACTCGGTACAGAGTGCGGGAATGGGTTAAGCTCGATTTAATAAGGTTAAAGAACTAGAACTTTATGTCTAGGGGACACACAGGGCGGAAATGGGTTAAACTCGGTACAGAGGACGGGAATGGGTTAAGCGCGATTTAATAAGATAAAAGAGCAGGAACTTTATGTCTGGGGGACACAAGGCGGGAATGGGTTAAGCTTGATTTGATATGATAAAAGAGCAGGAACTTGATGTCTGGGGGACACACAGGGCGGGAATGGGTTAAGCTCGGTACAGAGAACGGGAATGGGTTAAGCTCTATATAATAAGGTAAAAGAACTAGAACTTTATGTGTGGCGGACACAAGGCGGGAATGGGTTAAGCTCGATTTAATAAGTTAAAAGAGCAGGAACTTGATGTCTGGGGACACAGGGCGGGAATGGGTTAAGCTCGATTTAATAAGACAAAAGAGCAGGAACTTGATGTCTGGGGGACACAGGGCGGGAATGGTTTAAGCTCGATTTAATAAGACAAAAGAGCAGGAGGAACTTGATGTCTGGGGGACACAGGGCGGGAATGGTTTAAGCTCGATTTAATAAGACAAAAGAGCAGGAACTTGATGTCTGGGGGACACAGGGCGGGAATGGGTTAAGCTCGATTTAATAAGACAAAAGAGCAGGAACTTGATGTCTGGGGGACACAGGGCGGGAATGGTTTAAGCTCGATTCAATGAGTTTAAAGAACTAGAACTTTATGTCTGGGGGACACAAGGCGGGAATGGGTTAAGCTCGGTACAGAGGACGGGAATGGCTTAAGCTTTATTTAATAAGGTAAAAGAACGGGAATTTGATGTCTGGGGGACAAAAGGCGGGAATGGGTTAAGCTCGGTACAGTGAGCGGTAATGGGTTAAGCTCGATTTAATTTGACCAAAGAGCAAGAACTTGTTGTCTCGGACACACACGGCGGGAAATGCGTTAAACTCGATATGGAGGGCGAGGATGGGTTAATCTGGCGCTTTGTTGCCGCAAGGAGGTTTTGATCGTGTCAAATAATTTTAAAAAAATCTTGAAAATATACTAATTTTTTTTAAAAAAAATACTTTAGAAAATATCAAAAAAAACTTAAAATTAAAAAAAAAAACCTTAAAAAATATTTAAAAAAAAAATTAAATTAAAAAAATAACAAAAAAATACTTGAAAAAATATTTAAAAAAAAACACACGAAAAAATATTTTTAAAAAAATGCTTGAAAAAAAAACTTTAAAAAAATTACTTGAAAAAATATTAAAAAAAAAATTAAAAAAAAAACACTCACTGTCAAGCCGATGGCAGGGTATGGGCACATCGTTGACAAATTCCACCTGGGCAGTGTCGTAGCCTATTCTATGTCTTCCTATCAATACTCACTGTACTCCATGGCGCAGTGGTTAAGAACATTGGTTACTGACCCGAACATTGGTAAAAAAAATAAAAAAAACACCTTAAAATATATAAAAAAAACTTAAACAAATACTTGAAAAAATACGAAAAACATATTTAAAAAAATATTTTAGCCTATTCTATGCATTCCTATCAATACTCACTGTCCTCCGTGGCGCAGTGGTTAAGAACATTGGTTACTGACCCGAACATTGGTAAAAAAAAAAAAAAACACTTCAAAAATATAAAAAAATTAAAAAAATACTTGAAAAAAATATTTAAAAAATATAAAAAAACAAACTCAAAAAATACCTACTTGAAAAAAATATTTAAAAAAAAACTTAAAAAAATACTTGAAAAAATTATTTAAAAAATATAAAAAAAAACTTAAAAAAATACTTGAAAAAATTATTTAAAAAATATCAAAAAAAATACATGAAAAAAAAAAAAAAGCACTCACTGTCAAGCCGATGGCAGGGTATGGGCACATCGTTGACGAACTCCACCTGGGCAGTGTCGTAGCCGTCTCGCTCCCCGCGGGATTGGACCCGGAACCGCTGCAGCCCCACCGTGGAGAGGATGGAGCAGCCGTCAGACTTGAGGACCCAGTCCTTGATCTCCAGGATAGTGCCGAACTCTGAGAACCTGCGGACGATTTTTTTTATTATTATTATTATAAACCTGGTTACAGGGTTTCAGATGAAACACCATACAATTAACACTGCGACCTAGTAAGATCTATTGTGACCAGGAAGGAGATCTCCCATCCTATTCCCAGTTCAATCAATCAAATATATATTTTTTTTTTTTTAAGTGCTACCTTCACACTGGTAAAGTGTTATTTGCTAATAGCTCTCTGATTGATTTTTTTTATAACATGATTATTGGTTATATATTTTTTTTTTTTGAAATACTCGCATTACGTTTTTTATAAGAACATTTCCTCTTATAGAGAGGTATATTGAACCTGGAAATGGATTTCATAGTCCAGATTTCTCTTATATCCAGTTCTACGTGTTATTATGGTTATGAATATGAACTATATTACCCTGAATCCGGGACTTGAACCACCGACCTCCAGGTCACAAGTCCGTCGCCTTATTGATCAAGCTATAAAGAAGTTATTTCCTCTTAAAGAGAGGTAAATTGATTCCATATATCATGTTATCTTATATCAAGGATTTTCTTATATCCAGTTCTCTTGTATCCAGTTTCGACTGTAATATTATGGTTATGAACTAAATTACGCTGAATCCAGGACTTGAACCACCGAACTCTAGTTCGCCGCCTTATCGACCAGTAAGTATAGTAGACGAGATCTAGCATGTCATATGAATCATGGATGCGCAGTGTACGATTTTATGAACATGCGGCTTGAGAATATAATAAGAGTGGTGTGCTCAATATTGATTGCACAAACACAACGGAACTCTGAGCCTAGAAACTAGAGTAGTGCTGGTATCACCTCCACTATCATAGAGCCACCGCACATTTCCCCTCTTTGGTATCCTTACTCGGCGCCAAAGGGGAGGTTCTTATGACATGCTACATCTATAAACAGAGGACTATAAACCCGCTAAAGGACTATAAATAGAGAGAGCTAACCCTTACAAGCCAGGCTCTAGCTTGCAGATTGCTAAGGGTTTAATGGCTTATAAAGAAAAGTACAAGTTCTCATGATGGTTGATCGCACATAGAAATATGTGGTTCAGGACGAGCCAACTTTGAAATAAAGTTGGCTGGAGACCATCACTCACCCCTCCAGCTGTAGCTAACCTGGCTACAACAAAAACAGCAACATGCTACATCTCGTCTACTAGTAAATGAAAACACTCACCTGTTCTCCGGATCAAAGGCCGCAATTCAAAAACACTCACCTGTTCTCCGGATCAAAGGCCGCAATTCAAAAACACTCACCTGTTCTCCGGATCAAAGGCCGCAATTCAAAAACACTCACCTATTCTCCGGATCAAACGCCGCAATTCAAAAACACTCACCTGTTCTCCGGATCAAACGCCGCAATTCAAAAACACTCACCTGTTCTCCGGATCAAAAGCCGCAATGCCGAACTGACGCGCGCCACTCTCGACACACCGCCGCACGAGCAGCCTGTAGCGGGGCTCAAACACGTACAGAATGCAGGGCACGGTGGGAAATGCGGTCGTGCACACGAACACGGGTAGAGAGTGCTCCTGCGGTCCAGAGCTGCGGTCGTGAGCTGCGGTCTTGAGCAGGCGGCACGTGTACAGGGAGGGGAGGGTGGACCGCAGAGCCGCGTCGAGGAAGCGCGTCACTTGCTTCTGACTCACGGTGAGGTACTGGGGGGGGGGGGGGGGGGAGAGGTTGGTTTAATGTTTAATTAATAAACCATTATATTTATGTATATTTGAGAAAAAAGTAAGTAAAAATGCTCTATAAAAAAAAATCTATCGAAAAAAAATTGTAATGAATTGTATGACAATCTTTAACATAACAAACCATAACATGTAATTATATTGTAACCACATGTAGTTATACATAATGGGACTACCTGTCTTGCGCTGACAGTCTAAATAAAGTACTACTTATATATATTATTTTCTTTGGGGGCTGAAAACGAATAACTATGATACTATTTTGTCACTAATTATAATTGAATCACTAATAGATCGCACTGGACTAAAAAAAAACATATTTAATTTATTTTCGTGTTAATTCAAAATTAATTTTAACGGACTTTCTGGTCCTGAATACAGGTGCTGATGCTGAGGTCCCAGGCGAGTATCCATCTGGATATGGTCTTAAATGAAACCAGAAAAAGATATAAAATATGAACGAAATATATAAGTTCTCAGGAAAAACTTATAAAACTATTTAAATAAGGGTTTAAATAGTTTTATAAATAAATTTCTTTTTTAAAAAAGATTGTCTCTGCCCTTCGGCGCGTTTCTGGTGATTCTCGCTCGCATCAGTTCCTGATACAAAAAATATCACAGGCCATCCAAAGGGTCAATAGCTCGAGCATCAGAGGCACGCTTCCTCTCGGTGGTGAGTTGGAAGAAATTTTTTACCTTTGAAATATATGATTCCATTTATTTAATAAAAAAATAAAAATAAATAAGGGTATATTTTATTAAATTCGGACGGTTAGAAGTAAAAACGATGACTTCGTTGAGTGACCGTACTTACATCTGACAAGGAGGTTTTGCAGAGTGGACAGGAGGAGCTGTAGTCCAGACATCTGTCCAGACACACCCAGCAGTAGGAGTGACCGCACGGGGTGGTCACAGGCTTCCAGATGGTCGAGCGGCAGAGGGTGCAGTCGAAATCCGCGCTCTCCGCTTTCGCCAGATCGATCTTGAGCGACGGCGGACTGAAGTCTGCGTCTGGCGAAGAAATGCGTTAGGGATTAGATATTGTTATTTCAAACTGGCTCTATGGAATGTCCTTGCCTACCAATGCCAAAAAAGAATGATAATAATAATAATTTCGAACCCACGACCTCTGGATTACCAAACTAAAGAAGTTCTCAAAAATTGATATTGGAAATAAGAAATTAAGTAAGTAATTTTTCTTTAAAGAAAATAATAAAATCGTCTCATTTATACTGCCCAATTACGACTATTAAGTCCCATTATTCCAGCAGTAAGCCCAAGACGTATTAGGTATTATGTGCTAAAATTCCAAAATGGGAGGATAACTTGTCATGTCCCGGCTGGGTTTCGAACCCACGACCTCTGGAATCTCTGGATTCACAGAGTGCCTTTACCACTGAGCTACCAGGACAGACATTAGGTAGTTATCATATTTGTGTTTATCAGCATTGTGATTGCAAAACTACTTGAACTTGCTTTACTCTCTCTCTTTTACTCTGTCTTATCCCGCTTGAGCAGGGTCGACTTTGTTCAACCTTATGGTTGAGGTTGGTTGGTTTTGGCACATTTTTTACGGCTGAATATGGACGGGGGTTTTACCTCCATTCACTGGGAATCATACAAGCTACCAACATTAAAGGTTACTTTTAGATGCTTTATCTAAATAAAGCACTATCTTATAGGTTCTTTTACTTACTTCTCAGTTTGTCCACTTCGGTGAGTATCCTGGTGAGCAGGACAGGGATCTTCCTCGCTTCAGTGGACAGAGAAAATTTGTCGGGGAGTATCGGGAAGCAGAAACCCAAGGTACCGTGTAAACAAAGATGTAAACAAATCGGGGTGAAGTGGCAGAGTAATGCCTCAGCATTAACTTTCGCCCCGGATTACAAGACAATTGTAAATTTAAATTTATTTTTTTATTCTTATATTATTTTTATTTGTTTTAAAATATTGTTAAGAGTTTCTTTTTCTTGTTAATATTTAGTTTACTGATTTGTTTTTGTCCAGCTACTGAGGGTCGTAATACAATAACATAGCCTGGATGATAGTCATTTTCTTTCGTAGGTAGAAATAAATTCTATGAAAAGAAAAAAAGAAGAAAAATAAATTATATTCATCATCAAACGATTCATGGCTTTCGTAACGATAGGATCAGCCATATTGTTTTTTCAAGGCAAAGTAAGTAATCATTCATCTATTTTGGCGATGGTGGAGATGGAGAATCTTCGATTCGCCATGGTCTTGAAATTTATTTCAGACTATAAATCATGGTAGCTTGCGGGGACATTCAAAGATACCTAATTCATTCTATCAAGTCCTATAGTACATCAGTCTTTACGAAAAAAAAAAACTCGAGCCAGCATCATGGCAGTTTGCATACACCATTTTGTCTGTCACTAAAGTTAAGCAACGTCAGCGAGGTCAGGACTTGGATGGGTAACCATTCAAATTCAACCCTCGTGATGCAGGTATTCCCGCGCTAAACTCAGGCTGGCATGGGGTTAATTTGAGTAGTGTTTGGCGCTTCATGGGATTAACGGCTAGTCTGGTAATCCAGGTAGCGTAATTGATCCGTTGTTCGAATCCCACTCAGTGCATCAATTTTTTCTCATTAATTTGAGTTTTGACCACATAATAAAAGACTCTGAGGGTTAGTGGCAGAAAATGTTTGAGCATTAACCTCGCAACGTAGTTACCTTCCACTGAAGAGTAATATTATTATATCTTCAGTATTTTTTTTTTTAGCATGGGCAGATATAAGACTAGGCAATTTGTAAAGATCGAATAGATGCCTGAGGCCTGAGGCTTTAAAAGTTCAAGTTGAGGCGGTTCTAAGTTGGCTGTGCGAAATATTAATGTCTTGGTGTGTAGGTATCGACAGGTGCTCATTATATTTTGTACAATTTTTTTTTTATGTTGATGGGTTTTTATTATTTTGATTACACGTTAGAGTCAAATTACAAGTAAAACACCTATTTTAATTATATATCCAGAACAGAATCATTATTAAATAATACATAGTACCTTCCAGGTGCGGCCGGTGGGAAAATGTTTTGGGGGTGCTGGAACTGGAAACTTTCTGCTCCACATAAACTGAACTAAAGTGGGATGTGTAGAGTAGCTCTTTCTGTATCTAAATAGTTTGAGTTTGTTTACACTATGCTAATCATAATAATTATGCATTAATTATCCTAGAAATGTGTCATGATTTTGATTGTGTACGAGTTGGGACTTGTGAAAATCCTCTCTTTTTCTTTTTCTCTAGGGGTGCTGCAATTCTGCAGCTCCTTAGCACCGGTCGCGCCTAGTACCTACTCTGAGATTTTGCGATAAGGCGACGTACTTGTAACCTAGAGGTCGGTGGTTCAAGTCCCGGTTTCAACGTAGATTTTTTTTTTCTTCTATTATATTGTATATTAATTTGTAATTATCTGTGTTGTATATAATACGTCCAATTAATAAAGTGTCAATAAATGAATACAAATAAAAATAAATAAAGCGAGTTTGAGTAGTTGTGATATCATGAAAGTGATTAACACAGATATGATAACTTTAACTTGTTGTTACATTAAAAAAAAAACGTTACTTTCATAGATTTACAACGCCCAGAAACAAAACCAGAGGCCAGAACACAGTCCCGGGTGTTTTCATTCGGAAATCTGTGATAGCTATTCCGAAAACATAATGACTATGATGGTATATGTACCATGTACCAGTGCACGTACATTCCTCAGATTGATCTATATCACGATATGTACCTATGTATGTATTTATCAACATTCCTCAGATCTGTATCTCGAGAACAGAGAGGCGCGGTGGCATGACATCATCACCCCAGATAGGAGAGAAAGATCCCAGGGTCTAATGGTTCCATATGACCCGTGACCATTATACTAGCATAGTCGGATGGGTCAAGGTTACTGGGGTAAGGTAGGTATCCACCTACTATTAGAACAGTGCAATAATAATAATATTCTTTACTGGAATGTAACCATGTAACAGGTTAATGCTCAAATCATTTACTACCACCTAATTAATTTCAGTGTGTGACCACATAACAATAAGACTCTGAGGGTTATGTGGTGAAAATGCTTTGAGCATTAACCTCGCCTGGTGGTTATCTTCCGTTATAGTTTTTAGGCAGTGCCTGTATGGCGTTGCTTAATTTATAGAGTAGAGTATTATTATTATATCATTATATGATTTTGGTGTGCACTGTGGAACTCATGAGGGACACAGGTTGAGAGACGCTGGTCTAGTTCAAATTTTCCACCAGTTAATTACACGCACACATGCCTGTGTTAATTTACCTAGAGTAATGGTTACGCTTTTATCTACATAATATAATATATAGTCCAGTGATTATGGAATTGAATGTAGTAAAGTAGTTTAGTCACCGTGGTAGAGTGAGTCAGCGCGCTAGTCATTGCACGCAATGCACGCACGGTGACCTGAGTTCGATCCCTAGCGGTGCAGGATTTTTTCTGCTCTGTTCTTGGGTGTTCGGGGTCCACTCATACCTCGTGAGGAAAAATAAGTATCTGCTTTAATGTGAGCAGCGACCATTGGCGGAATTATAGGCAGAAATAAGATTTTAGGATTCCTATTGAAAGATATGGAAAAGTCCTATAATTCTGCGCTACGCACTAAAAATTGTGATATAATAACACAAAGAAACACATTTATTAAGGTATTTCTTTATTATTATTATTTATTTATTATTATTGTTGTTATAAGCCCCAAAAGAAACTGTAGTTTGACAACCGCTCGACAAAACCATGCATCCGTTTCATGAGTGGGATCTAATAGAGGCGTGTAGTGTTTATTAGGACTAACTACTAACTACCCTTTGATCCGGGCGCATAGGTTAGCCTAGATAAGCTGCCGTCAGCATTATGTAACAAAAGCCACTTTGAACTGTTTCTCAATGCATGTCTAATTAAAAACGAACGCTAGCTTTGGTGCATTCTACCTATTTTCTAGCAATGATTCATGTACGTGGGTTTATCTTCTACTAAAGAGTGTTATTATTATTATTCATCCAGAAATGGGGAGGCACCGTATTCCGTTCCATACCTATACCTTTTTTACACCTTATTCCGTCCTGTCGATTGCGTCCCGTCAATATTTCAATACCAGATTGCGTCCCATAAACATAAATAAATACATAAATTATTTTTAATCTGTCTTAATCAGTTTATTTTCAATCAAATGTAAATAAAATATAAAACATTAAAATTTAGAACATAATTTTGGTAGTTAGGGAAATGTAAAAAACTTGGTAGGTCAAATTTTCGACGAATACAATACTTTCCTTATTATAGGATAAGGAAAGTAAAAAAACAGTTAGTTGAATTAGTTCAGTGATCATACTTGTGTTAATCATCTTTCGTGATGTCACAACTACTCAAACTCGCTTTACTAAATCTACGCTGAAACCGGGACTTGAACTACCGACCTCCAGGTTACAAGTCCGCCGCCTTATCGATCAAGCTACTGAGGTCGGAGTGTAAAAAAAATGGTACTTACATGTTTCAGCTGATCCTCCTCTGTGGTATACGTTTCTAAGTGCTCGTAGTAAGGGTGGTAGTATTGGTGGACTAGGGAACTTTTCCGGTGGGCCGACAACAGCTTTTGAAGCGTCTGGAGAGATAGAGAGAGCGCGTGAGAAATAATATAAATGAAAAATAAATAAATAAAATAATCATCATCATTTTTATATATTTATTTACACTTTGTTAATAGGACATACCTATTATATACAACACAAATAATTACAAATTAAAATACGATATAATAGAAGAAAAAAATAAAGAATAAATAAATATATACATGTGTCCTAACTAAAGGGCGGGGTTATTGCCTTTGGCAAGCTCTTCACCCAACCCATCATCATCATCGTTGAGTAGCATCATTGTGTTGACCCAGCACCTAAATGAGAAGTATTGTGTCACTTCTCGCCCATCAGAGGGGAGGCATACTTACTACGGGATGGGCAGGCTACAACACAAACCACAAGCGTCTACAGTAGCTCCTGTCTCATGGCTACGAAATAAAAAAGGCTGTGAAACACTCATCTTGAAAAATAAAAAAATCGATGGTCGCCAAACTTGATACGTTCTTCTCTTCTCCACACATGGCTTTGTCTATTGTTGTTGGATACTTGACTTGACATGAAGAACTCAATTCATTTATGTGATACGTGAGACCTCTTTTCTAACTGCATAGCAAAAATCAAGATTTTTTTTCTCTAAAGATGTGTGTTTCACAGCCTTTTTTATTACGTAGCCATGAAACAGGATCTACTGTAGACGCTTGTGGTCTGTGTTAAAGCCTGCCCATCCTGTAGTATGCCTCCCCTCTGATGGGCGAGATGTGACACAATACTTCCCATTTAGGTGCTGGGTCAACGCGAGCGCACCGAAAGGTATCCCTTACAAACAACTGTAACCAAATTTTGAATACAAATTTTTGTCGGCGCGGGGGTTCGAACCCGGGACCTTCTGTATGGCAAGCGAGTGCTTAACCACTGAGCTATTCGTGCGCTCTGTTACAATTTCTTACAATTAAAATAATAAATATATAAGAATATCGCCTTATTTATACTGCCCGATTAGGGCTATGAAAGTCCATTATTCCAGCAGTAAGCCAAGACATATTATTATGTGTATATAATCCCAAATGGGAGGATAACTTGTCATGCCCGCCTGGGTTTCGAACCGCGACCTCTGGAATCTCTCGATTAACAGAGTGCGCATTCCCACTGAGCTACTGGACATGATTTATTTCTGTTAATAAATTCATTTCATAAAGTTTACCACTTTTTTTAGGATTCAATGGTAAATAACACAGTTTTCATGATCTAATTTCTTTTATTACAAAAAAAACTCTTCATTTATAAGCGAGGTCTTGTCACGTGCACAAAAAACTGGTTTACTCATAGCAATAGCAACATTTAATCTAGTTTTTTTTCCAATGATATAAAAATGTATTTTAAATGATACCGAGTCCCATGCAGTATTGGAGTTGGTCCATAATATCTCCCCGCCCACATTCTTTTCGAACATAGAGCCCCACCCCTGTAGTCCCAGTATAATAATAATAATGTCTACCAATGGCCTGATTCACCCAAGCTTCTACACCCACTCGAAGAAAATTGCACTACCACCTTCCCTTGTCCACCAGATCCAGAAATCAGTTCTTCTTGAAAACTGCCGTCTTGTTCGCAAGTTTCTATCTCATTCTCCTGACTCCGGACTCAAATCAAATAATTTTATCTATGTTTGCTATGAAAATAGCGCATAGATTCAAAATGTAACATACCATTGTAAAATGAGAAATAAAATGAAATAATAGTAATGATAATAACACTCTTAGTGGAAGGTAACCACCAGGCGAGGTTAATGCTCAAAGCATTTTCTACCACCAACCCTCGGAGTCTTATTATTATGTGGTCACAAACTCAAATTAAATGAGGACTAATTCATACACTTGGTGGATCGAACAACGGATTCCTAAGCTAGCGATTTCGAACCCGCGATCTCGATAAAAAGGTGTGTTGGTCAATCAGTACAGATGACTTAGAAGAGAAAGAGGTAATTCTGAGTAGAATGCGTATTGGTCATACGTTGATAACCCATGGTCCACCTATTCCGTAGAGAACTTCCCCTGATTGTCAGTTGTTGAGTTCCACAACGCTATTTAACATCTTGGATTGCCTGTTCTGCATCTATTTCGCGCATCCCTACCACTCCTCCTTCTCTTGAGGATAGCAAATACGGGAATGACTCTTAATGTTAAGTATACTGTAAGAAATCTCTATTTATTAAGAAAGATCTAAAGTTGGACGTGCGAATGACCATCGATGTTCATCATAGGGTACTTATCTGATACGATGTAGCCAGACAGTGGTAATGACTCGCACTTCTACCACTCTATACAAGGAGGCTAATAATTGACAAGGGCCCCCGGAACAAGCCAATGCTGTTACTCCATTTAAATGTCCCCCAGCCAGACTGCTGGTCTACCCCTGTTTAAAGTCCCCCAAGCCAGCATCGATGTTAAGCACATAATTAAAAAAGTTACGCTTACCTTGGCAACGTCCAGTTTGACTGCACTCACAGCGTACTTGTCTAGGGCCACGCAGAGGGCGAATGATAGGAGTGCCTCCTCGTACTGACCCAGCCCTGCTTGGGCCACTGCCCGCCTGTAGTGACCCTGGGAACAGAATGGAATAGATTTTATTTATTTATTTACACTTTATTAATAGGACATATTATACACAAAACAAATAATTACAAATTAAAATACAATATAATATGAAGAAAAAAATAAAGAAAAAATAAAGAAAAATAAATAATATATACAAAATATATGTCTAACTGAAGGCGGTTATTGCTTTGGCAATCTCTTCCACCCAACCCTTTTTTTTATAGAATATAAAAACAGGTAAATTAGATGAGTATAAATAAAAGAAATGTGTTTCTTTGTGTTATTTCATTACAATTTTAGTGTTCTATTCCAAATATAAAAGACTTTTCAATATCTTTAATACCCTTATATCTTATACTATAACATTAAAGCAGCTACTCATTTTTCCTCACGAGGTATGAGTGGACCTCAAACATCCAAGTACAGAGCAGAAAAAATCCTGCCCAGCTGGGGATCGAACCCAGGTTACCATGCGAGCAATGCCTAGAGCGCTAACTCGGCCACGGTAACTACTGTTAAAATGAAATAGAACACACAGCAATCAAAAACAAATACAGAGATACATTTAGGGCGGCATTCATAGACGTTTTTGTAATACCTCTGTGGCGCTAAGTCACGGATTGCATACTGTGTAAGATAGGGAAAACCGACGCTTAGCAACGACTTGTGATACAGAATTTGTCTATATTAATTTCGCCCTTAATGGACAAAAACAGTACAATAATTGATATATTAGGTACAAAAAATAAGGTCAACTAATTAGCATTAAATTTCAAACGTCAAAATAATTAATAAAAAAAAGAGACAAATAGTACTTTTAATTAAGAAATGAGCTCTGAATTCTCTGGAATGTCCATTGTTCTTGCGGCATTATTTCAAACAAAGCCATCAGAATTTATGGCATTAATAAAACGCTGTAAATATGACAACCGCTTCTATTAATATACTGTTCAGTCATAACACTCACAACTATTTTAATACCTTTTTTATATCTATCTATATTCTATTATATTAAAGTGATGGTTTTCAAATTTATAGTTAGTTATATACACTACCTTTTTGTATATAATACACAGTTTATATATGTACTTATTTTTATTTATACCTTTTATCCATTAAGTACATATTTATACTGTGTATTATATAGTAAAAGCTTCGTCTCTTTAATTCGGCTCTTCCCGTAGCGTAGCTGAGTTTGTAGAGGTCTACAATCTATAATTTTATTATTGTTTTATGTACCTTATAATTATATCTTAAATATACGTATAATACATTTGGCTAGTATAATAAAAGGTAAAAACACAGTATAAATATGCATACATTTGTAAATATGTACAATTGTGCGAAGTGTTTTTACCTTTTATTCCATAATACACAGTAAAAATATGTACCTAATAGTTGAATAAAAAAAAACTCCCACCACGAAATTCACAGGTAAAAAATACCATCGTTTGCAACGCCTGATAATTACTTTTCATATTTTCCAGTTATAACTAGTATAGGTGTCTACGTGATATTTCGATAATGACCAATCAAGGAAATATGAATATGACAGAATTTTTATTATTATGAGTTATTCTAACATTTCCAGCCAGGTAGACTGTGTACAAGGTACATCTCAATCAACAGTAGGCACCGTGGCAGACTGGGTGGTGCAATCGGGTTGGACGCGGGTTTGAATCCCGGCGGAGTCGTATTTTTTTCAGCTCTGTAATTTGAACATTAGTCAAAAACGAGTAGCCCTCTCAGCACTGTGCTACATTTTTTTGTACATATTTTTCTAAGTTTTTTTTTAATTATTGTTATTAATTTATTGTTGATTGTTTTGTGTAAAAAATAAAGTGTAAATAAAAAATATAAAAAAAGTTTTTTTTTTACATCTTAATTAATTGTCAATTTCTTTATACATATCAATCAATCAATTGAGATGAAATTCAAACGACTAAGCTTCTAGGTACTTGTTTGCTGGCGCATAATTGCATAGTCATATTGTTTTGAAGGATTGGTTATTGGAGAAGTGGGCTGGACAATTAATATCGCGATGAAATATGGAGTCATAATCCAAGATAAACTCATTAATAATATTGGATTAGCTTCACGTCAATCAGAACTCTGTATAAAATTACCGCCGGTATCGATATTTTAATTGATTTTATTTTTTTATTCATAATCTTTTTTAAAATAATAATAAATATACATTGCCAATAATAATAAATTTGCGTGCTACGAGAGAGAAAAAAATACAGGTACATACGCAATTATGACGCTATTACAATTAGTGGAGACGCCATTATGACTTTTTCAAAATTAGTGGAGACGCCATTATGACTTTTTCAAAATTAGTGGAAACGCCATTATGACTTTTTCAAAATTAGTGGAGACGCCATTATGACTTTTCCGAAAGTAGTGGAGACGCCATTATTACTTTTTCAAAATTAGTGGAGACGCCATTATGAGTTTTTCGAAAGTATTGGAGACGCCAATTTGACATGTTCGAAAGTAGTGGAGACGCCATACTCACCTTCCCCCAGTAGGGTTGCAGGGTGACCGCCCGTTCGGCATCCATCAGCGCAGCCTGACACCTGTTGAGGCGATAGAGGGCGTGCGACCGGTTGCTGAGCGTCAGGTGACTGTCGGGGTCTGGAACAGAAGAGGAAAGTAGATAATAAATCACTGGTCAGTTCTCTAAGCAAGAATTTGTTATAACTCTGTAACCGTAGCTCGTGGGTTCGATTCGAAGGTGTCAATCGATTCTCCTTGATTTCTTCTATAGTTTGCCCTCACCCTCACCTCTCTACATGTCGAAACATGAGCATTGGTAATAACAAAACGTGTAAAAATTGCATCAACAGCAGTAACAAACCGTGTATTGCAAGTCAAGTAGTTAAAGCGCTAGTCTGGTAATCCAGGTATCGTAGGAATCCGTTAGTTCGAATCCCACCCAATGCATGAATCTTTCCTCATATTTTTTTTTTTTTAATAGGGAGAAAAAATTGAACCTAGAACCACCCTGTAAAGAATGAGGGATCGTTTTTGGCACCTAGTACTCCTGTATAATCAGTCATAATTAGCAGTACTATTCTTCAATGGCGCGGATTATAACATCATCCCACCATCAATCACAACAGAGCGTATCAGCAGCTAAGAAAACATACCAACACATTTTATTGCCAGAGGCAATAACCCCGCCCTTTAGTTAGGACACATATAATGTATAAATTTATTTATTTTTTTCTCTTTTTACTTCTCTTATATTGTAAATTAATTTGTAATTATCTGTGTTGTATATATGTCCAATTGTCCATAATAATAAAGTGTTAAAAATAAAATAAAATATAAAACACATTCTACATTATAATTATTTACAAATTTTATCTCTCTAATATAAAGCTTAATCAATATGAAAAATATCTCTAAGAGTTGAAATGGGTGTGTGTATGTGGTATGTATGTGTAGTTCCCGTCAATAGGTAATAAAAGTCAATATCGTATGAAGACATCGTTACTTGGCACGCTTTGATGGTCAGAACAGGAGTATAGTAGGAACAAGAGAGAAGAAGGTAGAGAGAGAGAGAGAGAGAGGGGAGAGAGAGAGAGAGAGAGGGAGGGAGAGAGAGAGAGAGAGAGAGAGAGAGAGAGAGAGAGAAGAAGAAGAAAGAAGAAGAAGAAGGTAGACAGAGAGAGAGAGACAATAGATATATTTCAAGAAACTGCTCACTTAACAGAGAGATGCCAAAAGGACACAGACACATATCAATTCATCATCATAGGGTGGCATCGTGAGCGATGGTAGCCAGACAGTGGAGGAAGTACTCGGTTCTTCTACCACTGTCTTTACAATGAGGCTAATAATTGAAAAAAAAGCTTAGCTATCAGCTACCTATTACACTCGTCAGTATATTATATATTATATAGCAAACAAAAGCTAACAGTAAACAGGCTACCTCAATGATTTCAATGAAGATGAAGCCAGAACGAGCCAACTTTTCAACTACATAATATATACATAGTTGGAAAGAGACCATCGATCCCAGCTGTAGTTGGTTACAACACCACTACCACTACCACTACCACCACCACCACCACCACCACCATCACCACCACCACCACCACCACCACCACCACCACCACCAACAACAACACCAACAACATGAAGATGAATAACTACAAAAAGGAAGACAAGAAATCGACCAAACCGTTGACCTCCTTCGCAGCATATTGAACAAAATCAGAGGCTTCTCATAAACTTGTTCCACCTTCAGAAGATCCAAATTATAATATTTCTTCACATCACCATCAACCTAAGCATACTCATCATAATTACGCTTCTCGTAAAAAAATTATCAACAATAAACAGATACAACAACAACAAATCAACAATAAACAAAACAACAACACCAACAATTAGGAAACTATTATTGCTACCATGAGTTGAAGCTTTATACCTAACTATGTATTAATGATTCCGTCATATTGATCTATTCGAAGATTCCAATATCAGTATGAACGGAATGTGTGAGGTACCATCACAACAATAAAGGACTGGATGAAACACTCTCTGCCTAATTGAGTCAGTAGATTTAAAAAGGAGTAGGTACAAATTCCGATAGCTCGAATTTAATATAACTCTGGCCTTTTATCCGAGGCTTCAATATATTATGTCAAAAGATGCGCTCCAAACTCTTCTATCTTTTGTCCCAACCCCAGCTCTCTACTCCCCTCCCCCCTTTTTTAAACTATTGTGCCCGGAACCGCTTTCGCATTACTTCAGGGGCACTTAACCTTTAATCCAGCTATTCTGGAAAGGGAAAACTCGGTTAGAATTTCCGCTCCGGCGGGATTCGAAACCGCAAACCCCCCACCCTACCCTATTTTTTGTGTAATTGGTTGAGAATTGTAATAAACTCGGGCCACGTTTATCCGCGTTTATCTAACCGTTTTGGAGTTCTGCTGATTACAAATTAATGAATGTAGGATTGTAGATGGATTTGTATATAAAAAATTTACATAAAGATTCGAAATTCAATATCGGTGTCCTTAAAGTTCCGATCTGGAACCATGGGTTAAGGTCACGTGATGTAATGGAGGGAGGGACCTAATACTTGCTATAAGGTAATATGACAAATGCGATCGCTAGAGTACTCATGCTGGAGTGTAGCTTTCACATTGTCTGGTGTGCGAGCACAGGTCAAGTACTTGCTAACTTAGGCCTCTGTCCTCACGATGTTGAAAGGTCGTTAAGACAAAAAACAACCTTTCATTAGTTGCTGATGTATGGCAACTTTAAAGTATTAGGTGGACACAACGTTCAAGATACTGCATTCCAACCCCAAAACGTTGGGAGAAGAGATTGTATAAACAAAATAAATTTAGTCATATGTTTTGTATGCAACAATGTGTGTATTTTAAATGAACAAATAACTAACTAGGAATTTTGGTCAGTAAATGCCTTATTGTAATAAAAAAAGCCATCATTTTGTGTGAATCACTTGCGTGGTGTCAAAACTAGTCAAACTCGCTTTACCAAATCTATGCTGAAACCGGAACTTAAACCACCGACCTCCAGGTTAAAAGTACGCCGCCTTATCGATCAAGCTACTGAGGTCGGTTGCCTAATTGTAATATCTTGTACGAGTATTGTAAGACTAGCGTCGAACACTACCTCTTCGTATGTTACAGCCTTACGGTTATGTCTTTTTAACTAACTTCAGCTATAAAATAGATTGCTTCTTTATAAGCCAATTTACTTCATCATGGAATTTGAGACTATTTTTAATGTACGAGTATAACCATGTAATAGGAGGAGTGAAGGGGCATTTGGAGTTTGCGTAGACTTTATAATTATGTACAAACATAAGAAATTATGTTGTATTTAGTTAGTTTGTTATTATATTAATGTGTGTTAATCACTTGCGTGGTGACACAACTATCAAACCGCTTTACCAAATCTACGCTAAAACCGGACTTGAACCCCCGACCTCCAGGTTACAGTCACGCTATCAATCAAGCTCTGAGGTCCGTGCCTTATTGAGTCAACTTACTGAGACCAGCGTGATACATGTATTAGAGCTAGGTTTGTCTTTTTACTAATTCTGTATAAAAAAAGCTTCTTTATAAGCCAATTTCATCATATGGAATTGATTCCTTTTTCGACGTAGAGTCCATTTCTGCAATAAAAATTGGAATTTTTGAAATTCATGTTTAACTTTTCCCATGTAGGATACTACATAGGAACTATGTTTTCCCTAAGTTCCTACACTCTATCGCGCTGTCTCTTTTCTTTGTATAGGGCGTTTTCGCACCTCGGCCAGAGGTGTTTGATGGGGTATAAATTGTTTTATTATATGAATCGCTTGCCGTCTCTTTCAAAATGATCTTCTTTAAGTCTGTAAAAATATGTATGGTTTCTATGTCGACTTCCAGATGCGAAATTTGGATTCGCGCCAAGAACGGACATTCCTCTGTAGGGTGTTCACCCGAATGTGTGACATTCCTCGACAAAGTGGTCAATTAGAGATTGTGGCCTGTTCCAGAAAACACTCTCGCTCTCTAAAAATCCCCGAATCTGCGTTTAAACCGTCACAAAACGCACTCTGATTGTTATTTGCGTAATCAAATATAACCATTCGGCTTACCTAAAAATTTCCGTTTCAACCTAGTCACACACACGCAATCCAATTGATTGGTTAATTAATTTATTAGTTCAAATTAACCAATCAGAGTGCGTTGTGTGACAGTCTGAAAGGGAAATTTGGAGATTATGAGAGTGGGAGAGTGTTTCTGGACCGGACTACTGATGGTGGTGTTTAGTGGTTCACAGGGTCTCGCAATCACGAACCTCGCACTCTGGTTTACCTTCACACCTACAGAATGTTATTATTTAGTATGTTTGATGACATTTCTCTATGATCTCACAGGTCGACAATGTCTACTACTTAATGTCTAATTTCAAATCATAATGTCATCCATGAATGACAATGATGGCTATGATTTTTTTTTAATTTTGTTTTTATTTTTTATTTTTGTTTTTTAATGCCTATATGACAAGTTTAGAAATGGTTTCAAAATTTACTTCACATATAACAATAATTCAATTTACATCTATATTCATAAATAATTTATAACTTCAAACTTTCTGACTAATTTTATTTTTGGCTGTCGTCATCCTGATGACTAAGAAATGATCATGAACTTGTTGTTACTAATGACCATGCTTTCATAATCAGGAGTCATATGATATAAGATTTGTACAGGGTCTCGCCGTTGATTATGAACCATTATAAAATTATGCCTATTTGCCTATATTAACCTATAGTCGGCTGGGGGACTATAAACAGGGCGTAGACCAGCAGTCTGATGGAATGCTAGAAAACAGAATGGCGTTTATTGTAACTCACCAATTCATAATTTGAAGATCACATAAATCACCATGAAGATGTGGCCTTGATGCAGAATGCATGAATTTAGACATTCTCTCAAGCTGTGCCCAACCCAGGCTGGGTGAGGTTAATGTGGGTAGCAGGTTTGTGACTTTCCAGCGAATGGAGTGGTAACACCCTCGTCGTGATATGACTATATGTACTGGAAAGCGACGTTAAACCAAAAAAGAAAGAAAAAAAGAAGGTTCATAATCAATGGCGAACCCTGTATGAAGCGCGGAGTTAATAGAGACCCGCCCACTTCCACAACAAGAGTAGCTTACTATTAGTTAATTGTTTACACGTGACGCCAATTTTCTCGTTATCTAACCATCTATGAGTCGAACCATGTACTACAGTGAAAACCATTCGTCCGTCCACACTATGTGCGTCAGTATGGATGATGCATCGAAATAATTTCCCATGAAAACTACATAATATGATCTCATTGGAAAACTTACGCCCGGATTTTTGATCAGAACAATACTTCTGTTAGAAATCAGCAAATATATGCGAGTAATCAGTATAAACTAGTTTACACAGTATAAACCTATACGAACCAGTTTAAACAGTACAAACCAGTATAAACAGTATAACTCAAACTCGTCTTACTAAATTTTCCCGAACTTGGGACTTGAACCTCCGACCTCCAGGTTACGAGTCCGCCACCTTATCGATCAAGCTACTGAGGTCGCGATTGCTGTCGAAGATGACCAATTTTTTTTATTTATATTGACATAACGTCACTTTCTACTGCATGGTCATATCACAATGAGCGTGTTACCCTCCATTCGCAGGAAACTCAAAAACCTGCTACCCCCCTTAACCTCACCCAGCCTGGGTGAGGCCGGGAATAGTCTTCATCACGAAGTCTTCACTTCCCTGGACGTTGTTCAACTTCGGTGATCGTACGAGAACCGGTGCATTCGACGCTGACCATTTGCTGTATACGCGCCAATAAACAGAGATACCTATACCACGCAAAGTTGAGCGTAAAATAGATAGTTCAATGACGACAAAATTGTTAAATGTAATTTAAAAAATAGATAATTTCCATGTTGGACGTGGTCAAGGCGTGATCAATGAGTGTTGAGCTGGTGTTCAAGATTGAGTAGATATTTATTCATTAGATTCATATGTTATCAAGAATAAGCCAGAATGTGTGTTTATCAGTTACATACCTTAGGCATTCCCTATGGAAAGTTAAAGTGGAGTTTTCTATCAACTTTGGCGGTGTGAGAACAATATTCTTTAGGGTTCAACCTGGAATAGAACAACATAACAACGAGCATAATGGTTGGGTGGAAGAGCTGAAGCAATTTGAGAATCCTGCCATTGAAAGCATTGAAAAAAAAAACTAGAAAGATCCAGTTGGAAAAATCTTAACAATATCATCAAACGATTTTCTACCATCAAAGTCAAAGAGAAAGATCATCGATAAAGACAGAACCACAGGTATGAGATCGGACCAAAGACATCCGCTCTACACTCGACACCCTACTTCCCGTCTTCGATCTGTTGCGGTCACAATCCTTGGGAAACAAACGATACAGAGAATGGACCCGGTAACAATAGCGATCCTGAGGAGACCACAGAACTAAATGAAGCGGAACACGATGATGACAATGACCGAGCTCACCACAGAACAAGTACTGGAGGAGTCGACGACTTGGGAACTGGATACGCGAGGGAAGCGAGCAACGAGGCGAAATGATTGACGTTGTGGAAGACAAACCAATATCAGGTGCTCCAGTATCCTTTTCCGACAGACATTGAACTTCTCCTTACCTATGACAATGAATTTGATATGGTGAACAATATTGATAGAGGCCTTGATCGTAAAAGTCCGAAAACTCTGTGCTGAAATGATTGACGTTGTGGAAGACAAACCAATATCAGGTGCTGCAGTATCCTTTTCCGACAGACACTGAACTTCTCCTTAACTATGACAATGAATTTGATATGGTGAACAATATTGATAGAGGCCTTGATCGTAAAAGTCCGAAAACTCTGTGCTGAAATGATTGACGTTGTGGAAGACAAACCAATATCAGGTGCTGCAGTATCCTTTTCCGACAGACATTGAACTTCTGCTTACCTATGACAATGAATTTGATATGGTGAACAATATTGATAGAGACCTTGATCGTGAAAGTCCGAAAACTCTGTGCTGAAATAATTGACACTGTGGAAGACAAACCAATATCAGGTGCTCCAGTATCCTTTTCCGACAGACACTGAACCTCTCCTTACCTATGACAATGAATTTGATATGGTGAACAATATTGATAAAGACCTTGAATATAAAGTCCGAAGGCGAATAACAACTTCAAATTATCCATCAACAATATTAACTACATGATATCTAGCTATGTCTTCATCTCCTGAACAACAAGTTATTACGGAGATTTTCAATTCAATTAAAATTGCCTTCAAACTTTTGGTCTGATTTCAAAATAAAACATTATACACATTTGCTTGGATCTTCCATTCGCTGACGAATAACAAAGCACTTAACCACATTACCTCATCCACCGACTTTTGACCTTGCTGGACGTTGCTTGACTTCAGCGATCTGACGAAAACTGAATAACTGATGTATGCAACGAATAATAGTTATTAACAATTCGCAGATTCATTTCCATCAGAATCTTTGTTACTTTTTCTTTACTTATCGCTAATTTTTTTTCTAAATTTGACTTAATTTGACGTTTGCACAAAAAAAATTTGCTCAAAATTTGCTCAAACAAATCCGAGTCGATTGCGTAAATTTCCACTAGGATTTGACCCTGCATTCTCTTATGTAAGAATCATTTGGGTGGACTTTCACTGCTAGAAAATCCATTACGTAATGTCTCTGTTGGAAACAATGGAGAGGTCATTAGGAGACAGAAATAGATAGTTGATCATTCCGTCATGAGACATACATACCTACATAGATGGTTAATCTTTCTGTCATCTTGGATCATGAGTAATACCTCTGTTTCTATGTCTGACTTATGATTATAATAGGCGTCATTTCCTGGGGACTGTTCAGCCAATGTTTCTAGTCCCTGTTTCTAGAAAGAGGATTTCGAACAAACCATTGAGGAGCTTAAAGATTTGGTTCTCAAATTCATCCACTCAGACAGGACAGACAGTCGGTAATCCCGATCAACTTTAGTTTGGAGAAGAAAAAAAAAAATATCAACTCTTAATTGGCATTAATATCTTTCTCAGAAATTTCGAATGCCTGGAAACATATTTAATTTACATGGTCATTTGACTGTTGAACATAAAGGTAATAATGTCATTCCTAACTATACCAGTATACTTGTGATAATTCTCTAATCTACCAATCAAAGAAACCAATCTAAATCTAAATGTTTCTGAAAAGTTTACAGTCAAAGGTACATGGTACTCAAAATAGAATTTATATGAGGTATATGTATTAAATACCTTGTGAAGACTCGAGTGCCATTTCTTTGATAGCCCACTTAAAGCCCTCAACTTCCAAGTCAACATGGGTATAAAAATTTAAAATATAAAAATCATAACTATGAAATGCATCATAAAATTCTTGTAACTCCTCATATGAATTCCATTTTGAGTACCATGTTCAGATTGTCAAGTTGAACTTGGTTGTTTTCAGCACCTACGTTCTATGAATGGTTTTATGAATTTTGATGTCAAGATGTTTCGTTACGTGATGGATATAGATTTTTGCGTTTCATAACAGTGTGAGCCTGACGTAAGACGTAAACAAGATGTACATAATCGTCTTGTTTTGAGTCTTGCATTCAAGTTGTGAAGGGCATACATCATGAACCTAAGTATGAAGGAAAAGATTGTCTTTATTATTTTTTTTTTTTTGTTAAACACTATATTGAAATTTAACGCGTCGATGGCGCGTTGAATCATCATAGGGTGGCGTCATCGTGAACGATGGTAGCCAGACAGTGGAGGAATGACTCAGTACTTCTACCACTGTCTTTTCAAGGAGGCTAATAATTGACAAGGGCCCCCAGAACCAAGCCAATGCTGGTCTACTCCCTGTTTATAGTCCTCCAGCCAGACTTGTTTACAGGTGCGTTGAATACAGGAGTAAAAAAAAAAGTTATCATATTTGTGTTAATCACTTTCGCGTTGTCACAACTACTCAAACTCGCTTTACCTAATCCACGCTGAAACCGGGACTTGAACCACCTTGAAATCGAACCTCTGTTATGTTGGCAATTTCCAGCCCAACCTCTGCTGGGTGAGGATAAATGTAGCATCAGGTTTGTAGGTTTCCTTCGAGTAGAATATTGAGACGTTAAATCGAAAACATATATGGACTATCTCCAGTGTTGTCAGATGATTTGTTTCTATGGGAATGGCGAAAAACGAATTCGACAACACTGTTTTTACAAAAAATAGAGTCACAATTACCTGTATTTTCTCCTAACGTGATCAAAATCCAAATTAGTAGCTACTACCTACCTGCTCAATCAAATTGGACGTCGGAAAACGAACACAAAGTGTGAATTTCCATTCAGTAATCGTTAAATTTAATGGTTATTGGCAGGACCAGATGCTGCTAGTACCTAATGAACATGTTACGTTGTTCGAGCATAGTTGAGTTTTGCAGAATTTCTTTTTTTTTTTGAAAATTAATGACAATGTACGCTCAAAACAGGGAACGAATAAATTAAATACCCAATGGTCTCAGGTCTATTGTTCAAATTTGTTAAACTAACCGACCTCAGCAGTTTGGTCGATAAGGCGGCGGACTTGTAAGCTGGAGGTTGGTGGTTCAAGTCCCGATTTCAGCGTAGAGTGATAAAGTCAACTTGGTTTTTTTTTGTAGCCATGAAACAGGAGCTACTGTGGACGCATCTAAATGTGGAGCAACCGTAACTTCCCATTTAGGTGCTGGGTCAACTAGCGTGTACTGAAAGGTATCCCTTACAAACAACTGTAATTTTGAATACAACTTTTTGGTCGACTAGCGGTTTCGAACCCGGGACCTTCAGCATCGCAAGCGAATATCTTACCACTGAGCTATTCGTGCGCTCTTAATGTATTACCTTCTTGTATTGGTATCTAACTGAGGAAACGATAAGAATGTTATCATATTTGCGTTAATCACTTTCGTCATATCACAACTACTCAAACTCGCTACACTAAATCTATAACGATGAAACTGGGACTTGAACCACCGACCTCCAGGTTATAAGTACGCCGCCTTATCGATCATGCTACTGAGGTCAGTAACGATAAGAATGTTGTAATCGCACCACTAATTATAATCCAGAAGTAGGTATTTTTTTTTTTTAATATTGCGGAATTTCAGTACTTGATTTTATTTGATTCAATAGCTGGTGACTATGGGAGCGTGTTGTAATTGAAGAAGTGTTGCACCAAGAGATCACAGAGACACTATACCACTTGTTATGTAACCACTTGTTACTGAACTTGGTTCTAGAGTTGGTTTTGAAGCCAGCCTCCGTGGCGTGACGGTTGAGACTACTGCCCGTAGTGCGGAGATTCCGAGTTCGATCCCCGGTTGGGGCAGACTTTTCGAACGACATTCTGTTCCCTCCAAACACGTGAGGCTGGCATTTCTGGCCCCAACCAGGCTGGGTGATGAGGTTAATGTACATAGGTGGTACGATTCCCAGCGAATGGAGGGTAAAACTTCCGTCGCTTTTCAAGTGTTGTGAATGGTCTGTTCTACTAGAAGTTCTGGTGATGCATATTTTCTAATTCTATGTGTTACTGCATTGTTTTCACAGTTAGACTTTCGAGTCATTCAAAGAAAACCGCTCAGATTTGTGGCGGAAAATCTACCGTACGTCAAAAACTCCTCCTCCAAAAGTCAATAAAAGAAAACTCAGATTTTTGCCGGAATATCTACCGTAGCTAAAATTCCCCGTCTAAAACACATTCCATGAATCCCGGCTGGGATTTGTGGCGGAAAATCTACTGCCGTATGTCAAAAACTCCCCCTTCAAGAGGCAATGAAAGAAACCCGCTCAGATTTGTGGCGGAAACTCCACCGTCGCGTCGGTAATGTTCGAGCAACACAAACATCTCCCAGCTCAAGAGAGCTTATCACAACGACCTTAATTTCGCACAAGTAACACCTACCTCTCCGCGCAGGGTTATGTAATGCCCGAGTTAATACCGGCGTGGCGGGACAATCGGGACGGGAGATTATTGCATAACTGATATATGGAATTGGAGGTGGTAATTCCAAGTATTTTTCATGAGTGTAGAGACCCAGGAATGGTTGAGGGAGGGGGCGAAAAAGGACGGTTCATAGGGTAAATAATATCGTCATATTTATACTGCCCGATTAGGACTCACGATTCCCACTAGTAAACAGGAGCTACTGTAGACGCTCGTGGTCTGTGTTGCAGCCTGCCCATTCCGTAGTATGACTCCCCTCTGATGGGCGAGAAGTGACACAATACTTCCTAATTAGGTGCTGGGTCAACACGAGCGCACCGAAAGGTATTCCGTACAAACAATTGTAACGCCCAAGTACAGAGCAGAAAAAATCCTGCCCCGCTGGGGATCGTACCCAGGTCACCGTGCGTGCAATGCCTAGCACGCTAACTCACTCGACTACGGTGACTACTATTTGGAGGAATGCAAGAACAATGTATGGCATTCTACCTATGCACCGAGTGTGTACATTACGGTGTATAATACTAATCAAAAAAAACAATTTATATATTGAACACTTGACCCTTATCAGGTTATGTAAACTGAGAACAATGAGTGATTATTGTAATCGAAGGAGGGAATTGCAGAGTTAATAATTACTCTTTCGTGGAAGGTAACCAGCAACCAGCCTCCGTGGCGTAATGGTTGTGACTACTGCCCGTAGTCCCGAGTTCTCAAGTTCGACTGGCGGCTGGGGCAGACTCTTCGACGAAAATTCTGTTCCATCCAAACACGTGAGGCTGGCATTTACGGCCCTACCCAGGCTGGGTGAGGTTAATGTGGGTAGCTGGTACGATTTCCAGCGAATGGAAGGTAAAACCCCCGTCCTGACTACTTCAAAGCAGGACGTTAAAACCAAATAGAATCAATTGGTCACAAAGATCTAAATAGAGGTCGGTGTTATAATTGGTACTTCTCTTGTGGAACTCCAACCAGTCTATAATAAGAAGGTAACCAGCAGGCGAGATTAATGCTTGGGTTGGGTGGAAGAGATTGCCATAGGCAATAACCCCGCCCTTTAGTTAGGACATATTTGTATATTTTTTGTTTATTTTTTTCTTGTTTATATTGATATTGTCAATTTTGTATTTTAATTTTTACCGTTATTTGTTTGTAATTATGTTCTACAATAAAGAGTTGTATTATAATAATAATGCTTAAAGGCTAAATTATGAAACAGGATTAAATATCTAGGATTTGTTAATCTAAGTTACTATCAATTAACTGTTAAGGGATAGTGTAAGATTGGTTCATCTGTTTCATAAAGTATTTTCTACCACCTAACCCTAAGAGTTTTATGATTATGTTGTCACAAACGAAAATAAATCAGGAAAAATCCCAAGCACACCGTAAGTGGCAGAGAATGCCTAAGGCATTAACTTCGCCCCGGATTACAAAACACTACTTGTAAATAAAAAATATTAATGTTCTATATTTTTTTGTATTATACATATTTTCAATTTTTTTTTTTAATTTATTGTTATTAGTTTACCTATTGTTGATTGTTTTGTATAAAAAAAGTGTAAATAAATAAAATAAATACACACAATAAAACTACCAACGCTTGGTAGTTACTCATTCATTAAATTATTATTACACACCTCTGTCAACTCATAACTTATAAGGAGAACCTGAGAAGGTCAAAGTTAAAACCATAAAGGCAGAAATCGACAACCTTATCAACCCGGTTTGGTCGGGCAGCATCGAACTCCACCGAAAACTCCACCGAATGAGGGACTCCCTCAAAGTGTCTCATACGAACTTCCCCTTTTTTTATTATACCTACTCCACCGATTTTGAATTAGGTAAAAAGAAGAAAACATGGATTTTATGATTCGGAGACACACAGTATATATTATATTTAATTCTAACAGTAATGTCAGCACTAAACTATATTCTTGAGGCATGGCCTTCTATGTATTTTACCTAACCCTACTATATTCTTGAGGCATGGCCCTCTATGTATTTTACCTAACCCTACTATATTCTTGAGGCATGGCCTTCTATGTATTTTACCTAACCCTACTATATTCTTGAGGCATGGCCTTCTACGTATTATCCCTAACCCTACTATTTTCTTGAGGCATGGCCTTCTATGTATTTTACCTAACCCTACTATATTCTTGAGGCATGGCCTTCTATGTATTATCCCTAACCCTACTATGTTCTTGAGGCATGGCCTTCTATGTATTTTACCTAACCCTACTATATTCTTGAGGCATGGCCTTCTTAGTATTTATTAAAGTATATAAGCTCCAATCTATGCATGAGAATGAATGAACTAAAGTAAAAAAAACCTTATACGGGGTGTAGAAAAATACAAATCGGTGGAGTTCGTATTGCAACCTTTTTTGAAATCGGTGGAGTGCGACATGCGAAAATGTTCATTTAGGTGGAGTTCGAGTATGCAAAGGTCAATTAGGTGGAGTTCGTAATCGCCCGTTTGGTCATACATAAAGGAATTATCCAGTAAAAGCTAAATGTGACAAATCTCGTTTGGTCGGATTCCAAAAGTCAGCTGTCTCAAATGGCCGTTGATGTTAAAAAACCCTTATTAGACAACGAGAAATTATCGCAACTCATCACTTTGGTCATATTACTCATATTACGTACACTAAAAAATCATTGAATGGTCACCCATGCAAGTCCTAACCACGCTCGACGTTGCTTAACTGCAGTGAGAGATCGAGAACTCTGGTGTTTTCATCGTACCGTCGACGCTGGCTAAAACGACTGCCCATGTGAATGATGCTAAGTGCACTGGTAGTCAAGTGGTTAACGCCCTAGTCTGGTAATCCAGGTAGCGTAGGGATTCCGTTGGTTTGCGACAACAGAATAATAAGACTCTGAGGGTTAGATGGTAGAAAATGCAGCATCAACCTCGCCTGGTGGTTACTTTCCACTAAAGAGTGTTATTATTATATTAACTAAAAGCTCCAACGATGACAAAGCAACAGAAAAAGTTGGACGAATAAGAGCAAATGCATGTCATTCTAAAGTTCAAAGATTGTCAGGACAGATATATGTACATTATGTATGCCTGTTATGCAAGAAAAAATAATATATTATGTATCCGTTCTATACCTACTGTCCTGATCTTGCGCAATCCGATACCGTCTGATACCTTTGTCGCATATGATGAAAAAATGAACCGATATACTAAGACAACAACAAAAAAACCAACCAGAGGATCGAATATATGAACTTCAAGACTTGAATATCTGCATACACAACTGGGTTACGTAAGACCAGCTAGACAATGGTCCGGACGAATTGCACCGAACCGACTTTCTGGTAGCGAATTTTTTGCAACCAATGGAGAATATTTTTTTATAGGTTTAATGTCGTTTACAACTGCATGGTCAATGGTCATAGAACATTGACTGTATAAAATATATGGCCATATCACAAATGGAGAAAATATATGGCACGATTTCCTTATTCAAGATCGAAGTTTTATCATCAAGTTCGCTTTTATCAAGTTTCATCATGCATTTTTCTTTCCCGTCCCGATAGCTCAGTGGTTAATGGTAGGTTTATCATGTAGATAGGTAATTGATGCCGTATCCTTTCATCAAGTCTCATTCCATTGAGTGCAATCTACATAGATTATTTATTTATAGAAAGCCATGTACAAAATGATCACTACAATATCAAGTAGACAGATCATTTTGTACAGACCTATATAACTTTCTATATAGGCATTTTTAGGTATAAATAGATTAATGTATATATTTTCTTCTTCGAGAATGTACATAGCTTATTTATTTACCGAAAGCTATATCCGCATTTGTATATACAGTATGTCTCAGAAGTCCTGGCAATGGCCTCATAACTTTTGAATGGGTACGAATTTTTGGATTCTGTTTGTTTCTAAGGATAGGAAGTGCCCTATGGCCGATTCACTGGTGATGTCAAAATCCAGGTTCGAACCCCGGAAGTGGCACTTTTTTGATAAAAATGGCCATTTCTTGAGAAATTTAAATGAGAAGGTATTTTTTTAATTTCATATAATTAATTAACAGGTAAAAATACTGCATTCCTCAAAAAATAAATTTTCTATCCCTATCAGTGGCGGAGCTATGGTGGTTTCAAACTTAAAAATATGGTTTTTTGAGACACCCTGTAGCTTTGGTACCGCGGGACTCAATACAGTCCTCAATGATTTAAAATGACGAAAAAAGTGTCTTAGAAGTACTGAAATGGATAAAATTCCGATATATCACCTCCATCAGTGCCGGAGAGCAAAGTTTTTCAAGTCAATAATACTTGTAAGATCACATTTTACCTATTATTTACCTAGGCTTCAATTATCCACCATACATACACACAACCATCATCAAATCGCAACTTTAGTGGGTATCACAGCATTACAAGTCTAGTATAAGAAAGTATCCTTCATTCTTTCGAATTTCATTTAACTTGAAATGCCACCACTGATTGCTATTCTTAATTAAAGTATTTACTCATTTGTCTTGATGAGGTTGAGTGAACCGCCAACACACCCAACCACATAGTCGAGTTATAATAATTATTTCCCACCGAGAATCGAACCCGGGGATTCCGCAGTCTCATTACTGAATCTAGATATTGACACATTGGAGAAGAAACTCATTGCAATGCCATGAGGATCGAAGAGAGTAAACTTTTAAATCAAATAAATATTTAAGTAGGTACCTACCTAGGTTCAGGAGTGAACTAATTTTGAACCTACGTGGTCCTGAATCAGGTTGACTCAAATCCATGATACATAGGTTATTAGGAAATAAACAGGTAGGTAACTAATATGAATGTGGATAATTAGATATCTAGTTAATAGATAAATAAATCTGTTTCTCTTCACTTAACTAAGAGTTGAAGTTTGAAAACAATAATGTAGTAGGTAGGTAGGTGACTACACATTTTACTCAGCTAATCAAAATCTATTTGTTGTTGTTGTTGTCGTCATTCTAACAATTGTTCACAAACTAAAGTTGTTATCGAACCCTTTTTCACTTCAAGACAATGCAACTAATAAAAATTGATTATTGTCATGAAAATAGGTCATTGTTATCCAACCCTCCGGCACAGATGGAGGTGAAATATCGGAGTTTTTACCATTTCAGTACTTCCAAGACACTTTCGTCATTTTAAATCATTGAGGACTGTATTGAGTCCCGCGGTACCAAAGCTACAGGGTGTCTCAAAAAACCATATTTTTAAGTTTGAAACCACCATAGCTCCGCCACTGATAGTGATAGAAAATTTATTTTTTGAGGAATGCAGTATTTTTACCTGTTAATTAATTATATGAAATTAAAAAAATACCTTCTCATTTAAATTTCTCAAGAAATGGCCATTTTTATCAAAAAAGTGCCACTTCCGGGGTTCGAACCTGGATTTTGACATCACCAGTGAATCGGCCATAGGGCATTTCCTATCCTTAGAAACAAACAGAATCCAAAAATTCGTACCCATTCAAAAGTTATGAGGCCATTGCCAGGACTTCTGAGACATACTGTATAGATGAGGTTGTTAAAAACAGCCGTCTATTCTCATCCATACCCAAAAAGTTAGCATAAGCTTAGGGGATGCAATAATTGCAATATATGTAAATGTATAAAAAATTAAATATAAACAAATGAAATGTTCAAAATCGAAAGAAAAAAAATCAATATGCATAGAATCTGCATAGTTTATAAAACCATGTTGACAAAATTCTACTGACCTGGGTCAAACGAGACAACCAATATCTGGAGGTCTACTCTATTTTTTTTTTTTTTTTTTTTTTTTAGTATATCTGGTTACACACAGAACCACAAGAGCAAATCATGTAACCAAAGATTCTGATCCAAAACTAGATCACCGAGGCATGGGATGAAACTATTAACGACAGGTTACATGACATGATCGCTAGGGAGCGGACTATATGCAGGAGAAAACAGACAGTATGTGCATGTGGAATGTGGTTAAGCACTCGCTTGCCATGCGGAAGGTCCCGGGTTCGATCCCCCGTGCCGACAAAAAATAGTATTCTTGTAATTTGGTTAAAATTGTTTGTAAGGGATACCTTCCGGTACCCAGCACCTAAATGGGAAGTATTGTGTCACTTCTCGCCCATCAGAGGGGAGGCATACTACGGGATGGGTAGGCTACAACACAGACCAGAAGCGTCTACAGTAGCTCCTGTTTCATGGGTAAGAAATAAAAACAGCTGTGAAAAACTCATCTTTAAAAAAAAAAAATGAATTAGTACGAGTAAATGCAAGTGCATATAATCCGCTCTCTAATGATTACAATTTACAATAATCTGTTCTGTCCTATAGGATCGACATTTAATTAATACGGTTTGAGTTGACATAGAAACACACTTGATTTGAGACATAAAAGTACATAGCAAATTACATGATTATTTATAGAGCTGTTAATGTTAATGATTTGGCTCAACAGTATGTTAATATAATTATGATTAGCAGACGAATCAGGAAAAGACGGTAATTTTAACCTATATTTTATACTGTCAAACGTGAATAATATAAGAGAACTGTATATAAGAGAACAATTTTCAGGTTCAATTCACCACCTATGAGGGAAAGTAGCCTCTTCATAAGAGAACTTGGATATAATCATTCATATAGAGGTAGGTGTATTTCAAAACCACCTGTCAAAATAATAATTATAATACTATGGGGTTGTCTGTTTACAATACCACAGCCCATAACGGTAACAGAAATTTTCATGAGACCCCCCCCCCCCCTAAACCACCGTCAATCTATCTATAGAAAGTTATCAAAATCAAAATATCTACTATACTATTTTTAAGTAGGACACCACGGGAAAAACCCTTCACTGCGACAAAGTGCCAGGTTTTAGCTAGTCATTCATAATTCGGGGTTATGTTATGTTATACATATTTTTTCGTTTTTCTTGTATATGTATATTGTTTCCATTTTTTCATTGTTATAATAATTATTTGTGTTGTACATATTATGTCTTCTTATATAATAAAGTGTTTAATAATAATAATTAGGTAGTTATATGTGAAAACAATTTGTCAAAAAAATAAAATAATAATAATATCGATGTATAAAAAATAATCCATATACAGTCCATGCTCCCATGGTCTGGATTATTTCATTCAGTTTTCTCATAGAACCCACGATGACGTAACCGCTTATATTTATAACCATGCAGGCAAGCAGATTATTGGCCCGTAACCTTGGATGACCAAACGGGGCATTAAAAAATACATTTCCACCATTGGTTGTTACATAATCGTCTGTGGAATCGCAACACGGCGGGTGGAAAAATGGCGAACATTTTTTTTTTTTTTTCAAGAGGAGTGTTTCACAAAGTTTTTATTTTATTTCGTAGCCATTAAACAGCAAATACTGTGGACGCTTGTGGTCTGTGCTGTAGCTTGCCCATTCCGTAGTATACCTTCCCTCTGATGGGCGAGAAGTGACAAAATACATCTTAGAAAGTACTGAACGGATTTTGACGAAATTGTGTACCATATTAGAGGGACGCATTGTGGATGGTCCCATTTTAAATTCATCAACTTCGCACCAGCGCAGCGGTTCTTGGAGATATAGACCATGGGCCTGACTACTAAATTTTTTGTTATACTCTTATATCTCGTGAACGGTACACCCGATTTTGATGACAATTTATATGTATTTGTGTTTTACCTTTGTTTTTAATAAAATATGATCTGCCTCTGATATTTAAGAAAATCCCAAATTTTGGGCAAAGAAGTGCAAAAATAAGGTCTACGACTTGCCGATACAGATTTTTTTGTAGAATCTAGAATGTAGGAAAAAGGGTATTCTAAAATAAAAAACAAATTTGAAAAAAATAGGTTTAGCAGTTTTGCAGTTACAAGTGATTTAGTATAAAATCTCAAAATTGTGGCCTATGTGAACCATAGTGCCCTATATGAACCAATCACGAGGAAGTATTGTGTCCATAATTCGCAGTGTATTTTCCAGTAGACCCTAGAACGCACGTGGCTTTCAGAGGACTGTTTTTTGACACTTCTCTCATCTGCGTCACTCAACTGATAGCGAAACAAGATGGCGGCTTAGCCAAACATGACCGATGACAAAAACAGAAGGAATTTAATAGGCACTAGTATCTAAATCTGTCCCCTCATTAAGATAAGATAAAATAACATCAACCCACAGTTTAAAATAAATATAGTCATAATGTTCTCTGTCGAAATTAATAATCGGAGATTCAGGTGTTAATGGATATTGAAATGTTTATACAGCTATACCTGGATATAAGAGAACTCAAGTGACAGGAACTTTTTTCTCTAATATTCAGTTTTCTCTTATAAAAAGAGGTTGTTTTGCCTCTTAAAAAGGTAAATTTGACCTGTATTTGTTCTTATATGATATCCAGTTCTCTCTTATCCAGTTCTCTCTTATCCAGTTCTCTCATATCCAGTTCTTTCTTATCCAGTTCTCTCTTATCCAGTTCTCTCTTATCCAGTTCTCTCTAATCCAGTTCTTTCTTATCAAGTTCTCTCTTATCCAGTTCTCTCTAATCCAGTTCTCTCTTATCCAGTTCTCTCTTATCCAGTTCTCTCTTGTCCAGTTCTCTCTTATCCAGTTCTTTCTTATCCAGTTCTCTCTTATCCAGTTCTCTCTTATCCAGTTCTCTCTAATCCAGTTCTCTCTTATCCAGTTCTTTCTTATCCAGTTCTCTCTTATCCAGGTTCTCTCTTATCCGGTTCTCTCATATCCAGTTCTATCTTATCCAGTTCCTTCTTATTCAGTTTCTCTTATCGATATTCTGTTATCCGGTTCTCTCTTACCCAGGTTCTCTTATCCAGGGTCTCTTATCCAGGTTCTCTAATCCAGGTTCTCTAATCCAGGTTCTCTAATCCAGGTTCTCTTATCCAGGTTCGACTGTCTTGTACAAGATATTTACAACTTAAACGCGCTGCCCTGGTTCGAGATAATTTGTTGATTCCTCGATTTCATCAATTTGAAATCAACCTGTTGATCGTTATCTCAGAATCATTTCTATTTCCCAAGAACTTTATTTAATTTGTTGTGGTTGTTGTTGTTGGTGTTAGTGTTGTTGTTGTTCTTGTTGTAGGTGGTGTTGTTGTTATTTTCTTTCTTTAGGGAGATCTGTGAATGCATCACGCATGATTTGGCGCTGTGAGTTTGTTGACTTGGAAACTCTGCCCGCGAGTTTCGTGCGGGGGCATTGACTGCATCGTTGGATTTTTTGAGTCGTGAGTTGTGAGTTCGTGACCCGCCTCTACTGCAGAAGTCAGTAGAGACTGTCTTTTCGCCTGTAGTTGTACAGGTACAGTAAGCAAAATAAATGAAAAAAAAACCCACCGAAAACGATACTTTCTATACCTTAAACCTACCACCTAGGTGATAGAAAGTAAAAATCGAAGGAAAAGAGTATTTTTTTTTTTTTTTTTTTACACAGTACGTCCGATTTCTAATATTAGAAATTTTACGGAAGTAAGAGAAGAAAAAAAAAAACTAAAAAGTCTGGGTAGGTCAAAATTTCGACGAATACAACACTTTCCTTCTTATAATATTAACACTCTTTAGTGGAAGGTAAGAACCAGGCGGGGTTAATGCTGAAAGCATTTTCCAACACCTAACCCTAAGAGTTTTATTATTACCTATGTGGCCACAAACTCAAATGTATGAGAAAAAATTCATGCACTGGGTTGGATTCGAACCAACGGATCCGTATGCTACCTGGATTAACAGACTAGCGCGTTAACCACTTGA
Organism: Bactericera cockerelli; assembly: GCA_024516035.1. Lineage (NCBI taxonomy): Eukaryota > Metazoa > Arthropoda > Insecta > Hemiptera > Triozidae > Bactericera > Bactericera cockerelli. The sequence continues at coordinate 5,580,588 of CM044959.1, forward strand.
CTACCAGTGCACAGTGGACTCAATCGAAGATTAGGAAATCTAAAAAACAAGGTGCACATGGGCTCCTCGGTAGAACATAACAAGATCAGTGTGGGTGTCTAATTTGGAATGTGCACCCACGCCCACACTAGCGAGCCCACGCGTGGTGAGCGTTACATAACAAACATTCAAAAGTCTACAGAAGATAAATGGTAGACTATATTTCATCAAAAGAATTCTGGGGACCCCCTACAGAGGCTAAAGCACTAAAGGCCGGGTCGAAACTCGAATGCTGGGTCCCAGCTCATGTTGATTTAGCGTCACGTGATCAATTTCAATCACTCACAGAGCTCCAAATAGATCGCGTGATGCTAAATCTACAGGAGCTCGAGTCTCAACCCGGCCATAAGGGTTTCCTCTTCAGCAACATAATACCACCCACTATCTTCCTTCCAAAAATTATAGAAGTTACCTCCAACTGTCTTTTCTTAATCCTTGTTGAATTTCTTATCGAAGTCTTTCAAAGTTTTTCTTTTGATTTATATCCAAGGAATTTTCTATTTTAAGTCTTGATTTGCAATCATCATGATCTCTACACAACTTATTGTAGTTGTATCTATTGATTCTACAATACAGATTATAGATACAGCAGTGAATATCTACACTGTACAGACAGATCAACAAATAGTAAAAATAATGTTAATTGTTGAATAAATAGAAACAAGCTTCAAACTAAAAAACATAAGAGTAAGTTATCATATTTGTGTTAATCACTTTCGTGATATCACAACTACTCAAACTGGCTTTACTAAATCTACGCTGAAACCGGAACTTGAACCATCGACCTCCAGGATACAAGTCCGCCGCCGCCTTATCGATCAACCTACTGAGGTAGGTACCAAACAACCTCGAAGATGAGTTTCAAACTAAAGTAGACACAGACATCATAACAAAACATATTTTTCTACATTATCAATTATCATACACAATCCATGGTACATACTAGCGGTTACTCTACACAGCCAGCGTTATCTACTGACCTTAATAAACAGACTGGAAGCACTGGAAAGAGTAATTAAAATCATAAAAAGAAAACTTCACTAATTGCTTTTCTAGGGTCAGTAATTGCTGCTCCGTTAGTGTGGTTCGTTAGTTTTCCTAATTGCTACACGAGCTGTGACCCCAATGAAATATATGGAGCTACAGTATACACTTTGAACAAGTACTGCAATTGGCACAAGTTGGTATAACTGAAAGAAGTATTGGCACAAGTATAACACACAACTGAAAGAGTACAATTGACTCTGTACAAGTAAAGCAAGCCGTGAGCAAGTACAAGAGTTGAAGTGTAAAGAGACCAGAACATAGTGAACTAGGTAGTCTATAATAATAATAATAATATCGCCTTATTTATACTGCCCGATTAGGACTATTAAGTCCCGTTATTCCAGTAGTAAGCCCAAGACGCATTATTATGTGGTAAAAATCCCACAAATGGGAGGATAACAGAAATGGGAGGTCATGTCCCGGCTGGGTTTCGAACTCGCAACCACTGGAATCTCTGGATTCACAGACTGCCGCCTTTACCACTGAGCTACCGGGACGTCCGGGACAGACAGTTTATAAGTACAGATAGTCTAGCAGTTAATAAGTATCTACAGATAGTCCGTAATTGAAATGAAAAGGTAATGAAAACAGATAAAAACAAAGTGCTAAACGTCTTCAAAATCAATACAAAAGCTCATTTAATACTAGCAGCACACAATTCCAATAGTAAAATACGAAACAAATGGAAATGCCTGCTAAAAAGTATAGAAATCAGTTGCATCCTAAAAGTGCAAAATCTCAGTAGACATTTTCTACAGTGGCAAAATAGGATACAGCAAACAGAATTTTCTCCTTTTTGGACAGAAGTAACTCCAGGAAAAGTTCCTCCCTGGATTTGATTATTTGAATTCTCAGCAGATATTCTCAAAAACCCTACGACAAAACCCCAGGAACGACAAAGCAAAGGAATACAAACCACACATGAACATGATATGGACAAAGGAACAAAGCAACGCAAAAATGGCAAGACAAAACGAATAGAAGACCACTTCCAGTTCACTGAACGGACAAACAATTCAAACGTTACGTAACACACTCGCACTCGTACTTCTTTTAGAAGACTACGTATCAGAATTCGAAATGAGGTTATTCAGATTGCAGGCAGAAAGCTCAAAGTCGAAATGGAAGATGAACTCAGCAATCAAACCGTCAGAACCGGTTCTGAACCAGATCAGGCTTGAAAGTCGATGCACGTGAATCGAACGTGATACTTGAATTAAAACCATTTTGTACGTAAGCTGTATCAGCTGCATGTCCAAAATGGTTCGTTATTTATCTTTTGGCTTTGAAGATGATCCTGTTAATACAACCCATTCTGAGATCCAAGATTTCTGCATCTTTTACGTGCTATGAGAGAAGAATATTTCTGAATATTTTATTACTACTATGAAGATTATAGATAAGTGCGTATCGTGTTTCGTTTGATGTTTTCAAATGTCATTCCGAGATTTCTGATTAATTCTGAATCCTTGACTATGTCGACAAGTGTTAATTGTGTTTCGTTTGATATTTTCGAAATCTTCTTCATTTCCATTTCTCTGATGCTTCAAAAGATTGCATTCATAATTAGTTCATCGTCCATTGAGTTTTATACCTTTGAAGATTTAATGTATTCAAGTCCTAAACTACTAAAGGGCAGAGGATTTGAGATAAAACTAACAATTCTTTGATGTATTTAATAGATTTTGTGATATATAACTGAGTGTTAAATGAGTTCCAAATTGGTGTTTTTAATTGAATTTCTTTAGATAGTTCACTGACAATAAACTTTTAAATTTTCAACGCTGCGTTTTTTAAATCTTTATCATAATAGATACTAGTTAAAATATATGAATCTTTTTTTTATCACAAAATTGAAATAAAACAGTTCAAGATCTTTTCCCAAGAACATCTTCTAACCTGTGAAACAAACTGCTCTGAATGTCTTAGAATTTCTAATTCAACAGAAACTTCTGACATTCACATCCAGGTCAATGATCTCTGAAAAGAAAACCATCAGCTAACGTACAATCTCACTGATAATGGGAGCAACGTACGTCAGGCATACAGCTCGCTTTCTACTGAGGAAAGTAGACACCAGAAATGACGATCGCAGAGAGAATGTACCAGATGGTAACTATTACGTTGTGGATTATGGTTTCTTGTGTTTTGCTGCTGACATTGCTGTTGCTTTCGGTTTGTTGTTGTTGTGAAGTTAGGTTTGGTGTTGTTAGGTTATCATATTTAAGCCGACCTCCGTGGCTCAGTGGTTAAGAGCATTGGTTACTGACCCAGAGGTTGCTGGTTCAAATTGCGGCCAGAGCGGAAATTTCTGACAGAAATTTTCCGTTTCCGGAATGGCATGGATGTAAAGGTAACGTGCCCTGAAGTAATGCGAAAGCGGTTCCGGGGCACACTTACCTTTTTTTAAATAAACTATTATCATATTTGCGCGAATCACAATATGAGATCACAATTACTCAAACCGGCTTTACAAAATATTTGCTGAACTTGGGACTTGAACCACCGACATCCGGATTACTCCACGCCACTTTGATCAAGCTACTGAGGTCGGTTGTTATTGAGCTTCATCAAAATTTACTATGATCCCTGGGTCTGGGTCTGTTACTGTGTGTTATGTGTCCTTTGCCATTATAGCATTTTGGATAATTGTTAACACAATTCACAGCTTATTTAGACCCAAAGTAAAGTGATAGTGCTTATGATAATGGCATTGGTGATAATTGGTGGGTGGAATTGTTGTGTGGCCTTTCGTTAGGACATCTGTACATATTTGATGCATTGATTTTCTGTTTTTGTATTGTTTCCAAATGTGTATATTAATTTGTAACTATCAATTAATACATATGTCTTTACTATTAAAGTGTATGATAATAGTGATATTTGTGATGATGTATCTACAATGAACTGATAATTTCTATTTACAGTTCATTCCTCTCTGTTTTCTTCACAATTAGAAAGAAAGTTCGAGGCGAGTTCATTCACCTGGAGATGCAGCCAGGTCTATTGCGATGCAATTGAGTTCTTTCACTTGCCTTTCTCTTTCATTTCTTCATTAGAAACTGTCCACGGTTTAGTTCCGATGAGACGTGAATTGCATGGAGAGAAGGCATAGAAATCAGAGAAGTGAAGCAATCATTCGTAGTGACGTAGGAATTAGCTTAAACTGTTAACAACAACAATGACGTTGGAGGAAATGTTCAAGTTGGAAAGTTTGACAGATGTATGAAACACCTCTGCCATGGTGTGAAGAACGCCTGATACATCTCCCATCTCCCTTTTGTAATCACGAAGTAGTGTTTTTGGGGGTTTTAAGAACCAAATACCTGGTTTGGATAATGTATAAAGCATGATTTTCAATGATTTTACAATAATCTCTTCTTAAATAAGGTGTATACTGTACATATAACTAAAAAGTTGAAAAACACCACTCTAATATAATAGAATATAGTCTTCATAAATAAGCTGTGACTCCTGTGAGTGTGATTGTAAACAAACTTGCCTCTACACCATAATTATATTCACAATTAATATTAATACCCCGTGGTTCAGATTTTTTTATGGGTTCTAGAATTCTTCTGGAGGATTTAAGTAACAAATATATGCATTGGAAAATGTCTAAAGCATAATTTTCATTGAGTTTACAATATCCTGTTCATAAATAAGGTGTGAGTACTGAGTATGATAGGAAACAAACTTGTGTCTCTCAATCTCAGTCACATACAAATACCCCGTAGTTTGACTTTCTAACGAACATGAATAGCGTACTTGCAAGAGTATCATAGAAAATTGCAGGGAACGTCGATTGCGTTCGCCGATCGTTCATGATGTGGCAGAAAATGTGCAAGATAAAGCTCTGATAAGTATGAATGATGAAGCTCTCATGAATGACACAGACTAGAAAGAGAAATTCTGCTATATTATGACACGATGGAAAAACTTCAGAATGGGTTCTAGAATTCTTGGAATCACTGCATTATTGGCAAAGGATGCTCCATTCATAAGATCTCCTTTGTAAGATAGTGAATGGGTTATTTTACAATAATTCCTTCAATGCCAAACTGGAAATTTCAGTGAATAAACAGGAATGATACATTTTTGAGGGTTAGAACGCTATGCGGTGCATTGGTTCCTTACTATTTTTATATTTATTTTTTATTTGGATCCACGTAGCACTAAGTATCAAAATGTTTGATTTGAGATTCGAAGAAATGTCTGTGTCAAGTTATGCTTTGTTTTTTGATAGTCCACTCAATATCAAACCAACCTCAGTAGTTTGATCGATATGTCGGCTGACTTGTAATCAGAGGTCGGTGGTTCAAGTCCTAAGTGAAGTAAAGATATTTAGTAAAGCGAGAGAAGTTTTTCTCAAATTGGTAACTTTTTTATTTGTATTTCAGAGATAAAATATTTCTCAAATTTGTTACCGAGGGGAAGCGTGCCTCTGATGCTCAAGTTGTTACCCTTTTGGATGGCCTAAAATTTGAGAAGTTTCATCACGAAAGTGTTTAACACCAATATGATTTCTATTCTAACCTTCAAAGTTAAATCCGACTGTCTAGGTCATCCTCTAAGGTTCCCGATTCTCCCATCGTCATTCACTAGGCCACCTTCATACTCATGACTATCTTCATCAAGGTGTTCCTCTATTTCCTAACCGACCTTCGAGTGCAGTTCCTGTCGTGAGTTCCGATCTTGTTTCCGATTACTTCCGAATGCTTTGACTGCCATTCGTATTAATAACAGCTGTTTTTTTTCTTCTTTTTTTTTGCAGGCTGCAATTGAGTATACTTTGTTTAGTGAGAAGTTTTACTAGATGTATGTCGGCACTTGCAGACCGCTTGGGCGCATGACCTTTAGAAAACATCTTTCGACACTCAAATGAGATACATCATCATTCTAATTTTCTTAAGAATTGGTTGTTCTCTCGATAGTTCATCTTGGTCCTTGTGTGTATAATTACTTTGCTTCTGAACTTGCTATTGTAAAATGTAGATGTTCACCGTCCTCAGTAGCTTGATCGATAAGGCGGCGGACTTGTAACCCGGAGGTCGGTGGTTCAAGTCCCGGTTTCAGCGTAGATTTAGTAAAGCGAGTTTGAGTAGTTGTGTGACATCATGAAAGTGATTAACACAAATATGAGAACAAACCGAACCAAACCAAACCTATTATAAAATCTAGATGTTCCATGATTTATCTTACTAAGAATTACCTACTTCAGTTTTATGTTACTAAGAATTACCTACCTAAATACAATTTTGAAAATAATAGCAAGCATTATTATACCGTGATCTTTGTCACAGTAGCAAGCATAATGATGAGCCTGAAAAACTTTGGAATCTTTTTTGGGCAAAAGATAGACTGTTCAATACTGTTCATGTTCTCTTCATCATCATAATAGGGCGGCGTCATCGTGAACGATGGTAGCCAGACAGTGGAGGAATGTCTCAGCACTTCTACCACTGTCTTTACAAGGAGGCTAATAATTGACAAGGGCCCTCAGAACCAAGCCAATGCTGGTCTACTCCCTGTTTATAGTCCCCCAGCCAGACTGCTGGTCTACTCCCTGTTTAAAGTCCTCTTCATAGTCTAACTAGATTCCTCAATATCAGAAACATAAGTTACAAAACGTACAAATTCCGTTGACTAAAAGATAATCAATAATTTTTCAGTCAGATTCGATGAAGCAAAAGGTCAACGTTTTGCAGAAAACACTACTTCTTTTCCAAATGGTCAGTGCATGCTAATCTTGCTGATTCTCGTACTACAAACTGTAGCTATTTTCTAGGCAAGGTCAATATTACTAACGACATCTTTCCGTCAATGGAACACATCACAAGAAGACATCATCTACTAATGGTAGATAAGTGTAGATACTAATGAGATTCCTCACAAATGAGCAGCATCTCATGTGATTGATTTCTGCCCATCAACCAAGATCAGCCACCTTGGTTGAGGCAGATGACTTTGAACAACTGCCAAGACCAGAGATAGATCGCACCTGACCCTCGCAACGGAGTCAATGTCGCGATCGGAGAGCGTTGCTCATCTCAACTTTCTCCCGGGGAGTTCATCAACCCGCCGCATCCCGGCCGCCGGGAGTAGAAAGTGATTTAAGCGATTCCCTTCTCACCGGTTGAGATTCTCTCCTTGGCCAAGAACCTCAGACCTACTTAGAGGGCACGGACCCGGTGAAACGTTACTTGTGATGAGTGCGCACCGGTGGAAGAAAGTGGATGTCGTTGAACCTGCACTGAGGAGAAAGGTGTGGCGCGCGCTGAAAGAAACTGTGGCGCGCGTCGCTTTTGAAACCGTACGTTGTGTGGTGAATATAATTAGAAACAACATATACTGGCTACGAAGACAGTGACAATGACGATATAGTAGAACTCAATATGGTCTAAAGTTTCGTGATAGAAAATACAATACAGTAAAAAATCTGGATATAAGAGAAACCTGGACATGAGAGAAACCTGGATATAAGAGAAACCTGGATATAAGAAAAACCTGGATATTGAGAGAAATGGATTTAAGAGAAAGCTGGATATAAGAGTGCGCGAGGGATCGGATTTTTTTTCTCTTCTATCATGGATTCTGTTTTAAAGATGTTATTTTTCCTTATAGACAGGTAAAAAGTACCTGTAAATTGTTTTCCTATATTTTTTCCTATATTCTTAGAAGCTTAGGAGAAATACCTTTGTATATATGTTATCTTGTACATAATTAAATAAATTTAAAAAAAATCCAAGTTCAACACAATGCTAGTGTCGATAAGGTAGAGCTCTTTTTTTTTAATATATATTTAAATTCTTATAATATACTCGTAAAATTCTTGATAGTATATATTTGACTATAAGTAGTGCTTTATTTAGAGCAAGGCAGGTAGTCAAATTACGCGATCCCCGTTCCAATCATTTTCTTTACCAAAAAATTGGTCTGGCCATTCAAAGAGGAAATGCTTCTTGCATCCTCGGTTCCCTTCCGGAAGGACGGTCCCTGGGACAAGTATTTTATATTTAATAAAACTAAATATAACATTTCTCTTCTTATCAAAAAAAACATTACAAGTTATTATATTTGTGTTCATCACTTTCGCGATATCACAACTACTCAAACTATATTACTAAATCTACGCTGAAACCGGGACTTGAACCAGCGACTCCAGGTTACAAGTCCGTCGCCTTATCGATAAAGCTTATCAAGAACCTTATACCGTTGGCATTAGCACCGCCCTTGATCAAGTTTTGTTTTATTAATTTCAATTTCTTTGTACATATTCTATGTATTTTATTGTAAATAAAACTTGATCTAACATGTTTCATTATAATAATGATAAAAGCTACTGAAGTCGGTATAGTTTCTCATTTTTACATAATTATAGCAAGTCATCATCGACTTTCGTCGATTTATGGTACATCAGTTTAGTAATGGTTAGCGTTAGGAAGAGCATGCAGTAGTAAAATTGTGCCACAACCAAGCAACCTCAACCGCTCAGTTGAACAATGCCGACCACAAGATAATTTTTAATGTTTGAACATATTCAATTCCAATTTTTTGTTGGTAAATACGTAAATTTTGTTCGGAGGAAGGCTAGGGCTGTTCAAGAAGGCACAACATTCAATAGGAACAAGTGCCAGGTCCTATAATTTAGGATTAGTCCCACCAAGAGCAACTTTATTGACCCCCCGGCGAGAAGTTTATCCGTCTGGCCTTGAACTGAGTTGAGCTTGGAAGCTCTGTACTGTGTAGGGCTCGTTAAATTTCGTACTGTCGGGGCTGTTATTTAAACATTGGATTTGTAGATGGAACATAATGTATGCTGGGAAAAGTCGCAATGTTGCCAGAAATTATACAGTCGAACATGGGAGAGAACTCTTCTGTAGGGTTCGTTAAACTTCGTAAACGGTCGAAATTGTTCGCGAAACTTCGCGTTTGCAGAATGACCATGAAGTATGAGAAAATTTCCAGTGTTTCGAGCTGATACTTTACAGTTCAACCTGGATATAAGAGAACTCAAGCGATCTGAAATTTCTTCTCTTATATTCAGGTTTCTCTTATAAAGAGGTTATTTTACGCAATAAATATAGATTCACTGGAAACGAAAATAGTTTTCTTATATTCAGATTTCTAGATATAGAAGCACATTATTAATAATAATAATAATAATAATAACACTCTTCAGTTTTAGATATAGAAGCACATTATTATTATTAATAATAATAATAATAATAATAATAATAATAATAATAATAATATCATGTTTAGTGCTTAAATGAAAATACAAGTATCTCCTCCATAATAATAAAAACACTTTTCAGTGGAAGGTAACCACCAGGCGAAGTTAATGCCCAGGGCAGCATCGAACTCCACCGAAAACTTCACCGAAAGAGGGACGGGGTCAAAGTGTCTAATACGAACTCTCCTACTTTTTATTATACCTACTCCACCGATTTTGAATCAGGTAAAAAGAAGAAAACATGGATTTTATGATTCGGAGACACACAGTATATTTATTTTATTTGGGGAGACTCCTTGTCAGACAAACGGTTGTCAGACTAAATGTTGTGTTTCGTTAGCCGGCTAGGATAGCTTGGGTGAGGGGCTTAGGTTAGGTTGAAATTAGCGCAGGGTTAGAACGGGTCGTTGCGCGACCCGGCCAAACCGCCTGCGCTAATTTCAACCTAACCTAAGCCCCTCACCCAACCATCCTACACGACAAACTGAAGTCAGTGATCTATCGTGCAATCTCACCTTGTTAACTTTACCTAACCCTACCTAACTACAAAATTCCTCTGACAAAAATTAACTTACGCATCAATTTCCAATAGACAATAATTTCATTTTCATTTATGAATAAAACCTTATACGGGGTGTAGAAAAATACAAATCGGTGGAGTTCGTATTGGAACCTTTTTTGAAATCGGTGGAGTGCGACATGCGAAAATGTTCATTTGGGTGGAGTTCGAGTATGCAAAGGTCAATTAGGTGGAGTTCGTAATCGCCCAATGCCCAAAGCGTTTTCTACAACCTAACCCTCTGAGTCTTATTACTTGTATTATGTGGTCACAAACTCAAATCAATGAGGAAAAATTCATGCACTGGGTGGGATTCGAACCAACGGACTGTTCTATCCTGGTTCGACTGTATAAAAAATCCTTAAAATCTGACGTATTTTTTGTAATATTTATATTTTATTATCATATTTCGAATTGAAATACTTACCCAGTTTCCATTGAGTTTATTTTATAATCTAAGTTTCATGATTTTTCTTTCTTACCTGCAATCACACAAAAACAATAGAAAATTAATTAATAATAAATAAATAAAAATGTGTTTCTTCCAAATCTTTTAAAATCCTAATATCTTATTTTTGCCTAAAATTCCGCCACTGATGGTCGCTGCTCACATTAAAGCAGCTACTCATTTTTCCTCACGGGGTATGAGTGGACCCCGAACACCCAAGAACAAAGCAGAAAAAATCCTACCCCGCTGGAAATCGAACCCAGGTCACCGTGCGTGCAATGCCTAGCGCGCTAACTCACTCGGCCACGGTGACTACTTTGTACAAACAAAGTAGGACATACGTACAAACAAAATGATAAAAATTAAATACAAAATTGAGAACAATATAAACAAGAAAAATATAAAGAACATAGATAAAACATGTACAGATGTCCTAACTAAAAGGCGGGTTATTGGCTATGGCATATCTCTGTCAATATTATAGAACGTTTATATACAAAGAAGGAAAAAATCCGGTTGGATCGAGAAAATAGCAAGATTTGTGTCGATGACAGGTGGATATTAGTGTTGATGGATAACTTTCAGGTTATAGAACCAACCCGCCCCAGGCTATTGCCTTCAAGGTCTTCATTCATTCTGAAGAGAATGGGAGGAGAGGTGTGCCCTTGTTCATTGCCAAAACTTAAAGATGAAATTCACGTGTAATATGGAACTAGAACTTATAAAAGTTTTAGTTGGGTAGGAGAGATTGCCCAGGGCAATAACCCCACCTTTAAGCTAGGACATATTTATTTATTTTTTCTCAAAAATTTCTGTTTTTTTTATTCTTCTCATATTGTTTCCATTTTTTTTTTTCCTTTCTTATATTGTATAATTAATTATTTGTTTGTATATATTTATGTTATTTATGTTATACAGTTGAAAGCGAAGTTAAACCAAAATTAAAAGAGAGAAAAGAAAAAAAAAAACCAGTGAAAGCTGTACGCGTATATGAAGTTCGCATTTCAAATGTTACGCTTTCGAAACTCTCTACCTGAGAACTGCAACAAGTGCAACAATTTCGAATGCAACTGCAGTTGCGAGTCGTCACAATTAAGCAAAACGTCTTCGCATTACAATGAATGCAGCAAACTGCACTTTCTCCTCAGATGCATCCCAGACGGTGGAATTTGCAAATTAGTTTTCTGACACTTCCATAATGCGTTGCACATACTTTCGAGTTTGTTACCATTGTTTGCGGTTTTCTAGTGGTGCCTAGTGGTCGTTCAACCTCAACCATGAGGTTGAACGATGCCGACCGCCAGTCGTTTTGGGTAAAGGCAATGTGATCTTACAATTATTCTAATGAACAGAATAATATCTCTTGCCTTTACATCTGAAGACTCTCAAGAATTAAAAAAAAGAGTACTAGCTTGATCGATAAGGCGGCGAACTTGTAACCTGGAGGTCGGTAGTTCAAGTCCCGGTTTCAGCGTAGATTTAGTAAAGCGAGTTTGAGTAGTTGTCATATCACAAATGTGATTAACACATTTATAACTCCCAACAATTAGCCATAACATTGATCAATTGGAAAACATGCATCAACTGTTGCTTCTAGTAGTACTAGTACTTCCAATGAATCATTTTCCATCTCATTGGCACCTTCGCGAAAACTGTCATGTTTCCATGTATCAGTCAGTATAAACAGAAAAGTGAGAAGTTGTATTAGATGTATGTACTACAATCTACGACTGATCATCATATAGATGAATGATGGTGTTTTTACCATTATTTGTTTGTATATATTCATCTATTCATAAATAGATGAATTATTTATCTGCCTATTCAATAGACCTCCAGGTATAGTAAGTCTAGTTGGAGTTGTTGCCAGATATCCGATAGCGTGACAAAGAGGGCAATGAACTCAAGATACCGGAGGCCTTGCTGGTAATTGCGATTGGAAGATTCTAGTAAATGCTAGAAGCCAGTAGTGAGTTTCTAGTAAATGCTAGAAGCTAGTAGTGAGTTTCTAGTCAATGATAGAAGCTAGTAGTTCTGAGTTTCTAGTAAATGCTAGAAGCTAGTAGTGAGTTTCTAGTAAATGCTAGATGCTAGTGGTGAGTTTCTAGTTAATGATAGAAGCTAGTAGTATTGAGTTTCTAGTAAATGGTAGAAGCTAGTAGTGAGTTTCTAGTAAATGCTAGAAGCTGGTAGTGAGTTTCTAGTAAATGGTAGAAGCTAGTAGTGAGTTTCTAGTAAATGCTAGAAGCTACAGTAGTGAGTTTCTAGTAAAGGTAGAATGAGTGGTGAGTTTCTAGTAAATGGTAGAAGCTAGTAGTGAGTTTCTAGTCAATGTTAGAAGCTGGTAGTGAGTTTCTAGTAAATGGTAGAATCTAGTAGTGAATTTCTAGTCAATGTTAGAAGCTGGTAGTGAGTTTCTAGTAAATGGTAGAAGCTAGTAGTGAGTTTCTAGTAAATGCTAGAAGCTGGTAGTGAGTTTCTAGTAAATGGTAGAAGCTAGTGGTAATGAGTTTCTAGTAAATAATAATAGAAAGGATACAAACAGGGATTATGGCTGTCGTTGGTTTTATCATTGTTGTTGGTGCTATTGTTGAGTAGGTAAAATCTTCTAGGTATTAGTTGTAGATATAACTTGTGTTTAATAATATTTTTATGGACGACACCTGATTCCGTCCCGCGAGTTTTTTCTCTCAGGTAGTCGATACTCGATTCCGTCCCGAACCTCTCAGATCAATCACTGAATTCCGTCCCGTCACTTATCTTATGCACCTATGTACTATGTACATAAGTACCTGATATTATGTACGAGTATTAGGCTATGTACAAGTTCGGTGCGAAAAATAAAAAAATGTATGAATTCGGTGCCGCCTATTGTATTTTACCTAACCCTACTATAAAACCCAAGGCATGGCCTTCATTGTATTTTACCTAACCCTACTATAAACCCAAGGCATGGCCGTCATTGTATTTTACCTAACCCTACTATAAACTCAAGGCATGGCCTTCATTGTATTTTACCTAACCCTACTATAAACCCAAGGCATGGCCGTCATTGTATTTTACCTAACCCTACTATAAACTCAAGGCATGGCCTTCATTGTTTTTTACCTAACCCTACTATAAACCCAAGGCATGGCCGTCATTGTATTTTACCTAACCCTACTATAAACTCAAGGCATGGCCTTCATTGTATTTTACCTAACCATACTATGAACCCTAGGCATGGCCTTTATTTTTTTATTTTACGTGATTGAAAATAAACTGATGAAAAATGTTGAATTTATAATTTATGTATTTATTTATGTATATAGGACGGAACATATGGGACGGAATCGTGTATTGAACCCTTACGATGACCGGACGGAATCAGGTGTTAAAATATTGATGGGACGGAATCGACGGGACGGAATAAGGTGAAAAAAAGGTAAATGGGACGGAAAACGGTGCCTCCCATTTTTATGGTGGAAACACAATTGGTTAGGTAATGAATCGGTTATTTTCCCCCTAACAGAGTTAAATGATTTTTCTCTCAACAAAAAAGGTTCCGAAAACTCTACCATTACTAATCGGAGATCATTAGTGATACTGTTCTCATTAATCACAAACTAAAAAATGAAACAAAATATATCTTCATGGTCATAGAGCATCCAGCTCACCGAACGTAAAGCGATGCGCTCAAAGTCATATTCATTAATCAAATCCTCAACTCAACAAATTGGATTTAGTAAATCACACCATCAGACGAAATCAAATCACAACCCTCTTATAATTATTATTATTATTATTGAATTCTTTATTATTTAATAGGAAATAAATATGTGTACAAACAAATAATTAAAAAAATATACAAAATTTAGTGCAATATAAACATGAACATTGGACGTTCATCACATTCTGGGAGAACATATCATTTGAAGCAACGACTTTAAACCGCAAGCCCAAAAGTCACAGTAGTGAGTTTCTAGTAAAGGTAGAATGAGTGGTGAGTTTCTAGTAAATGGTAGAAGCTAGTAGTGAGTTTCTAGTCAATGTTAGAAGCTGGTAGTGAGTTTCTAGTAAATGGTAGAATCTAGTAGTGAATTTCTAGTCAATGTTAGAAGCTGGTAGTGAGTTTCTAGTAAATGGTAGAAGCTAGTAGTGAGTTTCTAGTAAATGCTAGAAGCTGGTAGTGAGTTTCTAGTAAATGGTAGAAGCTAGTGGTAATGAGTTTCTAGTAAATAATAATAGAAAGGATACAAACAGGGATTATGGCTGTCGTTGGTTTTATCATTGTTGTTGGTGCTATTGTTGAGTAGGTAAAATCTTCTAGGTATTAGTTGTAGATATAACTTGTGTTTAATAATATTTTTATGGACGACACCTGATTCCGTCCCGCGAGTTTTTTCTCTCAGGTAGTCGATACTCGATTCCGTCCCGAACCTCTCAGATCAATCACTGAATTCCGTCCCGTCACTTATCTTATGCACCTATGTACTATGTACATAAGTACCTGATATTATGTACGAGTATTAGGCTATGTACAAGTTCGGTGCGAAAAATAAAAAAATGTATGAATTCGGTGCCGCCTATTGTATTTTACCTAACCCTACTATAAAACCCAAGGCATGGCCTTCATTGTATTTTACCTAACCCTACTATAAACCCAAGGCATGGCCGTCATTGTATTTTACCTAACCCTACTATAAACTCAAGGCATGGCCTTCATTGTATTTTACCTAACCCTACTATAAACCCAAGGCATGGCCGTCATTGTATTTTACCTAACCCTACTATAAACTCAAGGCATGGCCTTCATTGTTTTTTACCTAACCCTACTATAAACCCAAGGCATGGCCGTCATTGTATTTTACCTAACCCTACTATAAACTCAAGGCATGGCCTTCATTGTATTTTACCTAACCATACTATGAACCCTAGGCATGGCCTTTATTTTTTTATTTTACGTGATTGAAAATAAACTGATGAAAAATGTTGAATTTATAATTTATGTATTTATTTATGTATATAGGACGGAACATATGGGACGGAATCGTGTATTGAACCCTTACGATGACCGGACGGAATCAGGTGTTAAAATATTGATGGGACGGAATCGACGGGACGGAATAAGGTGAAAAAAAGGTAAATGGGACGGAAAACGGTGCCTCCCATTTTTATGGTGGAAACACAATTGGTTAGGTAATGAATCGGTTATTTTCCCCCTAACAGAGTTAAATGATTTTTCTCTCAACAAAAAAGGTTCCGAAAACTCTACCATTACTAATCGGAGATCATTAGTGATACTGTTCTCATTAATCACAAACTAAAAAATGAAACAAAATATATCTTCATGGTCATAGAGCATCCAGCTCACCGAACGTAAAGCGATGCGCTCAAAGTCATATTCATTAATCAAATCCTCAACTCAACAAATTGGATTTAGTAAATCACACCATCAGACGAAATCAAATCACAACCCTCTTATAATTATTATTATTATTATTGAATTCTTTATTATTTAATAGGAAATAAATATGTGTACAAACAAATAATTAAAAAAATATACAAAATTTAGTGCAATATAAACATGAACATTGGACGTTCATCACATTCTGGGAGAACATATCATTTGAAGCAACGACTTTAAACCGCAAGCCCAAAAGGGTGAGATGGTGTATTAAAATAATTTAATTAATCACCAACTTTTGTTCGTATCCAGTACAGAATACCTACTTGATAGCTCAGACCGCAATTTCATTGGAACCGAAAAAATATCATTGCTTTAATTAATTACGACCATTCTCTCATTGGAACCGAAAAAATATCATTGCTTCAAATAATTACGAACACAGTTTTACTCACATTGGAATCGAAAAAAAAAAATCATTGCTTCAAATAATTACGTCCACAGTTCTACTCTTGTTGTTTTCTACTTGCTTGATCATGTTCGTTTCAAGGTTTCGAGAGGTTACCTGGTCAATCTCCGAGGCTATTAAGCTATTTACCTAAGGTTTACATAACTGCTATCGGTTACATAACATATCCTACTCCTTCTCCATCTCCTCTGGATGTGCATGTGATTTCAACTCACGTGTCTAGATTACGCCTCCGTCATTTTAGTCTCTAGTTCCCGTAGAATTCGGGAATATTTTCGTATGATTTGTGATGAACTCAGAAGTTACACATCTTTAGTTTCAATAGAATTCGGGAATATATGATTGTTCTTAGCATGATATTACTATTATTGTAATGAACTAAGAGTTTTTATTTTTATATAAAACAGGTGACACAGGGACCTGAGATTTTATCTATTAAAAGTATTATAACATTGAAAATAGCATAATTATGTAGTTTTAAAATTCATGGTAAGGCCGACTCAATCTTCCATGTTGAAACTTCTAGCTTTGTATCTGCTTCCTCTTAATCTAAGTGAAACAGATCTATTTGCCAACTTAATCTTTATCTTCATCCAATGACCTATGATTAATATAAATTATTGTTTCACAGCCTTTTTTATTTCGTAGCTGTGAAACAAGAGCTACAGTAGACGCCCATCGAGGGGAGGCATAGTATGGGATGCCTCCCCTCTGATGGGCGAGAAGTGACAATATTCCTTTAGGTGCTGGGTCAACACGAGCGCACCGGAAGGTATCCCTTACAAACAACTGTAACCAAATTTTGAATACAAATTTTTGTCGGTGGGGGGTTCGGACCCGGTCTTCCGCATGGCAGCGAGTGCTTAACCACTAAGCTATTCCGTGCGCTTTATTAATATTATGTTCTTTGACTTTACTTTTTTTCTATCACTTTTTCTAATATTGTTTTAATGTTGTGACGTAGAATTTCTTTGTTATCATGTCAGTAATAATAGTTGTTCTATTTTTGTTTGGAAATTCCATTGTCATGGTGATAATGATTGCGTTCTTGCTGGTGTTTCAGGTATTGTTTGTTTTGCTTTTTCTCTTTCATTTCCATCTGTTTCTCATTTTTCTTCAATTAATACAATAATAATGTTTTCTCTGCAAACAGTTTTATGAATATTGTTATTCGTAAATACCAGGTTTCTATGGTCATTAGGGAGTCAGGACTTGATTTAAGCAGTTTCATGAGTTCTTTGCTGCAGCTATATCTCATGTTGCTGGGGACAAAACGGGGTAACCAGCAGCCGTCGAGGGCCCTTGCAATTTTAGCTCTTGAAGACGTGTAGATGGCGTCATATGTCTGACTCAGTTCACGATAACCCACCCTATGATGATATGCTCATATTTTCCAATATATAGCGTTTTAATGATGTAGGTTTCTATGTTTAGCAGTTAACACATCATTCCTTGCGGAATTTTTCAATTGTTGAGGTCTTCATCACCAAATTAAGATTGAAATACGCATCTTGAATTTCCATCATGTGTATGTGTCTTGATGGTATTCGCATATAATTGTTGTGTACTTTCGGCTCTTCTTCCTTATTAATGTCCGTCTTTTCATTTTCTGTCCGGTAGCTCATGGTAAAGGCGGCACTCTGTGTATCCAAAGTTCCAGAGTTCGTGGGTTCGAAACTACCCAGCCGGGACATGATAAGTTATCGTACCATTCGGGATTTTTACCACATAATAATATGTCTTGGGCTTACTGCTGGAATAATGGGACTTTCATAGTCCTAATCGGGCAGTATAACATTACGATAGCTATGAGTCGTTTCTCATGTAAATTAGTTGGTACATATTATATGTGTTCAATTTTTACATCCTGAATTGTCCGTCCTCTCTTTTTGTTTGGTCCAGTACATCCTCTACTCTTTTGATATTTGTATTTGTGTTCTTCCTAAATGGTTTTATCTTTTTCCATTGTTCTCTTGGCGAACATGACTCATCGGTGTAGCCTTGACTCTGGTCTGGTGGGTTCAAAAACCTTTTACGTCATAAATTCAACGATCCGTATCTATGTAAAAACAGTTGTACAACTGTACGTACGTACATAGATACCTCAACTATTGTGTAATTTCATTATTAGATAATGGGTATCTTTATGGTTCTTTTGGTACAAGTCTCATGCCTCGTTTATTTCTTTGTCAAGTGCGATGGACGTTTCAACCTGATGAATGACTTAATTTTGTGTCTGTCGAGTTAAGAAGGTAAGAGGCTTACCTGTTCTTCTTCTCGAAAGAAAATTATTTATAAGGAGCTTTTCTGAGCTCTTTTTTTTCTTTTTAGAGGATATAATCAATCTCAGAAGATTGTCTGGATCCTGTGTTTCTTCATAAATAGTACAAGATGTATTGGGGAATGTTTTAAACAACTTATTCAAATTCCATCATTTTTCCCTCTGGAAGTTATCTATTTTCTTTTAAACATATATTATAATAAAAGACTTACGTTACAGATACAAATTTTATGGTAACCAGAAAAATGGAACCAATATGAATACAATAAAAGGAAAACCGAAGTACAAAAAAAAACATATGTCCAAATGGGGATCGTTAGTCACTAAGTGCAATGCTCTTACCCAACTCACTTGGCCTTTAATAAATATTACAAGATGTATTTGGTCGATTTTTATAAGCAAATTAAACCAATATCTTCTTGTATACAAAAAAAAAATCTAGAAAAATGGAACTTTTACGGTCTGACCGGTAGGTCCACATGTGTTTTTTTTTTTTTTTTTTTTTTGTCACGCGGGGGTATTCGCAAAACGGGATTCCGCATGGAAGCGCAGTGCTTCACCACGTGACCTATTCGTGCGCTCAATAGTTTTCGAGTGTTTACATCCGGTTTTTTGTCAGACTGGGTCATGGCAAAAATAGGATTTTGGTATTATACTATATTTAATTCTCCTTATCCTAAATAAATGGATATTAATAAACACAAAAAAATTTTTTTACACTTCCCGAGGTGTTTTAATTTAATCCTCGTCCAGGCTAAATCACTATTAAGTTTATTGATCTTCATTGAGTATCTTCTGATACAAGTTTGGTTCTTGCCTTTTTACCTATAAATTATTCGAGTCTTGAAACGAGCAACGACCGTTTGGTGCTTCATCACTCAAATTGAGCTCTAATAGAAGATTGTGGTCTTTGTCTTTAAGCCTTAATATGTCATCAATAACTTCATCGATTTTCTCAACCAGCCGCGACCGATTTTGGTTTCAACCATGACGTCCTAAGACTTCCTGTTGCTTCTATTTCATGTCTCTAATTGTGGTTTATTTTTAAATCATTCTCATATCTTTGTGGCTGTATTAACAGTGTTAGCAGTTCTCGTCTTTCAATGGGACTTAGGTTCAGAATATTGGTGTTAGTAGATCTTGGTTCCACTGAGCAGGTGTTGGATTGGTGTCAGGATCTCTAGGTTCAATCAAGAACAGGTGTTGTCTATTGTCTAGACATTCCAACGGATCATTCGAAGTGAATTGGTGTCAGCAATTCTATTCAGAAATGGATCATTTCTCATAGTTTAGTTTAAAGGTGTCAGTAGTTCATGGTTCACTTTTGGAGCTGGATCACTTTTCAGTGTAGTGTCGTTCGTAGTTTCAGTGTATAATCCTGGTGTCACCGACCTCAGTAGCTTGCTCGATAAGGGGTGGACTTGTAATCGGATGTCGGTGGTTCAAGTCCCCAAGTTAAGAAAATACTCGTTTTAGTAAAGCTTGTTTCAGTGGTTGTGACATACCCAGTATAATTGTTTAAGGTATTTGTGCCCCGGTACCGCTCTTGTTATAACACTCTGGAACCGGAAAACTCGTCAGGAATTTTGCTCCTCCTTTATAAGCCAGCAAACCTCGGGTCAACTGAATGGCTGCTTGCTTTCAAGGTTTGGCTCGTCAATTTTCCTGTTTTTCCTCGATCAACCATATAACTTGGTCATATTTTTATACCCTTGGAACCTTGGAGAACTCAATGCTTGCTTGTAAGGTTCTGTAATTTATTCGTTTATGTCCACTATTTCTAGTTCATATATCAGTTTTATTGCTTGTTCAGTATTAGATCAGCATATTTCATAGATCAGTTCTATTCTTAGTTCAGTATTAATGTCAGCATCCCATAGTTCAATAGATCAGTTGCATTGCTTAGTTCAGTATTAGTGTCAGCATTTCATAGTTGAATAGATCAGTTCTTATTGCTTAGTTCAGTATTACTGTCAGCATTTCATAGTTCAATGGACCAGTTCCATTGCTTAGTTCAGTATTAGTGTCAGCATCTCATAGTTCAATAGATCAGTTCTCTTACTTAGCCGAACGCCCACTCAGTTCCGCCTGACATCACGTGACCTCTCGTCGACCCAATCTAGCAAAACCTGTCCAAGCAATGAACTCGGTGAACTGTCTCGATTCTTATTATTACTTTTAATTGTGGCATGGTTTGCTTCATTGTGACTAGATTTATCTTGCAGTATGCTAAACTGCCAACTTTCAGCACAGTTGGACACTTATTTTCTTTGTAATAATAATATTATTGATAACATTGTTTAGTGGAAAGAAACCACTAGGTAAGGTTAGTGCTCAAAGCATTTTGCTGTAAAATACATCTATAAAAAATTGTAAAAAAAGAGTCAGACAGACAAACCCTGTTTTATTCAGAGTTTGCAATGTCTATTAAATTGTTGGTAATGACAGATAAAAGCACACTTAGCATGCACAGCATTTACCATGTGACCATGAACTTTGGCAACACCATCGCATGCTGCAAAGTATTAAAAAGAATGGCCGTTTCGTGTTAAATAGACTGAAACGGACATATTAATAATAATAATATCGCCTTATTTAGGTATACTGCCTCATTAGGGCTATGAAGAATATGGAGCCCCATTTTTCCAGCAGTAAGCCCAAGACGCATCATTATGTGGTAAAAATCCCAAATGGGAGGACATTTTGTCATGTCGCGGCTGGGTTTCGAACCCGCGACCTTTGGAATATCTGGTTTCACAGAGTGCCGCCTTTACCACTGAGCTACCGAGACCGACAATTTTTTCTTTCTTCTTTTTCAATTTATACATATTTTATACATTTATGCAAGTAATGGAAGGACATTTTAGCTTCATTCTCTTTTTTGTTCTTGTTTTTTCTTTGTTCAATCTATTTATTTTTCTTTATAATTTCATTGTATTTTACTGTATATATTTTTGTCTTACCTAATAAAGCATACCATAATAATAATAATAGATTAGACAAACAAACTCCACACCTGGATGCAACACTGAAAGTTTACGTAAGAGCACGTCCTGAGCGCATCCTCGTAATGCTTCAAATAGGTGATAGTCTTATCTGAGACCAGGGGCGGCCGGTCCTAAGGAACTGCAGCACCCCCAGACGAAAAAAAATAATAATGATATACCGACCTCAGTGGCTTGATCGATAAGGCGACGGACTTGTGACCTGGAGGTCGGTGGTTCAAGTCCCGGTTTCAGCGTAGAATTTGTAAAGCGAGTTGGAGTAGTTGTGAAATTACGAAAGTGATTAAACAAATATGATAACTTTGAATAATAATGATAATAATAAATACCGTTAGGTATTGTATAATTAACGGTACATGACCAATTGACCAATTTACAAGAAAAAAAAAAACATTAACAAAAATTAAGTTTTTTTTCTTCTTTTTACAAATACAAACAAATTACCAGTACTTAACACAAACGAAATACATGTCACAAAAGTCAAGTAAATATGTGTCAAGATTAAGAAAAAGGGAAAAAAAAATTATTCATAGGTATAAAAAAAAAGTGACTAGAATTTAAATAATGATGATAATAAATTGTACAATATCACAGTTACATTAATAATTATAATATCGCCTTACTCATACTGCCCGATTAAGAAAGTCCCATTATTCCAGCAGGAAACCCAAATGGGGGATAATATATGTCATGTCCCGGCTGTGTAGGATTTGTTCATACACAATGAAAATTATCACACATTTCTAGTGTAATTATTATTATTCGCTTGATAAACAAAATCAAACTCTTTAGACACTGAAAGAGCGATTCTACGATTCTCGTATAAACCCCATTTTAGTCAGGTTTATGTTGCAGCACCCCCAAAACATTTTCCCACCGGCCGCGACTGTCCGAGAACAATTTCCAGTCTTTATCTATTCCTACTTTTCTTGGAGGTCCCTTTCATTGGATTTTCTGTCTAGAAAGTTCCCGTTTGACCCCTGGAGGATTAAGTTTGACCCCTGAAGGATTAAGTTTGACCCCTGGAGCTGGAGAATTCAGTTTGACCCCGGGGTGAATTTCTGACCACTGCACTAAGGCGTGAACTTATGCAATCTGACGTGATGTAATGAGAAAAACAACTCACATGAACCTTTATTTGGAACTGTTTTTTTTATTAAGAACTGATACCGACCTCAGTAGCTTGATCGGTAAGGCGGCGGACTTGTAACCTGGAGGTCGGTGGTTCAAGTCCCGGTTTCGGCGTGGATTTTGTAAAGCGAGAATTTGAGTTGAGATATCGCGAAAGTGATTAACACAAATATGATAACTAACTACCTAACTCAACTAACTTTATTTAGAACTGTTTCCGATTCACATTTCGACGTAATAGAAGTGTAATATAGTAATCCAGAGGTCGCGGGTTTGAAACCCAGCGGGGATATGACATGTTATCCTCCTATTTGAGCTTTTTACCACATAATAATACGTCTTGGGCTTACTGCTGGAATAATGGGACCATTTAGTCTTAATCGGGTAGTATAAATATAAGGCGATATTATTATTTTTATTATTATATGCATTGGTGTGGTCAAGGAGCTAGTTTGGTAAGCCAGGTAGCGTAGGGACCCATGAATTTTTCCTCAATAATTCGAGTGTATAACGACACCATATTATAAAAATCCATGCTCAACGTTGCTTATCTTCAGAGATCCGCCTTGAATCGCCTTGAAACTCTATAATAATAATAACACTCTTTAGTGGAAGGTAACCACCAGGCAAGGTTAATGCTCAAAGCATTTTCTACCATCTAACCCTCAGAGTCTTATTATTATGCGGTCACAAACTCAATTGAATGAGGAAAAATTCATGCACTAGGTGGGATTCGAACCAACGGATCCCTACGCTACCTGGATTACCAGACTAGCGCGTTGACCACTTGACTACCAGTGCAACTCTGGTGTATTCGCCACTGCTTTCCACTTTTAGGTAATCTGTCTAAATATCCACTGATAAGGACACTTATTAGGTAAGCTATGTAAACTGGCCTGAGTGTCAGACTTAAGTGCTCATGTGACCTCGCATTTTGTTGTTTACAATGAGGGCTTAGCTTTTGGTTGCAACAGCAGTAGTTTTTTTATGAAAACATTTTCACCACTAAAGTATTTTTTTTTTGACGCAGTAATTATGTATTTTAAGAAATTCTTCACAGTATTAGTTCAAGAAATTCTTCAAATTCCAAGTTTTAGAATCCATGTAAAGGAATCGTCACCTCTACGAATTTCCATGCGTTCTTCATTATAATGAAGGTCGAATTCTTGGGTCTTTTTCGAACTATTGTCGGCATTTTTTTTTTTTTTTTTTTTTAGTGCATTCATAATTAATTACAAAGGATTGACTTTACATAGGTAAATGCTATTCAAGGATGAATTCCAAGTATATATTACACATTTAATCTTTGTTTTTGTAATGTTCACCACTGGTATTTGTTTATTACCTAAACAATATAAATTCTCTCACATTTTGATGTAAACCCTTACGATTTGTTTCACCAATTTATAATGAAACAAGTTATTTTACTGCAAGTAATATAAATGTGTTACAACACAACACAATGTTAGGGTAATAAATAGTACCTCATAAACCCACTGTTTTTTTTTTTAATTTATAAAAAAAATTAAATAAATAAAGAGTATTTTGTTCGAGAAAAAAAGTACTAAAAGTAAATGGCTGACCAAAAAAAAACATCAAAGGAAACTTTTATCGACAATTGTTTCATCTATCCCGGCAGTTCAGTGGTCAAGGCGGCACTCTGTGAAACCAGAGATTCTAGAGGTCGCGGGTTCGAAACCCAGCCGGGACATGACAAATTATTCCACCCATTTGGGATTTTTACCACATAATAATACGTCTTGGGCTTACTGCTGGAGTACTGGGAATTAATAGTCCTATTCGGGCAGTATAAATAAGGCGATATTATTATCAATTTACACAGGTAAATAAATACATCTACTTCAACTATAAGGGTTGGGTGGAAGAGATTACCAAAGGCAATAACCCCGCCCTTTAGTTTCGACACATATGTGTATTTTTTCTTCATTTTTTTTCTCTCTTTACTTCTTCTTGTATTGTATATTAATTTGTAATTATCTGTTGTATATGTATATTGTATATGTCCATAATAATAAAGTGTTAAATAATAATAACATTAGTACTGCTAATAATAGTACCATTATTTGTTTGTACATATGTTCTTCTAATAAAGAGTTTAATAATAATGCTAATAATTAATTCCGTGTCCGTGAGATAGGTATTAATACCTAAATCACGGTAGTGAGAGGATTATATGGACGTCCAAATCCAATGTCTTAGGCTGCTTACATGTCCATTGATTCTATTTTTTTGGTTTTAACGTCCTGACTTGAGGTAGACATCAGGACAGGTTCTACCCTCCATTTGCTGGGAATCGTACCAGCTAACCACATTAACCTCACCCAGCCTGGGTAGGGCCGGAATTGCCAGCCTCACATGTTCGGAGGGAACAGAATTTTCTATGCGAAAAGTCTGATGCTCCAACCGGGAATCGAACTCAGGATCTCTGGATTACGGGCAGTAGTCACAACCGTTACGCCACGGAGGCTGGCTATATGCTAGTGGTACCACCTGTTCTACTTTGAATCTAAATAACATTGTTCTCTTTTAAGTTCGATCTTATTAGGCCATTCGATGGCCGATCGTATTAGGCCATTACCACAGTCGCTCCATGAGCATATATGACCAAGTCCACTTTCGGAATCGTCCATTATTATTATTATTATTATTATTTTCCAGTCGTGTCCTCTATATCTTGGAAGTTCAGTGGCAGGTTATCCAGCATACAAATGGTGGTCATTAGCTTGAATTGGTTCTGCCAAGTCATTCTCTGAAGACTTGTGTCTATTCATATAAATTTATAGGTTTTTATTTACATTATGTATACACTATACATTCATATATTATATTACCGACGTCAGTAGCTTGGCCGATAGGGCGGCGGACTTGTAACCTGGAGGTCGGCTGTTCAAGTCCCGGTTTCAGCGTAGATTTAGTAAAGGAAATTTCAGTAATCACGAAAGTGATTCACACAAATTTGATAACTTTTCTTTATTTACATCAAGTATACATTAATATATAGGGCACTAGTATTAGTCAAGTGGTTAAGTCGAATCCCACCCAATAATGCATGAATTTTTTCTTATTAATTTGAGTTTGTGACCACATAATAATAAGACTCTGAGAGTTAGATGGTAGAAAATGCTTTGAGCATTCACCTCGCCTGGTGGTTACCTTCCACTAAAGAGTATTATTATTATTATTGTAGTACTGTTTCTACACTTTCTACTTACTATAAGTTCTTCTCATTGCCTATGTCTGGATCTATAAATCTTCCGTTTTTATGGGCACAATACGATGTTTCATGTCAAATCGAGCGAATTTATGTTCAACCAGACCAACCACAGACCAGATTGCAGGTTCTGTCCTAAACAAAGTTGTTCTATACATCTCCTGCTTACAAGAATGCTGATCGTACAGTGCCATCAAAATGAAGATTAAGTCTGGTTATTTATTGTCCGTTTGTACGGATTGACAAATATGATATGCTTTACAGAATTGCGACCTGTCATGAATCGGCAGCTCATTTTGTGATTCACGAGTCAATTGAACCAGTTCAATGTCGGCGAATCTTTGTAACTGACAATAATAATAAATCATTTGTTTTATTTTTTCATTTCTTACCGACCTCAGTAGCTTGATCAGTACGGCGGCGGACTTGTAACCTAGAGGTCGGTGGTTCAAGTCCCGGTTTCAGCGTAGATTTAGTAATGAGAATTCAGGCCCGATGTACGGCAATGTCTCATTGTTAGGGCTAGGAAAAAAAATATAAGGCCATGCCTTGGGCCGTAACTTGGGTGTAGCCACGTGCACCCTTTCTTAAACTCCCCTGATTGGTGACTCAGCCAGCTCATTAACACTCAGAACTCAGCTCAGAGGCTCTCCCCAAATTGAGTCGTTCTGAGAAACACTAAACGAGCTATGACCTCATTTTTAGTTCTGATTTCCTGAAATATTATTGTAATACATACACAAGAACAATGTATGATAATGTTATGTACATAATTAATTTGCATAATTTTCTATTTTCAATCGACTTGAATCCTCAAAGCAGGGGATCGTTAAGATGTCAGAATTTACCAGCTTATTTATACTGCCCAATTAAGATTATTAAGTCCCATTATTCGAGCAGTAAACCCAAGACGTATTATTATATGGTAAGATTCCCAATTGGGAGGATAACTTGTCATGTCCCGGCTAGGTTTCGAACTCACGACTTTTGGATTACTAGACCGCCGCCTTTACCACTGAGCTACCGGGACAGAAGATTATTTTTTTCTTCGGAGAGGAGGTAAATGTTATAACCAAATCAAAACGATGTGTAGGGCTAATGAACAGAAATCTGTAAGCAATACCCACTAAAATCCTCCTCCTATCAAGCAAAACGCTAGTTTTGCAACGCCAAGAAAAAAAAAAAAAAAAAAAAAACGAGCGTGTAAACTGTATAACTAATGTACCTACCCGGAACCGTATAGAATAGATTAATTACATCAGGTAGTCTAAACTCTAAAGACTATAAATATTGCAAAAACAATAAGGAAAAATTTCCTTATTGTTTTTTCATGTAGGTATGCATGTGTTTTTTTTCAGCTTGTTGTGGTTTTTTTATTTTTCAAGTGCAATGTTACCATCAACGTTTCATTTTGCTAGTATAATACACAACCAGAACAAATTTAAGGCCATCTTTAAAGTCCCAAAAAGTTTAATGAGAAGCTGAAACACTCTGTAGAAGATGTTCCTAAAAGCTAAATAGCTTCCAATGTGGCTATTTGAAGCCACACATGTAGCTATTAGAAAAAATGAGGTTTGGTGGAAGAGAAAGCCAAAGGTTTCAAACTTGCCTCTCGGTTCACTATATATTCTATTATATTTCACATCCTGTGTCTCAAATAAGTACCCATGTAGTTAAGTAAATAAATAATTACCTAATAATAATAAGTTATGCAATCCGCGTGTTATCACAATTTACTGATAACAATACCGGATAATGATGGGCTCAGCATTATTGAATTGATAACCAGGGCTCGGTGCATTGAACCGGAAACCGAACTGCAAAAGTGCATCAGTGTTCAACGAAAAAACCATCACAAACTTGGGGGTTTTTTTACATCTACACCTCTTTTTTGTGGGTTTTTTTATACATTATTTTACACCTTTTTTTGGGGTTTTTTTGTGCATTAGTACCAATGAAATTTACTTTTGACACTCATTCTCAATTTAAAAGATATTTCAGGAGAGAATATAAAAACTTTTCTGAACATCAAAAATTCTTTTGGAATGAATACAATAACGTTTTCTTTTTCTTTTTTTTCTTCTTCTTTTTTTTAACAAATGGTCTTGACATATAATTATAAATGACCCGTCATAAAAAATAATTAAACATAATTTACTTCTCATAATTCCACCACTAGTCTTTGCTCACATCAAAGCATCTACTCATTTTTCCTCACGAGGTATGAGATGATATACATAAGCATATGTATACTTATTATTTATTATAGGTGGCTAACACGGATTTCAGCCTGACATGTAAGCGAAAGCATACTAAATCCCTACCGATTATATTACATAAGAACTATATTAGATAAGCTCGGAATCTACATAGATAAGCAGACGCTTTAGACATCAGGGATATAGATAGGGACAGTTACATAAGCAGACACTTCAGGCAGGGATTTGGATTGAGGATTGCATAAGCAGATATAATTGAATTACATAATAGGAGATAGTGTAACATAATATTGTTATTGAATTCTTTATTAATAGAATGTAAAAACAAGTAATAATAAAAAATATTAATACCTAGGTACAATATTTACAACAACATAAACAAGAAATGTATATATAAAATGTATATTTATTTTGTGTTTTTTTTTTACAATTTTTGAAGCTCTCTCCCAAAGGAATATTTCTATGGAGAAAATAAACAACAAAAAGATAATCAACAGATAAATATATACACAGGTGTCTTAACTAATGGGCGGGGTCATTGCCTATGGCAATCTCTTCCACCCAACCCTTACATATGAGTGTAACAGTAAATTTGGTCCTGCAAAATTTGCTGTGGTGCCGAGTTACGGCCCAAAAAGATGTACGGCAATGCCTCATTGCGTAGAGGAAGGTTAGGCAATATAAATATAATAAAAGTAACACTCTTTAGTGGAAGGTAACCACCAGGCGAGGTTAATGCTGAAAGCATTTGCTCTCACCTAACCCTCAGAGACGATTTTGTAAGCCCTATAGTGTTCACTGTAGAGTGGTCCCGAGCTTGCTATAGGCTATAGGGAATACTTCGACCTTGACAGTTATTTATTAAAGAAACATCTGATTGCACATGCGCACAGGCGCTTTAAACAAACGTCTCTGCATAACAAAATCAGCTGAAAGGACAAATGACCAAGGCATCCCTACAGTGAGGACTCTGCGTACCACCCTCAGAGTCTTATTATTATGTGGTCACAAAATCAATTTAATGAGGAAAAATTCATGCACTTTTAGGAATTCGAACCAACGGATCCCTACGCTACCTGGATTACCAGACTAGCTTGTTAACCACTTGACCACCAGTGCACTGATCTTTGGGTTTTACTCCTCAACAAGTTAGCAATGATCCGTGAAAACATTTTTAACACACGTTTTCCCATCTCCTCTCAAGTGGGAAATCCGATTCAAGGAAAGTCTATTGCAATCGGAGAATTCAGTAAACACGACGACCGTCACCGTTATGTAATCAAATGAACATACACGAGTGTTGCCTTACAACAACAACGTTAATATATTAGCATCCTATAACCGACTTCAGTAGGTGGATCGATAAGCCGACGGACTTGTAACCTGGAGGTCGGTGGTTCAAGTCCCGGTTCCAGCGTAGATTTAAGCCGTACTTTTCTTTCTAACCAAAGTGGATTCAACTGGAATACAATGAAAAAACTGGAAGAAAGTCATTTTTCTTTTGGAAGAGCAAAAATCTTCTTCCAGTTTGGTTAACCAAAATGTTATAAAATTATTGAATTTATAAAATTCTTGCTCCCATTTCTTTTATACGTTAAGTCCATTGTTTATCTAACATTGTATTTAAGTCACTGATACAGGATCTGGGAAGAGCTTCAACACCACCTGGACTCTGGGTTGAATCCAGGTGTTGAAAAACAAACACACAAGACAGATGTCTGAGCTTGTGGGGATCATGTAATCAACATGGAGCAAGGTAGACAAGAGGGTCTTTGTTCGAGACCAGCTGCTGCTAAACAATTTTCAACGTCGCGTCGTGAATATTAGCTGGGTGCCATCGAAGGAAGTTCAACTGAGTCTAATGTTAACGTCAAGTGGTTAACGACAGACGCCTTGACCATTGAGCTACGGGAATTGCTGTAAAACATGAAGAATGCTCCATCTGAGTAACATACTGTAATACAGTATGTTACTCAGAACAAACTGTACTGATTTACTGATCAATTATTGCACTGGTAGTCAAGTGATTAACGCGCTAGTCTGGTACTACAGTTAGCGTAGGGATCCGTTGGTTCGAATCCCACCCAGTACATGAATTTTTCCTGAATTTGAGTTTGTGACCACATAATGAGAAAAATATCCACCTGATACCTACAGTTTTGCAACAGCAATATCTTAATTCTATGAATTCTTGAAAAAATAATCCATATGATAAGTTTGAGCAAAAAAACCACATTCGGTCACGCTGCACGCAAAACGAGCAACCAATCCGTGTGTTCTCCGTGCAGTAATAGTCGACACGCGTGTGATGCAAATATCGCGAATTATCCCTCCCTCCACTGCAATTCACGGCCCCTCACAGTCTGTTACATAACGAAACCGTCATCACATCAGCCAGGCGCGGCCGGTGCTAAGGAGCTGCGGAACTGCAGCACCCCCAGACGAAAAAAAAGAGGATTTTCTCAAGTCCTAGCTCGTACACAATGAAAATCATCACCCATTTCTAGAATTTTTTCCCATCTTTTTCATTTCATACAATTTTCTTTTATTTTTATTATTATTTTTTATATATAAGTGAAGATTTTATTTTTTTCATTTTGTCTGTCCCGGTAGCTCAGTGGAAAAGGCGGCAACTGTGAATCCAGAGATTCCAGAGGTCGCGGGTTCGAAACCCAGCGGGACATGACAAATTATCCTCCCTCCCATTTAGGATTTTTACCACAATATAATGCGTCTTGGGCTTACTGCTGGAATAATGGAGCTTAATAGTCCTAATCGGGCAGTATAAATAAAGCCATATTATAATTATTTTATTCCAGTTTAGGTGGCAGCACTCCCAAAGCATTACCCCACCGGTCGCGTCTGATCATCCCATGTGTTATTGTGGCCATTCTGTTGTTAATTATTGTGCATGGTGCATTGTTGTTGATTTTGTCATGATTGCTAACTTGTTGTTGATATTCTGGGAAAATTTGCGACCTATGTATGTAGCGAATTGTATTGTATGAATATTTATGCATAAATGTGCGTGAATTTTTCCTCATCAATTTGAGGAAAAATTCATATATTTTTCATATTTGTGTTAGGTTTATCACTTTCGTGATATCACAACAACTCAAACTTGCTTTACTAAATCCAGGCTGAAACCAGGACTTGAACCACCGACCTCTCGGTTACAAGTCCGCTGCCTTATTAATCAAGCTACTGAGGTAGGTTATTATGAAGTTCAACCTATTAACATATTAGATACCCGATCTCAGTGGCTTGATCGATAAGGCGGTGAACTTGTAATCGGGAGGTCGTTGGTTCAAGTCCCGGTGTGAGCGTAGATTTAGTAAAGCGAGTTTGAGTGGATGTGACATCGCGATAGTGATTAACACATGTATGACAAAAAAAAACATCAATTGTGACCAGTTGATTCTGTTTGGTGTTAACTTCCTGATTTGAGTTATTCAGGACGAAGATTTTAGCTTCTATTCGCTGTGAATCTTACTAGCTACCCACATTAACCTCACCTAGCCTGGATTGGGTCGGAAAAGCCCCAGACTCACGTGTTTGGAAGCAACAGAAATTTTCTTAAAAAATATGAACAACTATGAACTAACTATATTCGTTATATTATTTGAAAAAAAAACATATGATTGTGGACTCATCTAAGAACTGCCTTTATTTCAGATCTGCATGTAAATAAACATTTCCTTCACGCATCTTCAACTAAGGTCACTTGAACTGTTGATAAATAAAACAATATAATATTATGTATTATGCAAATGAGTCCTCCATTCTCAGTACCATTAGCCAACTAAGACAACTTAACCAGACATTACGAACTGTTCGCATCTGATCTCTACCCAGTACTGGCAATCTAGGTTACAGACCCGGCACCTCAGAATCTAGCACATTGGATCATCGGTTGAATAATCGCGCTTACCGGTGAGGATTGAAGCGTGAACTAGTTTAGCGCTGAGACTTCGGATTTTGTGACATTTGATCGAAAATGATTTGCTAGAGGTTATGTTTTTTTTTTTTTAACTTGTGTATAGATAGAACTGGCTGGGGGACTATAAATAGGGAGTAGACCAGTAGTCTGGCTGGGGGACTTTAAACAGTGAGTAGACCAGTAGTCTGGCTGGGGACTTTAAACAGGGAGTAGACCAGAAGTCTAGCAGGGGGCTATAAACATGGAGTAGACCAGTATAGTCTGGCTGGTGACTATAAACAGGGAGTAGACCAGCAGTCTGGCTGGAGGACTATAAACAGGGAGTAGACCAGTAGTCTGGCTGGGGACTATAAACAGGCAGTAGACCAGCAGTCTGGCTGGGGAACTATAAACAGGGAGTAGACCAGCATTGGCTTGGTTATGGGCGCCCTTGTCAATTATTAGACACCTCCTAGTATAGACAGTGGTAGAAGTACTGAGTCATTCCTCCACTGTCTGGCTACCATCGTTCACGATGACGCCACTCTATGATGATATATATTAATTTGTAATTATCTGTATTGTATATATTATGTCCATACTAATAAAGTGTTAAATAATAATAATAACACTCAGTACTATCCTGATGAATCCACTGATCAGCGCAAGAACTCCTTCACCTTTCCGAAATCGTGTCTCCGTATTACATAAACAAACAGTCTGATGTTGACTGGAGTAGAGTAGGGATCTCTGAGAGGTCCCCATGTAACAAGGAATCGCTCAATATTATAATCGAGGTTTTTTTTGTCTTTTGTAATAGCGTTTCAGAATGATTAGGCATTGGGTTCCTGATGCATTACGTGAAATGCTTGGGTTATGCTCGTGTATAAATGGTGTCACTCCAGTACATAGGCGACCTCAGTGGCTAAATGATTGGTACTAGGTGTATATACCGACCTCAGTAGGTTGATCGATAAGACGGTGGACTTGTAACCTGGAGGTCGATAGTTCAAGTCCCGGTTTCAGCGTAGAATTTGTGAAGCGAGTTTGAGTAGTTATGATATCACGAAATTGATTTACACAAAAATGATAACTATTAAACTATTACTATTATTATTAAACTTGGACGAATTGCAAAACAATTGTAATTAAAAATTAATAATGTTCTATATTTTTTATTTATTGTTATTCATTTTTTTCCTCAGCGAATTACCTTTTATTTCTATTTACAAGACAATTATTATTAATTTGTTGTTGTTGATTGTTTTGTAAAAAGATAGTGTAAATAAATAAAACGAAAAAATTGAGACAACCGTCGAGAAAGGTTGTGCTGTGTGGCTGTAAGCAGTATACATAATAATAATACTCTTTAGTGGAAGGTAACCACCAGGCGAGGGTAATGCTCATAGCATTTTCTACCATGTCTTATTATTATGTGGTCACAAACTCAAATTAATGAGAAAAAATTGATGCACTGGGTGAGATTCGGACCAACGGATCCCTATACGCTACCTGTGGATTACCAGACTAGCGCGTTAACTACTTGACCACCAGTACACCATTTAGGAGTCATGTTTCACCCTAAATAATATAGTCTGGCAACCCTGGTACGAAAATTAGTGCACCTTGAGTACCTTGACTCACCACATCTTTGATGAATGATGGCAGTCATTGAAGAACTAGCTTCGGAAGAACCGAAACCGGTTCCATGAACAATAGCTACTTTTCTATCTCAAAGGATAATTATCCTTCTCTACCTGTGCTCCGCAACTAATTGTACCTTCATTTCCTTTGTGGAAAAAAAGATAAATGTCCGAAGGGATTCCTTTTTTTTAAAATTTGGGTTTCACCTGGCTTTCAACTGCATGCTCATATCACAATTCTATTTCTTTTGTTACAGTTATTGTATTTTTGTTCGTCATTATTTATTAGTTTGACATTTGCTAAGGCTCGTTTATCATATCCTGAAATAACATAGTTTACATTGTGCTGGGGCTACTAAAATATTTATAATAATAATAATAAATGTCCGCAGCACGGGTGTATATTTACGAGCCTAGCTCTATTTACAAACAGAAAACAAATAACATGAATACATCACATAAGAAAGGTTTAAAAACAATTATATCACAGTTATATAAAAAAAATCAAGTGAAGTTTAAAAAAAAAAAAAAAAATCAAGTGAAGTTAAAACCAGCTTTTTTTTTGTTTCTTGTTTTTTTTTTTTTTTTTGATTTTTTTCATTTTATTTTAGAAACTCTTTATTAGTTGAACATACGAGTATGCGTATACAGACAAATAATGGTAAACATTAAATATAAAAATTGACAATATTAATAATATAAAAAAGAAAAAACAAAATATATACATATGTCCCAACTAAAGGGCGGGGTTATTGCCTATAACAATTTCTTCCACCCAACCCTCACAGTAGTGATATCACAACTACTCAGACTCGCATCACAACTGGAACATCTGCCCAAGTTAATTACATGGCACGCACCACATGTTCCTCCCCAGTGCCAGAATGAGGCGCTACCCATTTCTGGTTAGGTGGTCCCCGGGTGATGATGATACTTAAGCCTCTCAGAGGATTACCCAATTTCTCTCCAGGGAGAAAGGTGAGGATGAATTGTATTATTAGAAGAAAGACGATGAAGATTATGTGGGTGGAAGAGTTGGGTTATATAGTGTATTAGGTGGAAGTATAAGAAGGGTTGGGTGGAAGAGATTGCCAAAGGCATTTCTCCGAACTGGTAAGTCCTAGGAAGCTGAAATTTGGTAGGTAGCTTTGTCTTATAGTCTAGATGTGCAATAAGACGGGATTTTTCGAAATTCCCACTACAACACCTGCCATTGGCGAAAAAGGACTTTTTGCTTTATTACATTAAAAATGAAAAAGATTAAAAAAATATATAGAAACACATGTCCTAACTGACAGTTATATATTAAGATATTGTTAAAAAAAATGCATATCTAAAATAATTATTTCTATTGTACATAATATATGTCTATTTATATCTAATAAAGTGTATAATAATAATTAAATTATCAGTATCAGGCGCGGCCGGTGCTAAGGAGCTGCGGAACTACAGCACCCCCAGACGAAAAAGGAAAAGGATTTTCTCAAGTCCTAGCTTGTACATGATGAAAATTATCACACACTTCAAGAATAATTAATGCGTATGATTGGCATGGTAAACAAACCCAAACTCTTTAGAAAGAGCGACCCATTTTAGTCCGGTTAAAGTGGCACCTGGAAAATCTATTTACCAAAGGCCGCGCCTGCTTGAATGACTCAACAAACTCACAGCATGCCTGCTTAACAATCGTATTATTCAATCTTTTGCACACGATTCTCTAAGGCAGCCACCACAAAGATTCACGCTTGACCCTTCCTTAGAATTAGAACTACCCCAGTCATCTTGATGCCGTCATGACCAACAAAGGTAAGGACTACCATCGCATATAGCCCAACATGAGAAATAATAAGAGTACCCAGGTCTGTGTCTGTCCTTGACTCCGATGTGACGTAACCATGGTTACCATTCAACAAATAATAATAAATTTATAACGACTGGTCGCACAAGTCTCTTCGATCGATGGTAAAGTGCCTCGCCTGAGCCATTTTTTTTTTTTTTTTTTACTTCCCAAAATTTCTAATGTTAGAAATCGAAGTATTGTGTTCGTTTTTGTAAAAAAAAAAAATTTTTTTTGCTCCGATTTCAATTTTTTTAAATTTGGGTGTAAAAAAATAGCTCAGACGAGGCACTTGCTTCTACATCTATTTTAACCATGAAGGTGCCAGCATCGATGGCGCTGGTTCTTGTAGGATTCTCGTAGGATCACCGAAGTTAAGCAACGTCCAACGAGGTGAAGACTTCGTGATGCTGACATTCCGGCCAAAACCAGGCTGGGCGAGGTTAATGTGGGTAGCAGGTTTGTGAGTTTTCCAGTGAATGAGGGGTAACACATGCGTTGTCCCATTTTAGTCCGGTTTATGTGGCAGCACCCCCAAAACATTTTTCCACCAGCCACGATTGAAGAAACCCATTTATTTATTTACACTTTATTAATTGGACATCTCTATATATAAAACAGAAAAAAGGACTACCTACCTATGTTTGTTTGTCCGGAGTTGTTTAGCCAAAACGGTAAGATAGCGAAAAATGTCTCAGAATTGACCCCCCCCAAAAACCATTATCGCGTTGTCCAGAAAAATTATAAAAGTTCAAAAAGGCATTGCTGTCCAGCAGTACGGCCATGCCTTAGTAAATTTGAAATTTAGTCCCGTTGCAAAGCACGGGCAAACGGCTAGTATTATATACAACACAAATTAAAATACAATATAAGGGATGAAAAAAAATAATAATAATAAATAAATATATACATAAACCCATGTACTACATATTATGAAGGTAAGTCTTACGTACACATAGTATGGTGGGACGACCATGTACTAAACATCTGCTTTGAGCCTATAACACTTACCAACACATAGTATGAGACGTTCATATACTAAACGGCCTTGAGGCAATCACTAAAGCCACGTGGCAAGACGATATAATGATTTGATGAACATTATCATGGTGTGTTACGCATCTTTAGTGCATACAATCTGTCCCGGTAGCTCAGTGGTAAAGGCGGCAATCAGAAGTCGCGGGTTCAAAACCCAACCGGGACATGACAAGTAATGCTCCCATTTGGAATTTTTACCACCTAATAATATGTCTTGGGCTTACTGCTGGAATAATGGGACTTAATAGTCTTAATCGGGCGTTATAAGTAAGACGATATTATTATAATTATACAATGAAACAAGATGACGTGACGGGTCGAAAATGTGTCAGCTATCATTGAGTAAAAGGTTGCTAATGTGAAGGGTGAAACAGGGTTGGGTGGAAGAGATTGCCATAGGCAATAACCCCGCCCTTTAGTTAGGACATATGTTTATATTTATTTTTCTATTCTTTTTCCTGATTATTGTATATATTCTTTCCATTTTTTAATTGTTATAATAATTATTTGTACTGTACATAATTATGTCTTCTTAAATCTAATAAAGTGTTTCATAGTAATAAAGACGCACAATGTGAAGATTCAATTTCAGTCAAACCTGATTATAAGAGAACAACACTCTTTAGTGGAAGGTAACCACCAGGCGAGGTGAATGCTCAAATCATTTCCACCGAACCCTCAGAGTATCATCATTATGTGGTCACAAACTCAAATGAATGAGGAAAAACTCATGCATAGGCTTGGATTCAAACCAACGGATCCCTCCGCTATCTGGATTAATAAAGATAATGATTTTTTTTTTTTAATTAAGAACTGGAACTACTAGGAAAATTTATCTTCAGAAGAGGACCATGCAGTTGTAGGATGTATCAATGATGTCATCATAATCACCATGTCAGAAGTCAAGTTCGAACTAACTATCATGATAATTGAAGATAGGTGTCACTGATGTGAGATGTCACATAGCGCAATTGATTGATGTCGCAAGATGAAAGAATTCTATTCATGGACATAAGACTGTTGAAACATGATCTAAATCTATTGAAAGACAAGGAAAAAATCTCTGAAAACGATACAAAATTAATAACTCTT
This sequence comes from Bactericera cockerelli, assembly GCA_024516035.1. Taxonomy (NCBI): domain Eukaryota; kingdom Metazoa; phylum Arthropoda; class Insecta; order Hemiptera; family Triozidae; genus Bactericera; species Bactericera cockerelli. The sequence goes on from CM044959.1 coordinate 5,618,169, forward strand.
TTACGATTTACCGCGAATAATTTTTAAATGCACGCGCGTGGCTATGTAAAGGTCAAAACAAACTTGACACAAAAATTATTTGCGTGCTCATGTGTGCGTGAAAATGAACCATTGATTGATATCCATGAAAAACTGAAAGTGAGTTGTCAATCAAAACCTAACTAAGACGATTAGACAATTAACTGCAGATCTAGGTGTCACGTTTCGCGCCCATATAAAACTTATGCTTGAAAACAATAATAATATCGCCTTATTTATAATGCCCGATTGGGACTATTGAGCCCCATTATTCAAGCAGTTAGCACAAAACGTATTAATATGGTCGTCAAAATGGGAGGATAACTTGTCATGGCTGGGTTTCGAACCCTGGGATTACCAGACAGACGCCTTGACCACTGACGCCAAAACTGAAAGTCCAATAATAATAATACTCTTTAGTGGAAGGTAACCACCAGGCGAGGCGAGGTTAATGCTCAAAGCATTTTCTACCACCTAACATTCAGAGTCTTATTATTATGTGCTCACAAACTCAAATTAATGAGGTAAAATTTCATGTACTGGGTGGGATTTGAAACGGAACACTATCTGAAACGGAAGACCCTTATTGTTAAATGACTAAAAAATATATGTATAATAAAAAACTGACACATCAGTAGGATGTTTTTTTGTTAAATTACTAAAAAATATATATACTCGTATAAATATAATTAAAAACTGACACATCAGTAGGATGCATGGTGAATGACCGCCCAGCTATTCTCATTTTCCACGTCAGTATTTATGTTTCCTGCGCTCGATGGAAATGATCCAAGGTCGGTCTGCGCACACACACACACACACACACACACACACACACACACACACACACACACACACAGTTAGCCATAAGCTACGAATACCATTAGGAAACAGGGCAGCCATACAGAGCGTGCTACTAAGTACTTTAGTGTATCACTGGCAACGTGGTATGCGTGGCTATGAGTGAGCATGCGTTGATCTATATTCTCAGTAAGAATATGAACAACATTGTCAAGATCATCAAAATATTCCAAGTTACTGTTGCGAATAGTATCACTATTGCCAAAATCAATGATATCGACAGTTGATTTATTTTCAGTAAGAATATAAACATTATATTTAACATCGAATTACTACAAAGTACTGTTGAGAGTAGCATAACTATTGCCAAAATCAATGATATCCACAGTCGATTTATACTCAGTAAGAATATAAACATTATAGTTAACATCGAATTACTACAAGTTACTGTTGAGAGTAGCATCACTATTGCCAAAATCAATGATATCGACACTAACATTATCAAAATAAAAATCGACAAAGTCTTCGCAATCTACAATCACAAAATCATCATATAATGACAACTTGCTAGTATTATTGCTATTGTCAAAAAGTCTTTACAGTCCACAATAACACCATCAACATAATGACAATATTGTCAATTCATTATTCTAATGACTATAGTCAAAAGCAATACCGTCCAAACAACATCGCCACAACGAACATTCTCAATTGAGTTTAAACGGTTTCTGAATGACGTCATTCTGCTTGGTTCTGGCAAACAGTCAAACATTTAGATCTAGAATGTCTAATAGTGGGATTATCTCAGTGTCACACACAGAGCTGGTGGATTGTCTGCGAGCCTTGGGGCGAGAAACATTAGAGGCTTCATCGATTGCTCGATTTGTAATGACTTGGAAGATTACATCATCTGAAAGTTGTTATTGGTGTAAACATATTGTTTTTCTTAGAGGTTCTGATATCGAGTTTCTCTCATTGAGGCTTGTTATTACTTCATCATTTAATTCATGCAGTGGTAGAGTGGGAAACTCATTGATTCTATAATTCTACACTTACTATTTGACATGTGCACAACTGCACATGTCAAACTTGTCAAATTGTCGTGCACTGGTAGTCAAGTGGTTAACGCGCTAGTCTGGTAATCTATGTACCGTAAGGTTCGTGGGTTCGAATCCCATCCAGTGCATGAATTTTTCTAGCAAACATAGGGTTCTCTTTTTAATATTGTAGTATTAAAATTCTGATTGTGTCTGTCCCGGTAGCTTAGTGGTAAAGGCGGCACACTGTGAATCCTGAGATTCCAGTAGTATGATGAAAAAAATGTAGGTATTTTATATGTTTCATTGATGATCAACTTAATCACCTACAAATCATACATATCCTCCAAATTATTCTTTTTCCACTCCACCTTGAAACCATCTCCAAATTCGAGGTACACACAATTTGACCTTGGGAAACACGCGAAGTACATAGGAATGTCAAGACTACCGCTGAATAGTAATACATAGTATCTACTAATTTATGGCCGTCAAAATTAATAGTATAATAACCATAAAAATTCTTGATCATAATTGCCCCTCAATTTTAATTCAAATGTGGGCGATTACTTGATTAAAAAATTAGGCGTGTTCTTTTCATGAGATGATCTGGTTGGGTTGGGTACCATGATATCAGTCATCTTAAAGTGAGGAAAAATCTGATGATGAAATTCTAGACAAGTACCTTTAAAGATAAATGATTAAAGTTGAGTTTAACAACAAACAACAACTTTAGAAATATGTTTCATCAGCAGATTCAACTGTTACTATTATTAAATTATTTAGGTACAAATAATGATTACAGAGAAATGAAAAACATGGAAGCAATATAAACAATAAATAAAAAAAAATGATAAAATATAAACACAAATATCTCCTAACTAAAGGGCGGGGTTATTGCCTATGGCAATCTTCCACCCAAGCCTTAACATCAACAATACTAACATCTTCATTTAAAATAGCATAATTAATATCAACAAACTCATTCACAATACTAACATATTCATTTAAAATAGCATAGTAGTTAATATCAACAAAACTAGTAACATGGACATTATCAACATCAAGGGATTTCCAAAGATTCAGTACTCAGTGACATCACTCGAGTAAAATCCACAAATAGTTCCTTGAACTGACTGAGCTCACAGAGTTTAAGCAAGGTCATTCCATGACATATGGCAGCCTTGAGATATCTTCAGACTTGGTATTCAATTCCTTATACATAGGTATTTTCGAAAACACACGCGTGCACACTAACACACACACACACACACATTTGAAGTAAATTCGCGTGTACTGTAGAAGACAAACGTTTTAAAGGAAAATCACCAACAATCAATAGCTGACATGAAAAGATGCCCATCGTTCAGCAAGTTCAGGAGTTAATGTCTGGTTGCTGTATTAGCAACTACTTATTCAAAAGACATGTCAACCAGGTACCTATTTAATAGACAACTCCTTGTAAGGGCAGAGGTCGATGAGATAGGAATATTGGAAAGACAGTTCTACAGGATACTTATCTACGTAATGAATATTCAATGTGGAAATTATCAGCACGTATGCCCTGAGTTGGAACCATTTCATCAGGCTACTTTTTCTCGTATCACAATGTAGGTATCACATATACTTAGTATGAAACAAGCTGAAAATTATTCTTATTAAACCTTACAATAGAAAAAAAGATTGAATCCTAAAGTGTATTTATTTAAAACAAAAAGTCAAATCAATTACTTTTTCGACGTAGATAGAATCCACTTCTGCAATAAAAATTGCAATTTTTGAAGTTCATGTTTAACTGGGGAATGTTCTAGAGCTTTCAGGAATCCCAGATGCAATCACTGAATCTACGGAGATCATCGAGTCACTTTGTAAGAAGATACAAGTCAATCCACCTGAGAGAACTACATACACCTTGAAGAGGATTCCATCCACTACTCAAGGGAAACCAAAGATGACGGTTATCACATTTGCATCAAAGTTCGTCAGGGATGAAATTATCAAGGCTGGAAAGAAATACAAACCGAAAGTGCAAGACTTCACTGGTGCGAGTGAGGATACTCAATCAGTGTTTGTGAATGAACAGTTGACACCTCATAACAAGAAACTATTCTTCAATGCAAACAAATTGAAGAAAGAAAAAGGATTCGCCTACTTATGGGTATCTGATGGAAGAATACTTCTCAAGAAAACCCAAGATTCTACTACGATCAAGAGAATACTCAGCATTGAAGATATGGAATGATCTCGGTCTTATAATACTTTGTTATTATAGGTAGTTAAATTAACTCTTTGCAAATGGGTACTAGAATTAACCAATATTTAAATAGTATTCATGATAATAAAATAAATTGTACAACTTATTGTGATTTCTCTGATTTCATAAATAGGAAAGGTTTAGGAAATGAAAATCTTAATATTATTCACATTAATGTGAGAAGTTTAAATAAACATTGGTTGTCATTATTGTCACATCTGAATGATATTTTACACTTACTAGATGTTATTTTGTTAACAGAGATAAATATTCATGATGATGAAACTCATTGTTTTCAGCTTGATAAATTTCAACAATTTTCCAGATGTAGAGCTAGCGGAAATGGTGGCGGAATACTAGCATTCATCAGAGACAGTTTTTCTGTTGACAGACTTTTTTTCGATTTAGATGAATGTGAGCATTTATGTCTCAAGTTAAACCATGTAAAATATCCATTTGAAATAATTATTTCCACTATTTATAGACCTCCACAAAAAAATATTGAAATATTTTTGGAACAATTGAAGCTATTTCTTAATAATGATTACATAAAGAACAAAAAGATTGTCTTGGCAGGTGATATTAATATTTGCACTAAGCAAATAAAAAGATCTTCAAATAATTATTTAAATGTACTTCATGCAAACGGTATATCCAATACCATTACTAGTTATACCAGGGAAGAAATTACAGACGGTGAGCTGAAACAAAGCTGTTTAGACCATATTAATATTAGACTAAAAAAGACAAACAAATCTTCTTCTTTTATAATAAAAAACAAAGTAGCAGATCACTACTTTGTTGGGTGTTCGATTGATTTAAGAAATGATCATGCATATTTAACAAAACTAAAAAACTCAAAGTTAGAGAAAGTTATATTTTGTAATGATAAGATCAAAGAAGAAATTAGTAATACTAATTGGGAAAGTTTTGCTGATATTTCAGACCCAAATATATATTATGAAGCTATAAAACGTAATTTTAATGAAATTTATAATAAGTCCAAGAAATATATTCAAACAAATGAACTAGATAATATTAAACCTTGGATAACTGAAAAAATCAAAAAGTTATTAGAAGAGAAAAAAAATTGTTTCAACTTGTGGAAATTAAGGAAAAATGATCCCGTTATCAAGGAAATGTATAAAAATATACGAAATAGAGTTACATATGAAACTAGAAAATCTTACAATTTATATTATATGAAGAAGTTTGACGAAAACTCGAGTAATATTAAGAAAACATGGGCATTAACAAATGAAATTATGGGTAGAAGAAAAAACAAATCTTCTTTTGAAACATTGAGGAAGCATTTCCCTCATTCATTTGACTCTCAAGTTCTATGCAATGATTTCAATAATAGTTTTATCGATGAGGTAAATGAAGTAAAACAATCAAATCTAGGCCCTACCTTAATACTGGCTGATGATGAGTTCGTACCTAAATGTAACGATAGGTCTTTATATTGGTCACATATTACTATGAACGATTTGGAGAAGGTCATCTCTGATGTAAAGTGTACTAGCCCTGGGCTCGATTCCATCCGAATGATAGATATTAAGAAAAATTTTCAGATTCTTTGTCACATGTTATTAAGGTTTTTTAACTTAATTTTGGATACTGGTATTGTACCTCCTGACTTGAAAATCTCGCTTATTAGCCCTTTGCACAAAAAAGGACCAAAAAATGATATAAAAATGTACCGTCCAATCGGGAATGTACCTACTCTAGCTAAGGTTTTGGAAAAGCTCATAAATGAGAAGGTTCAACCCTTCATCGAAAATAGTGGTATTATTCCTGATTTTCAACATGGGTTTAGACCTAAAAAAAGCACGGATACGCTGCTTACTGAATTTTCTTGTGTGATTAACAAAGCTTTGGATAGTAAGATGTATTGCGTGGTTGCCTATATTGATCTAGTTAAGGCGTTTTGTACTTTGGATCATGCAATTATCATAAAAAAACTTGAAAATTGCGGTGTTGCAAACAAAACTTTGCGCCTCATTGAAAATTATTTAACTGATAGAACACAAATGACAAAAGTGGGAAATTTATATAGTTCTGAAAAAGCTGTAACGTACGGTTTGGTCCAGGGGAGTATCCTCTCCCCTGGCTTTTACAATATCTATGCTTCAGATATGAAATGTCTTCAAATTAAGTGCCATCTCTATCAATTTGCTGATGACTTGGCTGTTGTGTCAGTAAATTCTGACCTAAACACTGCTATTCAGAAACTCCAATCAGATCTGATTCTTATTCAAAAATGGATGTTTATCAATGAGATATTTATGAACTTTTCCAAAACTAAGGTAATGATAATAAAAAGCCCTCATAAAAAACTCCCAAACATATATCACAAGTTAAAATGTCACACAAGAAGTTGTTTACATACCAACTTGTATCATTCATGTTCTTGTCTGGAATTGGAATTCAGCAATGTTGAAAAGTATTTGGGGATTTTCATTGATAGTAGTTTTAATTTTAAATATCATATAGAAAAAATGTTAGCAAAACTAAGAGTAATCAGCTATAGACTTAAACATGTAAAAATGTGTGCTCCTAAAAAAGTAATGTTTATTCTGTACAAGTCACTATTTGAGTCTGTCCTAAGGTATGGTATTTTCTGTTATGGTTTTGCTGCTAAAAGCACCACTAAGCCTATTATATCCCTACAAAAAAATGTACTAAAAAATATATTTTCACAGAATAATGATCATTGCATTAATAATATCTTAAACGTCCATGAATTGCACAAGTTTCTGTTATCTCTAAAGTATTTCTTTTGTATGAACTATAGGAAAAAATCAGAAAATAAGTATTTATTGAGGAGGAAAAAAATTCTCCATCATTCGTATTAACTCGAAATATGGAAAGAGGTTACCTGATTATTTTGTACCACATATTTTAAACTCTTTAAATGAAGAAACATTGAACATTATCAATTATAAAACTTTGAAAGAAACATTATATCAAAAAATGAAATCTATATCTATTGAATAGAAAATCGCTTAATATTCAATATTACCTAATAATACCTACTTTTATTTAGGAACTACTTATTGCATTTATACCTACCTATCTTTTTATCTACAATTCATTGTTAATAATTAAGATGTTATAATCTTTTCTTAGAAGCTTTAGCTTAGGAAAAATACCTTTGTATATGTTATCCTGTTATTAAATAAATAAAGAAATTAAAAAAAAAAAAAAAAAAAAAAAAAAAAAAACTTTTCGCCGGCCGAAAGTATATGAAATGCATGGTAACTATATTTTCCGTTACCTTACACTCTGCCGCGCTGTCTCTTTCTTTGTATAGGGCGTTCTTCACACTTCGGCCGAGGCATTTGATATCGTAGGATCCTAATAATATCTTGGAGGCAGATAATAACGAACTTATAAGCGCTAAATCAAATGCGGAAAAATGAAGAGCTGCTCTGAAGTTAATTCTTAGGTTCAGAAGCAAGAAAAAGAAAAGTTAACCCGCAATCAGTACGGTTGTGAGTGATTTCTCTCACAACCGTATACGTTACCGTGTACTGGATACGTTACAAAACCGAACCGTACTGATCCCGGGTTAATGTAGCTGAATGGAAGCTGAAGAGGAGACGCAGAGCTGAAAGAGGACATTGGAAAAAGTAAAACAGATGGAAACTCACCCAATTCCAAGGCCGCGTTGTACTTGAGGAGGGCGGCATCAATGTGTCCCTTCTCAAACAGGACATTCCCCTGGTCTCTCAGCTTGGCGGCGCTTAGCTCCTTCCCCCACCACTTCTCCACCAGGGTCTTGATCATCACATTCGGCTCAAAACGGATATTTCCCAACACACTCCCATGCCGCGCGGGCGAGCCGCCTCCGATGTTACCCAAGGCGGTGTTGCAGAGGTTGCATTCCTTTCGGGACGCGACGCACTTTTTGCAGAAGGTGTGCCCACACTGGACGGTCACAGGGTTGATGAGCAGACCGTAGCAGAAGCCACAAGCGAGGTCATCGACGAGTCGTTCTTTGCAGGGTGGCCCATTGCTGCCATTGTCGGTGTAGCGACTGATGATGGTGTCCAGAAAAGTGATTGTCAAGTACTTGAGCTTCTCAATCGGGATTTTGCCGATCACTTTGCTGCATTGCACGTAGACGTTCAGGGATTCCCAAAGACGACCGCTCTTGGCTAGGGAGTCTGCGTAGCCGAAATACAACTCCAGAGAGAGCGGGATGTTGTCTTTGTTGATTTCCTTGAGTTTCTCCTCGTAGATTTGAACGGCGAGTAGGTAGTTTTTGTTCGAAAAGGCATTTCGAGCTTCGATGTCTGCCATTCTCTGACGAGAAATAGTTGTACACGAAGAAAATGCTAAAACAAGCGATCTCTGATTCAGTAGTATTCCCTTGTATTGTTCATCTGATGTGAACAGCAATTCTAAATTGTAAAATTTTATACAATGCGATAAATTTTATAAACGCCCACGTCAGTAGTCGCGATTGAGTTACAAGAGTTACAACGGGAACTTTGAAAGTGTGATTTCACTTGATATTAGATTTACACTTGCAGTTATTCTAACTGAACTCATTACAAGAAAATTTCAAGTGTTGTGAGAAAAAACTGTATTAAATCAACAAAACGAACGTCATGTGAAACCGATCCGAGATTTGAAACCAAGTTTCCTTGTTCGACAAAATTTCGTGAGTCGGATATAATGTTATCAAAAACTAACAACACTAGGTGTGAGGCAACGTTACGTAATATGTGTAAGGCAGGTATTACGCCTGATATTTAGACTGTAAATAAAATTTGAATTGTTTACTTAGCCTAATCTCATAGAAAATTCCAAAGGTTAAAAGAAAGAGAGAGAGTATGTAAATGCTACGCTCTAATCTGTAAGGCACAATTAAAAGATGATCACAAGAAAATTATTTATTTTATTACTTAGATTACTTTCTAGAAATGTGATACGAGCACAGATTTTCGTTTAGAGCACAGATTTTTTCCGTTCATGAAATTGTTTTTTGGACACGATTTTTTCGACCAAAACGAACAGCGGGGCGAGGAAATCCAATATGGCGGCGGACGGGAATAGAATGGAGGAGACGCCTGTAGACATGGTGGGACGCTAATATCTGAAACAAGAAAAATGAAGGGGCATTAAACGATAAGGTCGAGCATAATCTGAATAATCTTCGAAACAGAAGATTATTGTAGGGTACATGCACCCATTTAGGACAGTTAAAATGTGCATATGAGATGAGAACAATGAGATCCCAAAGTAATGTATCACACGGTTCCGGGATCTCCTACGTCTTCTGAGGATATGTTTTTAGTGGGTGAAAATCCCACACCCCAGGGAGTGAGGTGGCTGGGTGTCTTTAGAAGATTTTCCTATCCTCACAAAAAAAAGTTGACCATAGTTTTCGACACTATTTTTCAATCCTCATAAATAAACTTTGTAAGAGGATGCCATCGGGGCATTAGCACACCCTTGAGCAAGTTTTGTTTTATTAATTTCCATTTTATATGTAGGTATATGTTTTATGTACTCTATTGTACAAGTAAGTCGGAAAGTCCCGGTTTCGATCCCCCGTGTATTCAAAATTTGCACCTAAATGGGAAGTATTGTGTCACTTCTCGCCCATCAGAGGGCATGCATACTACGGGATGGGCAGGCTACAACACAGACCACAAGCGCCTACAGTAGATCCTGTTTCATGGCTACGAAATAAAAAAAAGGCTGTGAAACACTCATCTTTCTCCTTCAAAGACTATATCTTCTGATAATTTCTAATATTAGAAATTTGGCTGTATGGAATGGCCTTGCCTACCAATGCCAAAAAAAAAAAAATTATTAGAAATCGGAAATATTGTATTATTATTATTTTTTTTTTTTTTTTTTTTTTCCTATCCACAATATACTGGAGAGTAGGTTAAAGTACCTAAGTTGTGCGGATATATAAAATAACTAGAAATCACTTAGCTCGGACTCAGCAGGATCGTCTGTCTGCGGCATTAAATGAGAACTAAGCAGAAAATAAAATAAAATAAAAAATATAAAAATCACAATAAATAAAACCAAAACATTTTTCAAACGAAGGTATATACAGGGTGGTCCAGAAAGTTTGCACCAAAATGATAGGGGTAATAAAAGAGACCATTTCCAACAAAAATATTCCCGGACATTTTCCTTTATTTTTTGTCATTTTCAAAATGGCGGCCAAAACGTGTGTTTTTCAAATATGTGCGTTCAGAACGTTGACAGCCTAAATGAGCATGATCATTAAAACATTGAACGGGTTAATTTAACTTATTTTAATTAAAATTTTATTTTCAATTCAAAAATGCAATCCGTTTTTTACTAGGTGTTACAGAAAAAAATAAAAAATCAAAAGCCAACCCAAGTCGGAATATTTGAAAAACACACGTTTTGGTCGCCATTTTGAAAACGACAAAAAATAAAGGAAAATGTCCGGGAATATTTTTGTTGGAAATGGTCTCTTTTATTACCCCTATCATTTTGGTGCAAACTTTTTGGACCACCCTGTATAAAAAAACCCGAAAGCATAAAATTATTACTAAATTACAAAAAATTATTACTACATTACAAAAAATCAGGAGAGTCTAAATTCATCCAGAAAAATGTTATCAGTTGAATTTCGAAAAAAACCTTTTAGGTAATAGAAAGTAAAAAAGAATAGTTATTTTCGTTTTTTTTTACTATTTTTGAGAAAGTAAATAAGAAGAGATATTTTCGTTTTTTTACGATTTATCCACGAATTTCTTTCCTTCCCGGTCACCGAACTTCCGAACTAGCACCCAAAAGAACTAAAGGACGACTGTCGAATCTCTAATCATTTGACCTTCTGCCTGGCCAGCTCTCAGGACGGCACAGATTAGATAACAGCAACTGAATTAGATAACACCAGGTATACTGATAGCAGAGTGCACAGGACTATAAGGGATGCAAATGACATAACAGAAAAACAGGACTGGTTTTAGACAGGGGCCCGAGACACTGATGATTAATTCTGGGAGGGATTTTTTTTTTTTTTTTTTTCGTAGCGATGAAACAGGAGCTTACCATTTCTTGCCATTTCTTAAACGGAAATCTCGGAATCCAAATATTTCAAGAAAACCAGGCCATTTAAACCATTAGTATTGTCTATTGTGTCACTTTTCCCAATCCTAATGATCCTTGAATTCCATTATTGGAGTTTATGTAGGTCCATTAGGTATTTTAGTATTTTACCTAGACATAATTAATAGACGATTAAGGTGCTCATTCTCTAGCATCATTAGTGTTAACGTTCCACAATGGCTTTTCAATATTTTCAACTATTATAGTACACAAACGTTAGATACCTATATTGTGTACAATAAGCATATGGAGGTAGGTTTTTTTTTAAATAATGTATTTTTAATTTTCAAATACGTATTATTATGTGGTCAGAATCCACAAATGGGAGGATAACTTGTCATGTAACGTCTGGGTTTCGAATCCTCTACCGGTACAAACTGAGGATGGGTTGGGTGGAAGAGATTACCATTAGCAATAACCCCGCCCTTTAAAAAAATGATATTATATGACCATGCAGTTGAAAGCAACGTTAAACCAAAAAATATCAGTGATATACTCGTATGACCATGAATTTTTACATGTATTTTTTTTATAAATTAATATACTTTATAATAATGTTTTCCGTCCAAATATCTCTAAGGATTGGGTGGAAGAGATTACTATAGGCCATAACCCCGCCCTTAAAAAAAAGATATTATATGACCATGCAGTTGAAAGCGACGTTAAACCAAAAAAAAATAGCAAATTTTCACAGAAATTATATTTTTTTTCAATACAAAAAAACGGTCATATTTCATCAGTCTCAGTATACCTATAGGCAGTTAATCCAATCTGTAAACCCAATAACTCACTAACGTAAACACAGAGAAGTATCGGGTTACACCGTTTACCCAACCCCACCCTATTTCTAATTTTAACCCTCCATATAGTCCATATCCTCTATCAATCATATGTCACGATCTATCTGTTGCACGGGGCTGATGTGTATTCAGAATATCGTCTGAGCTTCGTAGGTACCTACCCTAACCCTGACTGAAAAATATATTGGACAAAGAGTCCACTGGTTCAAATCTCAGCACTTCTACCACTGTCTTTACAAGGAGACTAATAATTGACAAGGGCCCCCAGAACCAAGCCAATGCTAGTCTACTCCCTCTTTATAGTCCCCCAGCCAAACCTTCCACTAAACTTCACTAAAGAGTGTTGTTATTAATATTATCATACACTTACCTACTGTGGATTTTTAAATAAATAATAAATTATTCCAAATTATGTACATAATAGGAACCTACTACATAAAACCTTAGATGTGAAGTTAGTCAAGGCAATCGAGGTCAGACAGAGCTTAGCATGTGAATGTAGCACACAGCACATCTGGTACTATAAAACCTCTTTTAGCTTGTTCTCTTTCAGCCAGTTCTCTTTTAGTCTTAGAGGATGAATGGCAGTATGACTACATAATACAACACTCATACAGGGAAATTCTAAAGTCGGTCCTCAAATTTCATCATCGAATATCTGCGACAATTTTTTAAAAGGCATTCAAAAAAAGTTTTAAGGCGAAATTCATGAACAAAAACAATAACTTACGTCATTGCTTACCGTCGGTCGGTTTGCCCTATCTTACACAGTAGGTACGCAATCCGAGACTTAGCGTCACAGAGGTTTTACAAAAACCGTCTATTAATTTCGTCCTTAAAAGTTAAAGTTATCATATTTGTGTGAATCACTTTCGTGATATCACAACTACTCAAACTCGCTTTAATATATCTCTGAAACCGGGACTTGAACCACCGACCTCCAGGTTACAAGTCCGCCGCCTTATCGATCAAGCTACTGAGGTCAGTTTTTAAGGTATATGATTAACATCATTAGCTTAATCGAGAAGGTGGTGAACTAGTAACTTGGAGGTTGCTGGTTCAAGTCCCGTAGATTAAGTAAAGCGGGTTCGAGTAGTTGTGATAATCACAAAAATGATTAACTATGATAACTTTTAACTTAAAATTACTCTATTTAGTCTGCTCCGGTAGCTCTCTGTGAATCCTGAGATTTCAGAAGTCGCGGGTTCGAAACCCAGCCGGGACATGACAAGTTATCCTCCCATTTGGGATTTTTACCACATAATAATACGTCTTGGGCTTACTGCTGGAATAATGGGACTTAATAGTCCTAATCGGGCAGTATAGGTAAGGCGATATTATTATTATTACTTATCCAACAAAAAGTACTTTACGAATCATCGCCATACCCTGTACATAAATTTTAGTATGAGTACTCAGTACATACATATTTTATCAATTTTATGAAATTTAGTTGGTACCTACATAATGCTTCTTATGTAATCGACGTTACCTATACGTCTGATACGACTAGCCTAAAGTTCTTAATACAAATTCTAAATTAGCCTTGATTCCAATCATGGCCGAAGTAGGGATTTTATATCCATACGTCAGGGGAGGTTTAGGAGGGAGGGATAATATACTGTTAGGTCAGGGTACGTTTAGGAGGGAGGTGACATATACCCAATATACCCATGTTATGTAAATGTCAGGGGAGGTTTGGGAGGGAGTAATGTTATACTGATTATTATTACTATACAAATCAATACCAAGTACACAAAAAACATAATATGATACATTTTGGGAAAAATTAATAGACAAATTCTACATCACAAGTCTTTGCTAAGCGTCGGTTTTCCCTATCTTACAAAGTACGCAATCCATGACTTAGCTCCACAGAGGTATTTTTTTATTATTTTTTTTATTTTGCATTTAATATAGCTACATATTTGTTTGTGTGCTAGGTACAAGGTATATGATATATCAAGAAAAAGTTAAAATATATAAAAATTACATTGATAAAATCAGGAGGTAAATAAAGGTAACTGATACATTTACCTGTAACTGTATCACGAAAACGTCTATTAATTCCACCCTAAGAGTACCTACCTATACAGGATTTACAAAAGACAAAAAATAAGACAAAAACGTGAGGTTAAGAAAATGGAGGTTTTTTAACCTCTAATTTACAAGTATTATGTATAGAGTGGACGTACACTCATTGAGTCCCGTTGACCTTTTTTTCATGTCATTGAGTCCCGTAATTTTAGCAGGTACCTCAGACCATATGCCTCATTGAGTCCCCTAATATTTTTGGGTCTACCAGACCATATGACTCATTGAGTCCCTTTACCTGATGTTAGTATATAAGAAGTAAATAAGAACACAGTTAATTTTTATAAAATTGAATACGCGGACAGTTATGTCTAAATGTTGTGTTTCGTTAGCCAGCTAGGATAGCTTGGGTGAGGGGCTTAGGTTAGGTTGAAATTAGCGCAGGGTTAGACCGGGTCACTGCGCGACCCGGCCTAACCGCCTGCGCTAATTTCAACCTAACCTAAGCCCCTCACCCAACCATCCTACCCGACAAACTGAAGTCAGAAATCTATCGTGCAATCTCACCTTGTTAACTTTACCTAACCCTATCTAACTACAAAATTCCTCTAACAAAAAATTCACTTACGCATCAAATTCCAATAGACAATAATTTCATTTTCATTTATGAACAAGAATTCTTAATAAAAAATGAAAAGAGTGTTCTAATTTTTTAGAGGAGGACTGACCCAACTGACTGACAAATAATATGATCTTCTATGTACAAGTTATGTATAAGGAAAAATAGGTATTAATTATGTACGGGACTCAATGAGTGGTACGATAACTTCAACCGTTCCAAACCTTGGGACTCAATGAAGCATCGACAAAAAGGGACAAATCCAGACGGGACTCAATGAGGCGCCTCCCGTATAGAGTATCCCATCAGAGGTACAAAACCTCTGATGGGATATCTCGACGACAACGAAGGCACCTTTGAGAAGTGGGTACCTACACCTACCCTTGATATCCTTGAATAACAAGGGGAGGCGCCTCATTGAGTCCCGTCTGGATTTGTCCCTTTTTGTCGATGCTTCATTGAGTCCCAAGGTTTGGAACGGTTGAAGTTATCGTACCACTCATTGAGTCCCGTACATAATTAATACCTATTTTTCCTTATACATAAACTTGTACATAGAAGATCATATTATTTGTCAGTCAGTTGGGTCAGTCCTCCTCTAAAAAATTAGAGTCTATTGGAATTTGATGCGTAAGTGAATTTTTTGTTCGAGGAATTTTGTAGTTAGATAGGGTTAGGTAAAGTTAACAAGGTGAGATTGCACGATAGATTTCTGACTTCAGTTTGTCGGGTAGGATGGTTGGGTGAGGGGCTTAGGTTAGGTTGAAATTAGCGCAGGCGGTTAGGCCGGGTCGCGCAGTGACCCGGTCTAACCCTACGCTAATTTCAACCTAACCTAAGCCCCTCACCCAAGCTATCCTAGCTGGCTAACGAAACACAACATTTAGACATAACTGTCCGCGTATTCATTTTTATAAAAATTAACTGTGTTCTTATTTACTTCTTCTTATATACTAACATCAGGTAAAGGGACTCAATGAGTCATATGGTCTGGTAGACCCAAAAATATTAGGGGACTCAATGAGGCATATGGTCTGAGGTACCTGCTAAAATTACGGGACTCAATGACATGAAAAAAAGGTCAACGGGACTCAATGAGTGTACGTCCAATAACAAGATATTCCACGATTTTGGGCCTCTCTTAAAAAAAAAAAAAAAATTGAAAACGTGACATAGTGAGGTTTGAACCTACCTAATTCTATTATTAGATGTAATTCTTTGAATTTGGAACAGTGTTTTGATTTTTTTGTAGATTTTCCATTATTTGAAAATAAAGAAGTATTGAATAGTAAAATATAGGTATTATCTATTTAATAGACCTTATTTAAACACGGCCAGAATACAGAACAATAAGACTAATAAAAAGGGTTGGGTGGAAGAGATTGCCATAGGCAATAACCCGGCCCTTTAGTTAGGACATATTTTATTTTTATATATAATTTTCTGTTCCTATTTATTGTATATTTATAATGTTTCCATTTATTAATTGTTATAATAATTATTTGTACTGTAAGTATGTATTTTGATATCTAATAGTGTTTAATAATAATATTACCTAATAAAGAGTAATATAAAAATAAAACTTTACTGTTGGTCTAAAATCTAAAGATTAGAATCGAGCTAACGTGATAACCTGAATGTAGTCTAGGTGTTCATTATCAAACGTCACCTTTACATAAATACCTCTTGATAGTTTGTTTGGAATTTGACCTTGTTACTATGGCGACGTCATGAAATTTCTAAACGTTCAGTTTTCTGTAGAAGAGAATTATAATGTTTATTTGTAATATTCTGTTACAATATGTTCAATTTTCTATAGAAATAGCAAAACTTCCCATGTAGCTCCTCACTTTAGCACTCAATTTATGCTTAAGGTAGTTTGAAAGTATTAATATTGAAATACAATACTTTTCTTTATAAGAAGGAATGTAAAAAAACAAATACATAAAGTTCAATTTTCTACAGAAATAGCAAAACTTTCCGTCGTAGCTCTTAACTTTATTGCTCTTTTTTTTCTCATCAGTTTTGTGCTTATCACTTTTGTGATGGGACAACTACTCAAACTATATTACTAAATCTACGCTGAAACCGAGACTTGAACAACGACCTCCAGGTTACAAGTCCGCCGCCTTATCGATCAAGCTACTAAAGTCGGTTATTACTATACGGTTATGCTTGAGGTAGTTTGAAAGTAGGTATTTTAAAATTTTAAAAACATAGGTACAAATGGTAAAACACTTTCCTTACTTTAAGATAAGGAAAGTAAAAAATAAATAAATATTTAAAATATTCACAATGTTGAATACGTAAATATACAGTAAATTGATTGATTGGTTGATTGAAAATATTGAATGTTCCAATCTCTCCAAAACCATAAGACTGTTGTAAATAATGTAAATGGCCCTGACTCTTTAAGTAGGTATACCTTGAACATACCCACATTACCGATCAAATGTTGAAAATGTCCTGATGTCAGTAATCTATAATTTGGGTACCCCTATTCTTGAAAAGAAATTTAGAAAACTTACGTTGAAGAATTGCGAAAACAATTTCGTCGATTTTCCAGCCTGGAAATCATCTAAAATCCAAATAAATACGTCAGTCACAATAATACACGTCACTCGAAAAAGAAACCAGAAAACCACTATCAAACTGATTTACATGAAAAAAGATTACGTAAATTTATGAAAAAAGGTTTAAAAATAGCGAACACAAAATTGTTCGACAAAAGGTACAACTAAAATAAGGCAAAGAGATTAATTTTAATAAAGATTTAATAGCATTTTAAATTAACTGACAGTAGTAATTCTGTCGAAAAAATTATTAATTTTCAGTACAAAAAAAAAAATACGGAATTATTTTTGAATTAATTGAGTAGATTATTTTAGTTATTTGATAATTTAAAAATTGAGTAAATTTTCGTGAATTTCAAAAAGCACTTGAGGTAATCCAAGACACGAGATTTTTCGACGGAGCACAGAAGATGAGGGTACAAAACTAATAATTTTTATTTTTACGAAAACACAACAGGCATTACTCAGGATTACGTAATCAACTTGAAATTATTTCAGTATAGTTTTTACAAACGTCCGAGACACACACGCTACGATAAGACTCCTAAACTAAACTGAGAACTGACTGGCTGGTGACTGAAGAAACAATACGGGGAACAGGCGTTCTGAATTCCAAGGAACATGGGATGTGAACAGATTGAACTCGTGAACTTGAAACCAGGACAGATGGCCGCGAGGTCGTCAGAGGTCGTGGGTTCAATTCCCGGAGCGGGCAACGAATTTTGGCGAAAGTAGTTGACGGTAATCAAGGGGCTGTCAGAATTATTTCGTGAAGTGTTGAAGTGTTGACATGCCTCCGTGGCGTAATGGTTGTGACTACTGCCCGTAGTCCAGAGTTCCCGAGTTCGACTACCGGTTGGGGCAGACTTTTCGACGTTAATGTGGGTAGCTGTTACGATTCCCAGCGAATGGAGGGTAAAACCCCCGTCCTGACTATCTATCTCAATCAGGACGTTAAGACCAAATTGAATTAACTGGTCTCAATAGATCTAATGAGGTCGCAGTGTTAATTTTGAGGGTTTCACTGAAAACCCTGCAACCAGGTCAGATAATAATAATATAAGTGTTGACATGTAGGACATTGGGGATTTACTGATTTGATCTCAGGAATCATTTTTACTTTCAACTACCTCAAAGGTGTAAAATGTATAGTTTTCTTTTTACTCTTCTCAAATTTCATCAATCTTTTTTCTTTCACTTTACTATTACTACCCATCCTAAGATTCCTAAGCCATTTCTATTTGGCTTCTAAGATAGCATTTCCCAAACCCAGCACCACCAAGTCTGTGTGAAGTATGCTTCATCAATTTTAATAATATTTTCTCATAATTGAACAATATTCGTATTGTATGTATTGGTATTTCAGGTAAATAACTATATAATAATATGAGGGTTAAGTGGTAGAAAATGGTTTGAGCATTAACCTCGCCTGGTGGTTACCTTCCACTAAAGAATGTTATTATTATAATCATGGACTTGACAAACACTTTTACACAATCAAAAATGGCTAATGGCTTATAATATTCACGAATTAATCAGTGTGTAACCTTGTGATTTAGTATACGGATTGCATCCGTATAGTAAATCTAAAGTCCTCAAACTCATCGCCATAATAAATGTCTTTTATTTCATCCACAAAATAATTGTTTCTCCTAAAAATTGAGAATGTTGAAAGAATGAAGTTTGGCTAAAACGAAGAGTTGAAGGATTGAAGTGTGGTTGAAAAAAAGAGTTGAAGTAATAAAGTGTGGGTAAAACAAAGAGTTGAAGTAATAAAGTTTGGCTGAAACAAAGAGTTGAAGGAATCAAGTTTGCCTTTAACAAAGAGTTGAAGGAATGAAGTTTGGCTGAAACGAGGTGTTGGATAAATGATGAAATGTGGTCGAAACAAAAGCCGTATTTTTCTTTGTTCTTTCTAACCAAAGTGGATGCAATTGGAATAAAATGAACAAACTGGAAGAAAGTCATTTTTCTTTTTTGGAAGAGGAAAAATCTTCTTCCAGTTTGGTCAACCAAACTGGAAGAAGAAAATTCTTGCTTCCAGTTCTTTTATAGGTTAAGTCCATTGTTCATCATTACCGAAAGTATCGAAACGCATTTTTCTTTCACGAATAGTGGGGAAGCTTATAAACTGGAAATATTTGGAATAAAATGGAAATATTTATTTTTGGACAAACGGCTGTGAAACACTCATCTCTATAAAACTTCTTCAATATACCTAATATAATAAAAAATAAATCGGCATCCAATAATCCATGCAGTTCTAGTTATTATTATTATTATACAACTCTTTATTAGATACAAAAGGACATTATGTACATACAAATAATAATTTTAACGGTCAAAAAATGAAAAAAACAATATATACAATAAAAATGAAAAAGAATAGAAAATATTCGAAAACATATGTCCTAACTAAAGGGCGGGGTTATTGCCATAGGCAATAACCCCGCCTAGTTAGAAATATTTTCTTGAATTATTAAATAGATATTATAATATGGCCATGCTGTTGAATCAGACGTTTCTTTTTTTATATCTTTAAAAAAAACTGTTTCTATGATTTCTCGTAATTTCCCAATATTTCTCAATATTTTTTCTCCTCATTTCTGTTACATAACACAGGTAATCCTTACACTTGTTTCTGCAGGCTAGGAGTAACTTTCGTTAGCATTTTACGTAGTCTATTTGTAATTATTTTTAAATAAAATATGAATTAACTCAGGTATTTAAGAAAATCCAAAATTTAGGACAAAAAAGTGCAAAAACAAGGTCTAACTTGCCGATACAGCATTTTTTGGAGAATCTAGAATGTGAGAAAAAACAATATTCTATAATACATAGGTATATTTAAGCGGTTTTGGGGATACAAGTGATTTAGTATAAAATCTCAAAACTGCCACGTTTATACAATGGGAAACAATCACGAGGAAGTATTGTGTCCATAATTGGCTGTGTATTTTCCTCCTTATTGTTTGTATTTTTTCCATTTTTTATAAGAATTATTTGTACTTTACAAATGTCTTTTATAGATATTTTATGGATAATAATAATAATGATTTTCCCTCATAATAATATAAAAAAAACACTGCCAATTATGGACAGACCGACAGACGGACACAAAACCAAAGTTGCTCAGGAGGTTATGAAACGTCCAGAAATATGGACGATTGAGAGAAAAAAAATTGAAATTGGAGCAAAAAAATATTATTTTTTTTTTTACAAAAACAAAAACAATACTTCCGATTTCTAATATTAGAAATTTCTCGGAAGTAAAATGTATTTTGAAAAAAAAAAAATTTCATCTATTCTTTTATATAAACGTATCAGCCGACCTCAGAAGCTTGATTGACAAGGCGGCGGACTTGTTATCGGGAGGTCGCTGGTTCAAGTCCCAAGTCCAGCAAATATTTAGTAATGCGAAATTGAGTATAATTGTGATATCACATCGTGATTAACACAAATATGATAACTTTTTTAACTTAACTTATATGAACGTATCATTGTTTCATGATTTCTCGTAATTTCCCAACATTTCTCAATATTTTTCTTCTCATCTCTGTTACATAACACAGGTAATCCCCACTCTTGTTGCTGGAGACTAAGCGTAACTTTCAGTTAATAAAATAACAAGATCTATAACGGTAAACGGTGCCTACCTAGCACGTCTTGTTATATAAACCGGAGCAGAGTTTTTTTTATATATGAATATGTAAAGGTTTGAAGTTCACAGAGCTATATTTTCTAGGCCATCTGTACATTTCATGAGAGGATTTCTTGGCAAATGAGACAAATTTTGGTTTTTTTTTTTTTAAATTCGGGTTTAACGTTGCTTTCAACTGCATGGTCATATCACGACAGGGGTGTTATACCCTCCATTCGTAGGAAACTCATAAACCTGCGCGACCACATTAACCTCACCCAGACTGAGTATGACCGGAATGCCCAATCTCGTAATGTCGTCACTGGTCATTGCCCAGGCGCCCACTCTACAATAGGTAACCCCAATTTTATTGTCCTCACGAGGATAGGATATAGGCTTCGACCCCGCCAGGATTCGAACCCGGGTTACCTGGAGTGCAAGCCGAGCATGCTACCGCTAGGCCAAGGTGACTACTTTTATTTTACTATAGAGTGTCTTCTTTTCCCATGAAATATAAACATGATCGCATGTAGTTATCATACCTACTATTTTTTGTGTTCGTCACTTTCGTGATATCACAACTACTCAATCTCGCTTTACTAAAATTTTGCCATACTTGGGACTTGAACCACCGAGCTCCAGATTGAAAGTCCGCCGCCTTATCGATCAAGCTACGGAGGTCGGTTGCATGGCCGCAAGTAACAACAAGTAACAACTCTGACTCGAAAGAATGAGATTGTTCTTTGGATTAAAACTGTTACATAACCACGAGTGTATGACCCTTAAGTCTACAAATAGATTGTGGTACACTATCATGTTGTACTTGTTCAATATGAATATTGTGAAACTAGATTAATGCAGGCTCTCCCCCAATGGGGAGTTTAGGGGATTTTTTTTGAATGGCTTACGAAGACTTTCGACTTCTAATACTAAGGGGTTAGGATTCAAAAGACTTGTCTTGCCTCGCACGCAGGCACTATACCGTGGCGTTATCCCATATATAGCGGGTTTGAATCTCGGTCGGAGCAGAAAATTGAATTATCAAAATTCTGACCAAGTTTTTTCGTTTCCGGAATGGCATGGCTGTAAAGGTAAAGTGCCCTGAAGTAATGCGAAAGCGGTGGCACAAATTACCTTTAAAAAATAACTAATAATTGGTAATAATTCTTACATTATTTCAAATTTCAAGTCAAACTATCCCCGTCTCTTCCATTTTTAAGCCCAAGACGTATTATGATGTGTTGAAAATCCCAAATGGGACAATTTGCCATGTCACGGCCGGGTTTCAAACCCGCGACCTCTGGATTAACAGACGCCTTTACAACTGAACTACCGGGACAGTGAGATTTGTCCAGATAGATTTGAGATGTAAGTAGGTATACGACTACGTAATAACAAGATTACCGAGAGAATAATAAAACAAAACCTTTTTTTTTTATTATATTTTTAACCTATCATATTTGTGTTACTACTCAAACTCGCTTTACTAAATCAACGCTGACACCGGGACTTGAACCACCGACCTTCAGGTTACAAGTCCGCCGCCTTATCGATCAAGCTGCTGAGATCGGTTACAATACTTACTTATTTTTATTACATTATTATTATTATAGATTATAGACTGGTTGAAGTTCCATAAGAGAAGCACCACTTATCACATCGACCTCTATTTAGATCTATTGTGACCAGTTGATTCTAATTCTGATGTACGTCCTGATTTAAAGTAGTCAGGATGGAACAGAATTTTCATCGAAAAGTCTGCCCCAACCGGGAGTCGAACTCGGGAACTCTGGACTCCGGGCAGTAGTCACAACCATTACGCCACGGAGGTTGGATTTTTTATTACATAATGGAAACTTAATAATAATATTGTGTAAGCACAGCTAAGGAAAACAATAGTCATTTTGAAACAAGATACCTAATACCTGAGTCATGACAGCGATTATTATGCAATCTCCATTACCTAACTTATCTTTATATGTACGTATATATAATAAATAGGTTTCTATAGGTAAAATTTACAAAACTATATTGTAAATTAAAATTAATAATGTTCTATATTTATTTTACTATACTCGGTTTTTAATTCGTTGCCATGAAACAGCAGCAACTGTAGTTGCTTGTGGTCTGTGTTGTAGCCTGCCCATCCCGTAGTATGCCTCCCCTCTGATGGGCGAGAAGTGACACAATACTTCCCAATAAAATTAGCTGCTGGGTCAACACGAGCGCACCGGAAGGTATCCCTTACAAACAACTGTAACAAATTTTTGAACCCGGGACCTTCCGCATGGCAAGCGAGAACCTTACCACTGAGCTAATAGTGCGCTTAAATTAAACACATTTAGACAACTTAGATCAATCACACGAAGAATACACCAGTTCTCGACTGATCACCAATGTTAAGCAACGTCGAGAATGGAGAGAACTCTGACAGGTGTCCGTCGGGCGCAAATAAATCTTAAATTAGAAATCTTTTATCACCACAGTTAAGCAACGTCGAGAATGGACAGAACTCTGACAAGTGTCCGTCGGGCACTAATTCATCTTAAAATAGAAATCTTTTAGCTACAAATCCGGACCCCCTCAGGTTGGGTAAGATATGAATAACCTCATCTTCTTCTTTTACTCTGTCTTATCCGGCTCAAGCACGGTCGACGTTGTTCAACCTCATGGTTGAGGTTGCTTGGTTTTGGCACATTTTTTATGGCTGGATGCCCTTCCCAACGCCAACGATTCTATTTGATTAAACGTCCTGGATTAGGACGAGGGTTTTACCCTCCATTCGCTGGGAATCGTACCAGCTACCCACATTAACCTCATACTTATAGAATTTAATGTGTAGGTATAGTTTTTGTAATTCAATTTCACCATGTTAAGCAACGTTGAGCTAGGCTATGAAATGGGTAAAATAATATAACCCGAAATATTTGAAATCTGCAGATTGTTACCAGCCTCCATGGCGTAATGGTTGTGACTACTGCCCGTAGTCAGAGTTCCCGAGTTCAACTCCCGGCTAGGGCAGAATTTTCGACGAAAATTCTGTTCCATCCAAACACGTGAGGCTGGCATTTCCGGCCCTACCCAGGCTGGGTGAGGTTAATGTGTGTAGCTGGTACGATTCCCAGCGAATGAAGGGTAAAACCCCCGTCCTGACTATCTATCTCAGTCAGAACGTTAAACCCAAAATAATAATAATAATAATGCTTTTTCTTTGTGTTTATTATGTCACAATTTTAGTGGGTAGCGCAGAATCATAGGACTTTACCACTTTAATTAACAATATCTTGTATTATTTTTTTGCTTATGATTCTACCACTGGTCGCTGCTTCACATCAAAGCAGCTACTCATTTTTCCTCACGAGGTATGAGTGGACCCTGAACATCCAAGTACAGAGCAGAAAAAATCCTACCCTGCTGGAAATCGAACCCAGGTCACCATGCCTGCAATGCCTAGAGCGCTAACTCATTCGGCCACACTGACTACTCACAAAACTAAATAAAAAAAACACCACTTAAATGAAAAGTTATGTAAGTATAAAGGCCCAGTATGCACCAATTATTGTTAAGGTTGGACTTTTTCCCTCAAACTCACAAAACTAAATAAAAAACACCACCTAAAATGAAAAGTTACATAACTATAAAGTTGGACTTTTTCCATCAAACTCACAAAACTATAAATAAAAAAAATAAACAAAAACTCAGGAGCAAGGACTCTGATAGTTATGTCTCTTCTGTAAATAGGTAAATATCATTAAAATAATAATAATAAATAAAAAACACCACCTAAAATGAAAAGTTACATAAGTATAAAGGCCCAGTATGCACTAATTATTCTTGATAAAGTTATACTTCTTCTTTCAAACTGACAAAACTAAATAAAAATAGGATATGGAAAGTAAAAAAACACCACCTACAATCAAAAGTTACATAACATTTGAACAATTTTTTCTCATGCACTAGATAAACTTATATTCGACCGCAGATCAGGCAAAGCTCAGAATGGTTCTATTCACATCATTCACACACGTGTATAAACGTATTGGACTATTGGTCTATAAATAGACAACTTTCTGATTGGTCGGATGGCAGTCCAAAGTCTTGGCCTCGGCTTCTGATTGGTTGGGAAAGTTTTGCCTGGAACGAGAGGCGGGGAGGTTCAGGCGAAGGTAAAAAACTTACCGTCCTCAAACCAGAACTTGAAGAAAAACCAAACTATGAATAGGTATCTACCATAATACTGTTACCTAATAATAGGTAACAGTATTACCGACCTCAGTAGCTTTAGTTAGGACATACGAGTATTATGTTTCTATATATTTTCCTATTCTTTTTCATTTTTATTGTATACTAGCGGGTTACACCCGCCGCTTCGCTACCCCATCAAACAACACAACGCACACACATCACATCATACACACACCTACACACACACACACACACACACAGACCATACACATAACGCACACACATCACACCCACACACCCCCCCCACACACCCTCCCCCACACAAATACCCACCCTTCCACCCACACACACACCCACCTACCCACACACACACCCATAAGAAAAGATAAACATACATTGAAAAGATAAGAAAAGATAAACATACATTGGAAAGGTATTAACTGTAAATAGATTAGATTAGCTATTAAATTATTCGAGTCCTTACTTACTCTTTACTTACTTCTGCGGCCGAGGTGATTGTTCTGTATTAGATGATCAGGTAGAATCCAAGTAGAATCTATCTTGTATTCATATTTATTTAATCGTACATAAAATAATAATAAAAATATAGATTGTAGACTTCTACAAACTCAGCTGAGGGAAGAGCCGAAAGCATACTTGCCGAATTCCCCCTCTGCACCGCCAGGCTGAGACGCTGTTTCAGGTGAATTTTTGATTTTGGGTTCCTTATTATTATTATTATTATTATATAACACTTTATTGGTTAACTACGTACATTCATCAAATAGGACATGAAAAATAAAAGAACACGTAGTGAACCAAGGGGCGAGGTTAAAGTCTGTGGCTTTCTCTTCCACTTAGTGGGTGGAAATCCCTCACCCCAAGTCAGGATGACCTGGGTGTCTTTACAAGATATTTTCCTGCCTTCAACCAAAAAAAAATAACTTAACCCTCAAACCTCAACCTCTACAATCTAAATTCTTTAAAACTACCTCATCTTTTCACAACCTCTACAATTTAAATTCTTTAAAACCGCCTCATTTTTTCACAACCTCTACAATTTAAATTCTTTAAAACCACCTCATCTTTTCATAACCTCTACAATCTAAATTCTTTAAACCCACCTCATCTATTCACAACCTCCACAATCTAAATTCTTTAAAACCACCTCATGTTTTCACAACCTCTACAATTTCTTTAAAACCATCTCATCTTTTCACAACCTCTACAATCTAAATTATTTAAACCCACCTCATCTTTTCACAACCTCTACAATTTCTTTAAAACCGACTCATCTTTTCACAAACCTCTACAATTTCTTTAAATAAGACTCATCTTTTCACAACCTCTACAATTTTTTTTTAAAACCGCCTCATCTTTTCACAACTTCTACGTACAATTTCTTTAAAACCGACTCATCTTTTCACAACCTCTACAATTTCTTTAAAACCGACTCATCTTTTCACAACCTCTTTAATTTCTTTAAAACCGCCTCATCTTTTCACAACCTCTACAATTTCTTTAAAACCGACTCATCTTTTCACAACCTCTACAATTTAATTTTTTTAAAACCGCCTCATATTATCACAACCTCTACAATTTCTTTAGAACCGACTCATCTTTTCACAACCTCTACAATTTCTTTAAAACCACCTCATCTTTTCACAACCCCTACGCAGTACTACGCACCTGAAGCCATTTGTCTTTTCTACACGTGCAGTTTCACAAGAAAATAAATTTTCCTCATTTCGAAATCATTTCCACACTTGTTTTAGTTTCACAAGAAAATAAATTTTCCTCATTTCGACGTCAGATATACATGGTCAAATTAACTTTGTTTTTCTCTCAGATCGGTTACGTAATGACCGTAAAGTACAAGGATCTTTTGATATGGCCACACTCTGCGTTTTTTTCTACAGACACATTCTACAGTGTGTCCAATAAGTGTGTTCTATAGTGTGTTATTGAATAAAGCAAGGCTCTTGAAATTTTGAGAAAATATATTTGAGTTCATTATTGAAATTTGGTGAAGCTAAGGGAGCCGAACTGTGGTAAAAAATCGAAAAAGGGCCGGTTGATATTTTTTAATTAAAACCTATCGAGTAGCCAGCGTCGATGGCATGTTGAATACACCGGTTCCCTTCAGAACACCGAAGTTAAGCGACATCCAGCGAGGTTAAGACTTGGATGGGTGACCATTCAAATTCTCGTGACGCTGGCTTTTCCCGGCCCCACTCAGGCTGGGTGAGGTCAATGTGAGTAGCAGGTTTGTGAGTTTCCTGCGAATGGAGGGTAAAACCCCCGTCGTGATATGACCATGGCAGTTGAAAGCGACGTTTAAACCCCACTTTAAAAAAAAAAAAAAAAAAAAAACCTATCGAGTATTGAATGAAAGGTCTCGATGTCCTCATGCTTTACTTAACATTTATAATGCGACTAGCGGGCTGTCGCCCGCTTTGCGGTCCGAGGCATGGCCGTGAAAGCAAAAAATCCTTTTTCGCCAATGGCAGGTGTTGTAGTGGGAATTTCGATCTAAGACAAAGCTACCTACCAAATTACAGCTTCCTAGGACTTACGGTTTGGGCTGTAGAGCGATGATCAGTCAGTCAGTCAGTGGTCAGTGACTTTGACATTTTATATATTAAGATAGTTGAATCTGTGTGATGAGGTTCACAGTTCACAGAAGCACTAGTTACAACCGTTACGCCACGGAGGCTGGCGAGGATGAACAGGGTATTGTATTGTATAAAAGTTAATCAACTGTTCTTGGACTTCATGAGCACACTGTACGGCAGAGATGGCCCGATGGGAAACCAGACACCCAATGTTACCTTGACGAGAGCTGGCCCATGTTGCACCTGGGAGGTTACGTAAGGAAATTCGTACGCGGACTGAATTCTAGTGAGGCGGATGGAAAAACAAAGTACCGACACTAGGTGTTTACTGCCTAATGTAATAATGTAGCTATGTGACTACTGAACGTGGTCCGGAGATCCTGAGTTCGATCCCCGGTCGGAGTAGACTTTTCTAGTGTATAGCTATATGTGACTACTGAACGTGGTCCAGAGATCCTGAGTTCGATTCTGGTTGGAGCAGACTTTTCACACAGAAAATTCTGTTCCCTCCGTACATTTGAGGCTGGCATTTCCCGACCTAACCAGGCTGGGTGAGTTTAATGTGGGTAGCTGGTACGATTCCCAGCGAATGGAGCTCTTTAATATAGGGGAAAATAATCTCTTTATATAAGAGAAACCTGGATATAAAAGAAATTTTTGCAGGTCAATTTATAATTACAACCAGCGAGGTTAATGCTCAAAGCATTTTCTACCACCTAACCCTCGGAGGCTGATTAGTATGTGGTTACATACTCAAATTAATGAGGAAAAATTCATGCAATAGGTGGTATTCGAAACAACAAATCACTACACTACCTGGACTACCAGACTAGCGCGGTAACCATTTGACTACCAGTGTACTAAGAATGAATAGTTAAAATAAAAACCCAATAAAAACGGGGGCACCCAATAAAAAAAACATCTTTATAGGAGAAACGGATATAAGAGAACAATTTCCAGGTTAAATTTACCTCTCTATAAATGAAAACAATCTCTTGTTAGGATTAACCTGTGGATAGAAATGAAAAAAATTCAGGTCAAATTTTCATTTACCTCTCTATGAGAGAAAATAACGTCTTTACAAGAAAAACCTGGATATGAGAAAAAAAAAAAAAAAAAAAATTGTCCCTTGAGTTCTCTGATATCCTCGCGGCTTGACTTTCGTATTCTACAAGCAACATCCGTGACGCACACACTTACAAACAACACCCGTGACGTGCACACTAACAATGACGTAACACCCAGCTGAAATTGACACGAGATGGGATTTTTCCACGAGTGGGTTTTACCCCCCCACTCACCAAACCAGTGGCCATCAATCAACAGACAATGAAATCATCCCAGCCAGCGTTGGTAAGTTGAATACACCAGTTCTATTTCTGACTCTGAAGTAAAGCAACGTCCACCGAGATTGGGACTTGGATGGTTTACATTCAAGTTCGAAACCCTCGCGATGCTGGCTATTCAGATTTACCTAATATTATTTTCTTCTTCATATTTTACGGCGCTATTACTAGGCCTAAGAGATTTAATATTGAAGGCGGGTATACCCTCAATTCATTACGAGTATGTGTAGATGAAAGTTATTTATTAAAAGATAAATACATGGAAACTTTAAAAACATTACTTTTCTTTCTAGTCCTACCTAAAGGGCGGGGTTATGTCCTGCGGCAATCTCTTCTACCCAATCATCTACGCGCAGATCACACGTTGCATTTAACACAGACATTTTGCCTGGAGGTCAGTGGTTCGAGTCACTTTTTTTTTTTTGGGTTTATCGTCGCTTTTAACTGCATAATAATATCGCCTTATTTATGCTGCCCCATTAGGACTATTTAGCCCAATTATTTCAGCAATAAGCCCAAGACGCATTATTATGTGGTGAAAATTGCAAAGGGGAGGTTAACTTGTCATGTCCCGGCTGGGTTTCGAACCCGCGACCTCTGGAACCCCTGGATTGACAGAGTGCCGTCTTTACCACTGAGCTACCCGGACAGACAAAACCTTTTTTATTTGGATTTATCGTCGCTTTTAACGGTACGGTCATATCACGACGGGGGTGTAGATTAATGTGTGTATCTGGTTTATGAAATTCTTGCAAATGGAGGATAAAGCCGCCATCTTGTGTGATCTCGGTGTCGAAAGAATCGTTGCCTATGAGCTCAGCGGTTAAGCAATCGCTTGCCATGCGGAAGGTCCCGGGTTCGATCCTTGGTACCGACATAAATTTGTATTCTTAATTTGGTTACAGTTGTTTGTAAGGGATACCTTCCGGTGCGCTCGTGTTGACCCTGCACCTAAATGAAAAGTATTGTGTCACTTCTCGCCCATCAGAGGGGGAGGCATACTACGGGATGGGTAGGCTACAACACACACCACAAGCGTCTAAAGTCGCTCCTGTTTCATGGCTACGAAATAAAAAAGGCTGTGAAACACTCATCTTAAAAAAAAAAAAAAAAAAAAAAAAAAAAAAAAAAAACAGATAGGAAAAAGAAAATCTCATACACTTATTGAAGACAAGATATATTTAAAATACATATTATAAATACAATAGATATAATATTTTTTTAATCGATAAAATATAATTGACACGAAAGCTGGTTTCATAAAATACTAGATATGTTTGCTTAGAGATTTGTGCGTGTAATTCCAACCTCCTTCACCACATGTAGACGTTGAGAGGATTGGCACGAACGAACATACAATAATTAGTGAAAGTTCCTGATTAGAAAAAAAAAAAATTCAATTTTTTTTCTAACAAAATATCTACAACAAAAAAATCTGTTAAAAAAAGGTAATCAAGTTTCTTTGGAAATATTTTATCTGGTAAAAAAGAGGTGAATTTTTCTAATGGGCCTGCAATAAGAATAATTGCATACTTACACTAGAAAATTTCTTTTTGGAATCGATAGAAAGTTCTTCTAGCACAGTAAACCAGAGATTTCTTTTATTCATTAGTGGACCAGAGATTTTTTCAGTCAAAGAAAATCATTTACATTTTAGAAGAGAAAAAAAAAGGGAACAAGTAAAAGACGCTAAAACACAGACCAAAGACTTGATTAAAGTCAATGAATAGAAGCATATCTAAATTCGTTATTTCGCTAACATAAATGGACTTGTACAATGTATCAGTCTTTTATTACTACAATATTAGGTACCACGTAGAACTATTCGATTAAATAAAATCTAAATTAAATTCAATAAATTTGAGTAAAAATTTCCAGCACCTTAAGAATTGGTCCTAAATTTGAGTATATTTTTTTTTTAAATGTTTAAAAATTATAATTATTATTTCAATATACAATTATTACTAAAAACTTAAAAATACATAAAATAACATTAATAGTCGTTCATAAATTTGGAAGAATTCAACACAAATCAGCTTTCATGTTGTGGTATAATGGGATTGCTAACAAATGGACGAATGATCGAAAGACCCTTTTAAATCGGGAACTTTTTTTTATATACCAGCAATTGATAATGGTAATAACACTCTTTAGTTTTTTATATAAAAATTCTTTTTATATTTAATAAGATGACGGATTAAACAAAACCTCAATAAACCCATAGATTTTTTTAAGTCAATTTTTTTTTCAATTTACCCAAACAAATTGTTTACTCCCAAACAATTCGTCCAATTCACCACGTTAACCTCATTTCAGCAAATCTTCGAAACACCCAACTATTTCATCATTTCACCTAATCGATTCTTCAATGCTCCCTTTCCTCATTTCAGCAAATCTTCGAAACACCCAACCAATTTCATCATTTCACCCGATCGATTCTTCAATTCTCCGAAACACCCAACCAATTCTTTATTTCACCTAATCGATTCTTCAATGCTCCGAAACACCCAACCAATTTCATCATTCCACCCAATCGATTCTTCAATTCTCCGAAACACGCAACCAATTCTTCAGTTCACCTAACGCGCTCGGCATCTCATCAGTTCCACCGGTAACTGTCTAGGAGTTCTTGGCCTTGTCAATGATGGCGCGGGACACAATGAGCCTCTGGATTTGGGCAGTTCCCTCGTAGATCTGGTAAATTTTGGCGTCTCGCATCAACTTTTCTACCGGGTAGTCGCTGTTGAAACCGTTGCCACCGAACACCTGGAAAGAAGTGAGTAAATATGAAATAAGTAAGTAAAAAATCAGCGCTGCAATAAGACTTTAGGCGAGAACAAACAACAGTGCACTGGTAGTCAAGCGGTTTACGCGCTAGTCTGGTAATCCAGGTTGCGTAGGGATCCGTTGGTTCGAATCTCACCCAGTGCATGAATTTTTCCTCTTTCATTTGAGTTTGTGACCACATAATAATAAGACTCTGAGGATTAGGTGGTAGAAACTGCTTTGAGCTTTAACCTCGTCTGGTGGTTACCTTAAACTAAAGAGTGTTATTACTATTTTACTACCTGATTAGGAATTATATTTTTTAAGATCATACAATTAGTACAGGCAAAATGGGACGAGCGCTATTTCCTGAACGGTTTGAACAACATATCAAAATTTCAGCCCTATATCTTCAACCGTTCAAAAGTTACATGGAGATGTAACAAATCTAATGTATGAAAAAAGTTATCATATTTGTGTTAATAAATTTCGTTTTGTCACAACTACTTTAACTCGCTTTACTAAATCTACGCTGAAACCGAGACTTGAACCACCGACCTCCAGGTTACAAGTCGGCCGGCGGTTTCCCAACATTTTTAGCTTGGGGGCCCTATAATATTTTTAAAAAAATTTTTTGCGGCCCATTTACACTTATTTTAATATTTCTTGAGTTTCGGCCAGCATCCGCGGCCCACCGGTTGG
Organism: Bactericera cockerelli; assembly: GCA_024516035.1. Taxonomy (NCBI): domain Eukaryota; kingdom Metazoa; phylum Arthropoda; class Insecta; order Hemiptera; family Triozidae; genus Bactericera; species Bactericera cockerelli. The sequence continues at coordinate 5,650,675 of CM044959.1, forward strand.
GAACCGCTGATCTAGACTATACAGGGTGTAACTTACTTGGACAGCATCCGTGGCACACTTGTTAGCTACATCCGCCGCCATGGCTTTGGATATGGAGGCATACAGGGTGTAACAAAATCAATATATGTAGACTATACAGGGTGTAACTTACCTGGACAGCATCCGTGGCACACTTGTTGGCTACATCAGCCGCCAGGGCTTTGGATATGGAGGCATACAGGGTGTTTCTTCGGCCCAGATCTATTTCGGCCGCCGCTTTCATCCAGGTGAGACGGGAAGCTTCAATACCTATCGCCATGTCGGCGAGCATGAAGGCTACGGCCTGGGGAGGAAAATATTATAATATTATGCTTTATTAGTATCATCATCATAGGGTGGCATCATCGTGAACGATGGTAGCCAGACAGTGGAGAAATGATTCAGCCCTTCTACCGCTGTCTTTACAAGGAGGCTAATAATTGACAAGGGCCCCCAGAACCAACCCAATGCTTGTCTACTCTCTGTTTTAAGTCCCCCAGCCAGACAAATTTATTTGGTAAGACACATTATATACAGTAAAAATACAATGAAATTATAAAGAAAAAGTAAATAGATTGAACAAAGAAGAAAGAACAAAAAAGAGAATACAGCTAATGTCCTACCTAAAGGGCGGGGTTACTGCCTGGGGCAATCTCTTCCACCCAACCGTTTGATGACATTGTTGAGACTATTTAAAATAATAATAATAATAATAATAGTAAAACATAAATAAAAGAATTGCTAGGTTTTATTCTCGGTGTTTTTCTTTTAAAGAAGAATTGGATACAAAAAAGGGTTGGGTGGAAAAGATTGCTACAGGCAATAACCCCGCTCTTTAGTTAGGACATATGTATGTATTTATCCATTTTTTCCATTTTATTGTTTACGTTGTTTCCATTTTTTTCACTATTTTATAAATTAATTATTTGTTTTGTACACACAATATATGTCTGTGTATCTAATAAAACATTTAAAATAAATAAAAAACTGGGGGAGGGAGCGGTGTGATGGTCTCTATCTACCTCTGATTGAAAAGTTGCCTCGTTCTGAAGCACATTATGTATTTATATGTGCGATCAACTATCGTGAGAACATGATCTTTGTGTTTATAAGTTTGTCCCGGTAGCTCAGTGGTAAAGGCGACACTCTGTTAATCCAGAGATTCCAGAGGTCGCGGGTTCGAAACCCAGCCGAGACATGACAAGTTATCCTCCCTTTCGGGATTTTTTACCACATAATAATATGTCTTGCTGCTGAAATAATGGACTTTAATAGTCCTAATCGGGCAGTATAAATAAGGCAATATTATTATTATCTATAAGGACATTTATCGAGAGCTTCGAGCTATCGGGATTTCGAATAAGGAGTGACGTTCGACCAGAGACGAAGAATTTTTCGAGTTAGCGAGATTCTACTGTATTTATTTTCATATTCACCTGGTGGGCAGCAATAGGAACACCAAACGCCTTTCTCTCCAGAGCATACTTGGTAGCTTCGTCCAGACATCTCTGAGCAGACCCACGGCTCCTGCAGCTACCTGGAAAGTTATGCAAAAGATCGTGTTAGGCCGTTATAAAAAAAAAATAGCCGCGCTGAGCGCACGAATAGCTCAGTGGTTAAGCACTCGCTTGCCATGCGGAAGGTCCCGGGTTCAAACCCCCACGCCGACAAAAATTGTATTCAAAATTTGGTTACAGTTGTTTGTAAGGGAGACCGGTGCGCTCGTGTTCACCCAGCACCTTATTGGGAAGTATTGTGTCACTTCTCGCCCATCAGAGGGTAGGCATACTACAGGATGGGCAGGCTACAACACAGACCACAAGCGTCTACAGTAGCTCCTGTTTCATGGCTACGAAATAAAAGGATATGAAACACTCATCTTTAAAAAAAAAAAGATGTGAACGGTAGGCCCGTTTTACCGAATAGGCACAGTAGGCACGTACCTAGGGCGCTAGGTACACAATATTTCCGATTTCTATTATTACAATTTTATCGGAAGTAAAAATAAAAATAAAACAAGTTTGGTATGCTCTGTGTGATTGGCAACTCACAGACTGGGCAGTTCGTCAATACATTTTATTGGGTTTTTTATATTTATTTCGTAGCCATTAAACAGGAGCTACTGTAGACGCTTGTGGTCTGTGTTGTAGCTTGCCCATTCCGTAGTATGTCTCCCCTCTGATGGGCGAGAAGTGACACAATACTTCCCATTTAGGTACTGGGTCAACATGAGCGCACCGGAAGGTATCCCTTACAAACAACTGTGAAAAAATTAAGATTACAAATTTTTGTCGGTACGGGGGATCGAACTCGGGACCTTCCGCATGGCAAGAGATTGCGTAACCACTGAGCTAATCGCGCCCCTACGTACAAATAGATTGTTTCACTCTTTGTACATTATTAGATTGATTGACCTTTAACACATTGACTTCCATGAGCTTTGTACTTCACGCAAAGCTTCGTGTCTGATGTACACTGGTGGTTACATAATGACCGGTACAGAATCCAAAGTGTTATAAACATAACGACTGTCGTGAGTTTTCATTCTGATTGTCGGACTTATAAACTCTACACAATGAGAAGTGGTTAATGATTCATAAAAAAAAACCGACAGACTCAAACAAAAAACCAAACATGCTCAAGAGGTTACACTATGTCAAGGGTTGGGTGGAAGAGATCGCCAAAAGCAATAATCCCGCCCTTTAGATAGGACATATGTATATACAGGGTGTCCCATCTAAGTTGGACACCTCAAATTACTTGGCCCCTGAAAGAGTTTTTGAAAAATAAGAAATCCTAGGGTACATGTCCTAATTCAGTCATGCATTTTTTTATATACAGGGTGGCTCAGAAGTCAGAAGTTGAGGTGTCAACTTTCGATTTTAAAATGGGTCGACCTGAATTTTATTTGATAATTTTACTCCTAAATGGTTCCTGAGTACGTTTTTAAAACTAAAATATTACATACAGGGTGGTTTTTTTTGGGCCAATTTTTTTTCTCTAAATCCGAATAACTCATGTTCGTTTAATTTTTTTCGATAACAAGAATTGATAGTATAGTATAGTAGTGCTTTATTTAGACTGTCGGCTCGAGACAGGGAGTCCCATTATGCTAACAGTTTAATATAGCACCTCTTTATTTATTGTATATTTTATAGAGGATGGTTTGTGAATAAGAAGAATAATATTTATTTTTATACAAATATTCATGCTGCCCACCATATGGTGGTTGCTAAACATCACAGCATAGGTAACAATCAGTTTAAAAAAACATTTTTTTTTTTCTTCTTTTTTTTTACTTGTAAATGTGTTGTTTCAAAATATATATTAAATCTTTAAAAATTGTTTCAGAAATTGTTTGCAGTTCTTTCATGTTCAGGTTGAATTTTTTGAAAAAAATTAATCGAGAATTTTTTTCAATTTTTTTTAATTTTTTTGAAAAAATTAATCGAGAATTTTTTCAAAGAAAAGTAAAGTGACTTACAGGTGGGCGTGTCTTATCGAACGTGTCCATGGCTATCTTGAACCCCGCCCCCTCGCCCAGCAGAACATTCTCCTTGGGCACTCGCACGTCTTCGAAGGTGATTCCCCGGTGTCGGACGCCCGCTGACCCATGTTTTGCTCCTGGGGGGGTAAGTTAAGGTGAGTAGAGGTATAATACAATAAATTTTATGGCTGGCCATTCCAAAATAAGTATGAAATGGCCTAAAGGTGAGTTAAGGTATAATGAAATAAGTTTTATGGCGGTATGGAATGGCCTATTAACACTTTGAACCCCAGTGCTGTGATCGGCGAGTGAGCACGAGGGACCAAGGCAAAAAATGCGTTTTGCATCCTTCGTACCAAAGTTTTTTAATTGTAAAATATTGTGTATTTTGTCGAGAAAATTCGATAAATTTACGTTTTTCAGCTGTAACTTTTATCCTTTATGATTTAACTTCAAAGTAATGAAGGTCGTAAATAGCATATAGAGTACTCATGTCCACAGTCAAATTTCGGGTGAGGGTCATATTTATGGTACTCATGTCCTTTATGAAATGTCAGCTGACAGTCATATATGGTATTCATGTGCTCAAAGTGTTAATCATCATCATAGGGTGGCGTCATCGTAAACGATGGTAGGTGGAGGAATAACGCAGCACTTCTACCACTGTCTTTACAAGGAGACTAATAATTGACAATCGCCCCCAGAACCAAGCCAATGTTGGTATACTCCCTGTTTATACTCCCCCAGCCAGTAATAATAATAATAAATCATTTGTTTTATTTTTCATATTCTTTAATATACAAAGCGCAGACATTATTTTTTTTTTTTACTTTTTCTATTTACTTTTTCTTTTAAAAATGATTGTCACAGCCTTTTTTATTTCGAAGCCATAAAATTGTAACTACAGTCTAAACAAAGCACTACTACTACTTATACCTTTCTGCCAGGGGTAAGTCCGGGGGTATCTCTCTCCACAATGAACCCGGTGAAAGCCTTGCTGGCGGGGCGCCTTGGGGGGCTGGGTTGGTGCGGGCGAGAACAAAGTACCTGAAAAGAGGCACCGTGCATTGGTCAAGTGGTTTAACGCGCTAGTCTGGTAATCCAGGTACCGTAGGGATCCGTTGGTTCGAATCCCACCCAGTCCATAATTTTTTCAGGTAGTGTATTATTATAGTAAGCTTTATTAGGTAGAACAAAAATATATACAGTAAAAATACAATGAAATAATAAAGAAAAACAAAAAGATACAAGAAAAAAAAAAACTATGCTCTGGGTAGGATTCGAACCAATAAGGGTTGAGTGGAAAATTGCCACAGGCAATAACCCCGCCCTTTAGTTAGGACATATATTATGTACATATTTTTTTTCTTCTATTATATTGTACTAGCCGTTTGCCCGTGCTTTGCAACGGACTAAATTTCAAATTTACTAAGGCATGGCCGTACTGCTGGACA